>NMRA01000937.1:0-93581 GCA_002633005.1 Phoronis australis | reverse complement strand
CAGAGGCGCTGGTGCTCTCTGTACCATTCAGACCCCCTGTGGTGGATACACTACCAAAAACCCATGGTGGACTAGCATTGATGCTTGCCGCTGCCAAGCACTTCCGCAGTGAGTATATTACTGAATTCACAAATAGAATTTGATATTCAGAATGAACTAGTAACTTGTTTCCTTGCAGATCGAACAGTTCATGCATGGTCCATGACCGCTGAGTGTATATGCACATCGTGATGTGGCCAACAGGTGGCGTCGGTTCAAGATTTGCATATTCATATATTTTTCTTTAAGTTATAACTTTAGACTTAATCAGCTATTTCCCATGTGTCCTTGCAGAGTTCACGTTCTGGTCAAAAGACATCATATTCCTAGTTGTTCAACATGAACACATTGGCATGCAGGCATGGCTGGATTCTTACCATTCATCCTCCGTGTCAGAGTGTAAGTAAACTGTATTAAATAAGGTACATTTTTGAAAAAGCACAGAATATAATGTTAGATTTACGTGCTTATCAGAATTATGTTTGTTTCCCATTTGCAATTATCGGGGTATTTGATGAGCAAGTGCATGAGATTTACTAGATACTGTGTGCAATTTAGATGTATTGCTGTGTTTTATATAATTTAGAAAATAATTGTAATTTAATATCAGAAGTAGTCAGCTAGTTCTAATTGTCAAGGTATGGTAGCTGTTTATTCAGTGACCTTGTTGAACAGATATCCATGGCGACGACCTTCGTGGACGCAGTGGCTCCATACAAGCAGCGATCAATCTGGAAATTGCCACCAACAGAGTAACAGACATGTCACTTCGGCTCCAGGGCTTGAATGGTCAGTTACCTAACCTTGACCTAGTCAATCTGGTGGTCAGACTGTGCCGGCAGCATTCGGTCAATGTCAGGATTCATAATCAGGTGGGTATGATCAGTGTCGGGATTCATAACCATGTAGTGATGGTCAGTGTCAGGATTTATAATTAGGTAGGTATGGTCAGTGTCGGTATTCATAAGCAGGAAGTTATATTTGTATTTTCAGCGTTATTGTAATTCTAATGTTTATCATGCAACATGGCGGAAAATTGAAATTTTGGCTTAAATTTTTCAACAAAACGAAACATTTCTACTACTACTTCATTATGTTCATGATTTGCATTGTATTGCTGTGAATTGTTTACTACTATTTTGTAATGTAGTTAGCGAATTAAATATGGCAAGTGACAGTGTTGACAATTACATGTGAGGTGAGTGAAGCACAGTCAGTACATGTTGATACTGGTGCCATTTCAGAGAGACTTCTATGATCCTGAGTCGGTGGATGGCTATCTTCACTCATTAAAAACCATGGCAACCATGATGTGGCACCAGCTGCCTGGTGTGCAACAAGGTAATCATGGACTGTTCCATCGATATCACATCGAAGCTCTCACTCTGGTCAGCCAAAAGAAACGAGGTGCTCACAGCATTGACTTCACAGCCATGGGCAGGTCAGATAGTGTAAAGAGTTGTCTTCTGTTTAGTTTTGGCGACTGGAGTAACTGGACAGGGATGTTCCTGGACTGCGCCTTTGTGCCATTAGCATATAAAAAAATGAAAAGACGCAAGTACATTGTGGCAGTGCGCACACCCACGCCCGGGTGCATCTTTTAAAACGCAACAGTCCTTCAAAAATACAAGATTGTAGTCAACTTATAGCCAGTTGGGTAAAACATGACTCTTCTTATATCGACTGCCCTTGGCATTTCTGCTTTATGTGTTACCACAGTTAATTACACTAAGTGTGCTGGGCACAACTTTTTGAAAAAGGCACACTTTTCGTCATCAGGTCTGCTCAAAGGGCTCAGGTTCAAACCTGGTCTGGAATATCCCTGCTGGATTATAGAATATCTGGGTTATTGTCATGAAATGTCAAAAAAATGACCATAAGGTAATGATTTATTGTCATATTCCTGGATATTATTTGAAAATCAGTAATCAGATTCGCACCCACTTTTTAGCACATATGCCATCGCTGTCGAAAACTAACCTAATTCATCTTAAATTCATTTCCCTTATTGGATCTCGGCATCAGAGGTACAAATCAGTTGTTTCCTGTTTACATGTCTTACTCAGAGAACTCTCTTAGCATGATTAGATTGTAAAAGTGGTTTCGATTACTGCTAAGTCAAAATTTGCCTAACGGAATATTTTGCTTATCATAATTTATGTTGAAACCGAGAGTATGACATATTCCTGTACTGTACTTGTGAAATCTTCAAGTTTCAATTGTTTGCTTTGAGTTGTCTGATGCCAACACTTAATGCCCTCAGATTCTCATATGAATTGTGTCTATTGAACAGCTGCACCAACCAGACCATCAAACAAACAAACGAACAAACAAACAACCAAACAAACAATAAAAACATAAATAAGTAACATCAAGAACAACAAACAAACATAATGCAATGGAAGTATTATGTCGTTATTAATATATCTTATTCTGTCTTTCAGGATCTTGGAGGGTGTGTTGCGTAGTTTGAACAACCTCCTTGAAAGGTTCCACCAATCGTTCTTTTTCTATTTAATGCCGGCCACTGAACGTTATGTCTCCATTGGGCTTTACATGCCACCATTTGGTCTGATAGCTGTTGGAGTTCTAATAAAAATATCCTTTTTAAAATGTTGAATGTTCGAACTGAAGTGATTTGTTTGTGTTACTGTTGTGGAGAGCATTACTGATTGCTTTTCAACCCCAAGAGGATATATTAAGTTTACTAACATTGCTCCCTCTAGTGGGAATGTTTAAAATAATGATCATACCTTGTATCTACGCTGCATTCAATGGGCATACTCTCATATAGATTTTTTCCTTTTGATATTTTTGATCTTCATCACCTTGTACCGGTGTACTGTCGTGTTTGTGTAGAAGTTGGCCTTAACTGATACCAAGCTTTGGCACTGTGGATTAGCAGTGGACTGGATGACGCCCCTACTCCATCTGATAAGGAGAGTCAGGCAACAGATAGTGGTGAATCCGAGGAAATTAACACATCTGAGGGCACAGTGGAGGAGAGCCAAACCAAGGAAGAAGATAGCCCAAAAGATGGCACCACTGAAGAGCCAAAGAATTCAAAGGTAGCTCTTGTTCAGTCAGTTTACTGTCCGTCATCGCTTTTGACATATCTGGTGATTGTCTCTCAACTTACTGGAGAAATTTTGATGAAACTTACTGGAGACATTTTGATGAAACTAGTGACTTTGTATTGGAAGATATCTTGTTCACAGGTGTATACAGTCCAAACTTTCTGTTGCTCCCTTTAAATATGATGAGGGACAGATTATAGACCATGCATAGACACATCAAAACCGTGTTACAGTCAGAGTTGAAGTAAAAGTTAATGGTGAAACTTCGGCATGGATCTATGCCGGCCTGTAATCAGTTTCTGTTTTTCTTTTGATCTAGTTGATGTGGTATTGTTACAGGACCAGAGAGGACTCCTCTCTCTTCTCCCGGTTATCATTGTTTGCTGTGTGTTCAGTATAGCTGCTTACCAGTGCGTAGGAACCTTCATTGAGTCAGCGCTAATCTTGCGCATGTCTGCCTCAGACGGTCTCTTCTATGGGGTGGCCGCCATGTTTGGCACATCAGCTGTACTTCTGGCAAGGTAATGCAATCAGCAATATAAAGTATTGTTATTATTGTCATTGTCACTGTCATTATTTGGTATTTTTATTGTCTTTGGTAATTCAGATCATCAGGAACTTAACATTGAAAATGAGAAATTGTTGAAAATAAAATATTGTCTGCTGTGAGTAAAGTATACAATTATACTGCAAGTAGCGTAAGTGATACCTATTAGAGGCAGCACTGCTGAGGCCGGAGTAAAACTAGTAAAACTATCAATTTCTTGTTCTCTTGAAGACGATGTTCACACTCACATCAGACGACAGATCTGCCTTCTTACCTTGAGAAGTTTGTATTCTAATGGCAAGCTATTGGTGGTTATACAGTGTCCGCTCATGATGGTCCCACTTGATTGGCCATAAACATTTTGCAAAGTATTGTTCTAATTGCTTGTGAGATTGACTTTGTAAACACTTGTTCTAAGATTATGATCTGCCTTCTTTTTACTCGTCTTATTTGCCTTCTTATAGAAGTTTCAGATTAGAACTTGGCATTGAAGTTGAACAAAAGTTCTCTCGCTGTTGAAATAACTTAATTGTTGTTACAGGAAAATGTCTGTGTTTGACCTCGATCTGACAAGTTTGAAGTGCGTCACGTTGATATTTGAAGGACTAGTGTTAGCATCTGTGTCACTCATCAATATCTCTTTAGCTACTCTGGTGGCAGTGTTATGGGTGCCAATCTCTGTCATGGCGGTACCATCCACTTCTAGGTAATGTAGTTACTATGGAGATGTATGCTATCCATTAGGAGGTTGAGTGGGTGCTTAAGGAGAGTACCGTAACACTATTGGAAACACATCATGTGTCTGGCATGGAAAATTAATTGTTGCCCGTGCTGTTCACATATCCGTACATTGATTTCCTTCATTCCAAGACGATGGCACCTAATGAGGGTGTTTTGTTCTGTCATTGGAAACAGTCACATCAATGTCTGGTACTGCAGATTAAACAAATTTGTTGCAAAATTTGAAGATGAAAAATTTCACAACAGTTTTGTGAAAAAAATCTACAGATGTGTCCCCCACTTAAAGTGTACTACAGTTAAACTCCTAGTTTAAGAAAAATTGGAGTTACACATGTTTGGCTATTAAATGCAGGAGTTGCAAAGCTGTAGTTTTGCAATATTTTGTATGCTGATCCTGCTGGGAGACTTACATGAAGTTGTGTCAATATTATATGGGACTGGTGCTGCCACTGTGTGTAGGACAAGGAAAACCCATTTCTAGTGTATAAGTGCATACTTTAGGTGTTGTGCACACAAGTGTTGTCTCTGCTCTGGCAATTAGAGGGCAGTAACAATTGTGGCCTGTCACCAACGCTTCATAAAAGCCTTTAATTGTTCGTTTAAAACTGGGGCTCAGTGATGTGTCGTGGGTGAATGAGTAAATAATGTCATCTTCAGTAAATGATTGCTATGTGCATGCTAAGTGATGCCTGCCTCTCAATACAGTCTTTGTTTTATGATTTATTTTCAATTTATTTACTCGAGCTTTTTCTTTCAGGCTGTTGAAATGTGTGCAATCTACAGCTCTGCTACTCGTCTCACCACTGGCAATGCTGTTCCTTGCTGCTGTTCTACACGAGTATTGCTTTCACAATGCTAATTCCACGAATGTATTGACCAAGGCCTGGGCTGGATCAAAAGACTGGTTTCTCAGTATTGTGATAGACTCTATGATGTTAAGTAACTGGACATTTAGTGTAGTGTGTTTAGCCTTCTATCCCAACTGGCTTTTGTTATGGGCACTTGTTCACAGTGCCAAACCTGTTGACAAAATCAAGACAGACTGATAGACGTTACTGAGTTAAGGATTTTGTTGAATTTTCATGAATTGACTGATTAACTACGTTTTATATGTTCACTGTAAGTATTGTAAATATTTAAAGATGTCGTGTCTTATTAATTCTCTGAGGACTTTACGCATTTTACTGAATATGGTGAAAATTCTTTTGTTTGGGACATAAATGTGGCAGACAAGTGAAATTTCATTTTGTCAAATTTCTTAATAAAAAAACCGCAGGAAAATTTACTGTCAGTGTGGTTTGTAATACCAAACAAGAGGTGGTAAAATTTCGAGCATTAGCAACAATGTGGTTAGCTAAAAAATAGAAATATGGCAATGTAGGTATTATTTTTGTCCCAAATTGAAGATTTTATACCATAATTTCTTGCGATAGGCTTCTATGCAAACTGACCCGTGTCATGTTCATCTTCAGTCGTGAGAACATGTAAGGTGCACTTAGTTTGGCCTAAAACATAGTTTGATAAAACTTGCTCCATCTTTTGAGAATTGAGGCAACATAGCAGAAATTAAGCACTTTTTGTTTCATTAGCTCAGATGGTAATTTTTGTACCAATGCTCCTGAACCAAGCTGTTGGGGGGGTCCAATATGTCAGGCCAAAATCTGCAACATTTGTGCAGTTACCAGGTGGCATTAAGGACATTGTAATATGCAGTAACATTTCCTTTACCCAGAGATTTTGTGTTTCAGCATGTCTGCTGCATAAAAACTCTCTTGTTACGTCAAGACAATGTGTTGAATAAAATCGCACTTCATCTATAACTACATATTTTCATTTGTGTCAAACTATTTATTTTTAACATTACAACTCCCAACAACGAAAAAGAAAACATCTTTTAACATTTTAAAACTAGCTTATAATTATTGCAGCTCTAAATTAATATCATATCTCAATTCCACAAAAAATCAACATTTAGATTCATGGCTGACATTGCCAATCACATACACAGAAATGATTATAGTTTGCACCAACAGAAAATTCCTTACACGTCCAGGTGAACATCAGGGCACATTCAAAGGAGCATTCACATGTCCAAAATTTGCTACTTCTTACCTCCTTCCCCACCTTCGTCATCACCAGTCATCATGGTATAACCCCTCAGTGCAGCATCTAATTACGTCGTCACAGCCAACCCCCCCCGTTTTTGAAAGGACCGGTACTTCGTTGAAGATTCCGTCTTTATGATTCTAATGACAAACCAATGTCTCTTTAAAATTTATGTTGCATTTTCTACTGTTGTATTCAACAATGAAACCATGTACCGCATTTCAACTATCAAATCATAACCACTTGATATTGCCATGACTCTAACCCTCCCCTAGCCCTGTCATAAATCATCATCTTTTATATATATCCCCCACTTTGAGTGACGATGTAATATGTGAACACTCCATTAAAAGTAAAAATTTTGTGGGTAACTAGGTGTTATGCTGAACATGGGAGTTGATCTGGAGGAATATGGTATACGACTAAATACCTCGCCAAAATAATACTTGACCTATTACTACTTGCATATATTGAATTTGCCTTTCATATGAAATTAACCAAATNATGTCAACACTCCATTAAAAGTAAAAATTTTGTGGGTAACTAGGTGTTATGCTGAACATGGGAGTTGATCTGGAGGAATATGGTATACAACTAAATACCTCGCCAAAATAATACTTGACCTATTACTACTTGCATATATTGAATTTGCCTTTCATATGAAATTAACCAAATTTTATATTTATTTACCTCTATTACCACATGTGCTTTTGACATCTGAATTCATTTCCTTTCAGTGCTTAGCAACAGTCCAGTGACCAAGCAGCCAAGACTGCAAAAAACTGGAGTCTTGCAAAGCATTCTGTTGTAATCTAAAAGTGGCAGCTGTTAATAACTTGATCTAAAGACATATAATATTAGTAGCAATGCAAAGTGTTGAAAAGTTCCCACGACTGCACCACAAACAGTATGCTTCTAGGGAAAATGTAATGGACTAATCAGGACATTACATTTCAAAGCTGGAAACCATATGGTGTTGGCACAGACATCAACCTCTCCATCAAATTTTATCACAGCTGTGACAATAATCAACAGACAAGCATTTTCTTGTCAATAACTGACCAACTGACATTGCTACAGTAATGGAGTCTGCCTGACACCAACTGGTACACACAACATATCTAGACATCAAGTTTCGTCAATAACCTAGAGACAATAATTCTTTTTATCCTAAACTAAAATAGCCAACAGAAGGCACCAAGTCCATAACATCTGAAAGGGTACTGGTTCCGTCATATCCCTGAAATTTCCTCATGATCTGTCGAGTGGATTTTGTGATAATCAACAGGCCAGTAAAGGTAATGCCAGGAATGAAGGACGGGATGTGAACACATTTTTGTCAGCATATAAAAATGAAAAAATGACAACTGCACACACTATTGCTGCGCCTTTAACCAACACTCCAACTAAGCAATATCAGACGAAATAAAAACAAATATTAACAATTTCACTTCCTGTGCGTTTTGATGAAGTTGATGAGTCCATTTGTAGATGAGTCGTGAGAGCTAACCTTCTCCGGACCTCGTAAATCTTTTTGGATGTTTACAGCCAGGGTCTTGCCCAGTTCCACACTGGAAACCATAAAAAACACTAAAATGTCATGAAACAAAGATACTTTCAACCTACATACACGTCAGCTGGAAACTGGTAGAATTTGATAATACCTTATTTTCATTTTTTTAATGGATTTTAACATTTAAAAAAATGCCCACAAATCTTCAAAACACTGTGTCGGCAGCTATGGCATTCACAAAAATCTGCTTTCACTGACCGTGTATATCAATTTCAAAAAGTCTATTGTGTGTGAATCAAACCCATGATTTACAACGGTCTGCAAAAAATCTAAGCCACTATGCAGACTACTTACCCCCTCAAAGCCCAAAATGTCGTACAGAACTTAAAAATGATATTCAAAGCAGCAATATGATGCTACTTATCTTTCAGGAAACAATGAGAATGTAAGACTTTGTCCTCCAGAGGGCAACCTTAGTTGGCGAGCCTTTACCACCGCAAAATGGTTACGGCAGGTATTTTGTAACGCTGTATAGAAAGTTGTGTTATGGGCGCACCTACTTCACAAGGGTCATGAGCTCATGGACCAGTTCAAGCCAGAACAGACATTGGGTTGAGTTTATACAGATAAATTTAGACATGAGTTCAAACCAACATTCTATAGTGAAGACTCGGTTCATCTCCAAATTGTTCAACTATATGTATAACCATTAATTTGTTCAACTATATTGTACGACTATTCATTATGCTTGAATGTTAGGCTTGACAACTAAGTGGCCAGACAACATTCTAAACTTACCCAAACTGATCGAACGAGTTGACGTCCCAGATTATTCCTTGGGTGAAAATCTTGTGCTCATACATGGCTGCAACAATAAACGACAATCCATGCTATAATCAAACAAAATGTAACAAGAAACTGATTTACTCAAAACTGTCAGAACTTTAACTTCACATCAATCTTTTTAGATCACGTTAAAGTATCCTAGTTCCTAGGTCACACTCACTACGACATTCCTTTAAATTTGAAATGTCATTTGTTCAATTTTCATTTCCTTCAAACAACAAAAAATTACTACTATAAGCAAAATAGATGGCACTTAATTTTAAAGTCCTTACTTTCCAGTCAAACACACTGAAAAATTAAATGCACAAAAAAACTTTGTATATGACAGCTTCTCTGCGAAATGGGAAAAATTTATTGTTCATGTTAACTTCATGTAGAAGATATTTACTTTAAACGAGATATGAGAATGGTCTTCCTGAGGTGTGCATGCGTGAATGAATGGTGTACGTATTTCTTTGTTTGTTTTTGTAATTGTTTGTAAATGATAATAATACTTGTATTCTAGTAAAAAAAAACACTGTAACTTTTACTGTTTACCCAGTCAGGCCAATACTAAAATGTCTATAAACACAAACTTAGAGCTTAAGTATGCGTAAAAACTAAAAGAACTAAAATAAGCATCATGATCGCTGACATGTATTCTGTAAAACCACTATTAAGTTCTCTAGTATTGGAGGTATTTTGACAAATTACCTATAAGAACTCCCAGCATAAATGGAGTAAGCTTCTGGAAGATGATAGAGTTGCTTGGTTTGTTCCCTTCAAACACCTACAATTATAACAGTTGGAGGAAGTGCTGTCATAAACAGAGGTCTCACTGGCTTTATACAACCAATACTTAACAAACCTCCAGAGCTCAGTAGAGCCACCTATGGTGTAAATGAGTACTAGAAACCTAGGGAGGCAGACGAAAGTCAACATTTTGTATGCCAAGATGTCTTCAGGTTTTAACACATTTTCATTCATTTAAATCTAGTTGATTAGTGACATGTGCAACATGTTTACATAAAGCATGGTTTATGAACTAACTGTAATTTTTAGAACATATAACTTGCATTGTTCACCAGGAAGTCACTAGCGAGAGTCCATTGGTCCATGCGCTTATCAAGCAAATAAGGGTGGTTTTAAGTGTCGATTATGGTGTGACCATGAAAGCAACAAAAACAGTGCAGATGCCAACGTTTTTTGAATTTCAATATTTTTCACTAACACCTGAGAATGATACATGGACAAGTACAAGGTTAGAATTGTGGCAACCGTCCATCCATTTTCACCTTCACACAATATGCAATTACCTTCACACAATATTCACTCACCTTCACACAATATTCACTCACCTTCACACAATATTCACTCACCTTCACACAATATTCACTCACCTTCACACAATATTCACTCACCTTCACACAATATTNACCTCCACGCAATATTCACTCACCTCCACGCAATATTCACTCACCTCCACGCAATATTCACTCACCTCCACGCAATATTCACTCACCTCCACGCAATATTCACTCACCTCCACGCAATATTCACTCACCTTCACACAATATTCACTCACTTTCACACAATATTCACTCACCTTATGAGGGAGGATATGCTTCATTTGATCCTCAGACATTTTCCCAGACAACTCCTTTCTGGCTTCCTCAATCGTCTTGCCAAGCATCAAGGCCTCCGACTGGGCCAGGAAGTTAGACAGTAGAATCTGGAATCAGGCGTAGTGTATGTAGCACAAATGTTGTAACAATTTTCTCAGGCATTACACAACGCAGGTTTCTCCACGGCTTGTTACAAGAGGGCGCTGCATCATATTTTAACTTGAGATATGAACTTTGCACCCTCTATAAATACTCCCGTCTACATTTCCGCCCTCTTTGGTTTGTTTTATCAGGAAATGTTTACCAGCACTTTTCAGACCACGTAATTTGGTTTAGACAATCAGTTTTGTACAAAAGCTGATTTTGGTGTCTGCAGATTTAATGGTTCCTCTCAAAGATTACACTTCTACCGAGTTAAAATCTGTACTTTTGTAGATATATGGCTAAATGCAGACTTGTCAATAAGCATACATAACCATAATTAATTTTTTGATTGAATAATGGCTCCGTGGGAACTATCATTTAAGCTTTGACATATCATAATTGATGAATTACACAAGGGGAAAAACTGCTATAGTAATGAAATAACAAGTGGGTGAATAGCACAGTTAAGCTGCACTACTCCCACACCTATTTGGCGACTACTTTCTTAGTTTCACTACCAACATGTACACACAAACCAGAGTTGATGGTGGTACACTATACCACCTCACGGTGGTACACTATACCCACCTCATGGTGGTATCCACTGGGTAACTGTCCAACACTCTCCAACTGAATGGGATTCTGCGTCTCAACAGGAGCCAAGAAATCACATGGTATCAACCGAGTTCCTACAACAGGTAAAAGACTTGATCTACAGAGTGCAGTGTAAAATGAGCTGTGAATGTTCCATTACTATAACAATGGCTGAAAGTCAATAATTGTTTAAAAAAGTAATGACCTTCACTGAGGTCAATATGTTAGATTTCAGACCCAAAAAAATGTGATAATGACCTCGGTGGGGTCTGAAAACCAACATTAAGACTGAGAGCGACACAATATTTTTATGTTATGCGATGCTTTGATGAGTGGTTTGTATAAGATTTAATTTATTTAAAAATAATAAAAAGGCTTAAAGACTTTTAATAGGGTATGGTGACATGCCTCTGGCATAGTGGGCAATTTCATGGCTTGTGAGCAGGAAGATCCAGTGATGAAATAACAATGAAATTATCCAGTACTTGACAAAAACTTCTTAACACATGAGCGGTCAACATGAACAACTATTGACTCTCAAACATTGACCGTGCTAAGTTTAAAACATCACAACCTGCCTAAATCATATGATCTAGTATATTGTTGTCCAAACAGTCTTTCAAGCTCCTAAAGTCTAGATTTCACTACAAAAGTAATTCAGAGCCTTGTTATGCACACACCGCATGTACCCAGCATCTTGTAACAATGCGTAACTGGTTCAGTCTACAACAAACAAAGCAAAGCTGGCCACTTTACTGCAGACCTACCTTGGTGAATCAGCTGATAGAAGGCATGCTGTCCGTTTGTACCAGGTTCTCCCCACACTATCGGACCAGTGGTGTAGTTCACTCTCTGCCCACTGCGTGTAACATACTTGCCATTAGACTCCATGTCTCCTTGTTGGAAGTAAGCGGCGAATCTATGCAAGTACTGCAACACAATAAGTGAGTGTGTACTGTCTGTCCACTGAACAACATGAACACGCATGAAGAGTCAGAGTTTGAGAAACAGACATGTACAGTGCTTTGCAAAGAGTGCAATACTTTTGTCGGGAGAAAGTATCTGACCGCTTGAGAAACAACATTATGTTAGGCTTAAACTGTGCTCGTGGTAATTTGAGAGAAGATAGTGAGCAATAATACTGTCCTTCACTAGGGAGCAAATGAATAATGTTTGAAAAGTAGACTACAATGTATCTGAGAGTTTCATATGAATCCCATCAACTAATTTTTAGATATAATGTTCCAAAATTTGCCAAATTTGACCATTTTTCGAGGGTCCTGCAAAAACAATTATGTAACACAAAGAATAGGTTATCCAAACTTTTAATGCAGATCAAAGGATACTACGCAAACGACATTATTACCTGATCATAAGGTAGCAGTGCGTGACTTTCGGCTCCATAGAAGTTGGAGTACCATACCCCCAGGAGGGCAAGAAGAACCGGGATCTGTGGAATGATATATAATTTGTATGTTATGATATTGAACATTGTAAGTGAGACATTCAGTGAGATAAACAGCAACAGTGAAGCTATAGGCAATACAACCGTAACAGAGCAAAAGACTTAGAATGCCGGCATCAGTCAGCTATTCACAGATATATGAAGTATTCATTTCATGAAAACTTGATTTAGTTTGTAACAGCAATACATTCCATGCAGGCAAAAATCAGCAGACTCGGTAAACATCAATAAAAATAGGAAATTGCTAACAGATTCATATCCAATATCTAAAAACAATAAAAAATAAATTAAATTGAATTTCAGAACTATGGACTCACATTTAATGACACTGTGTTATCAGGTGGACAAATTGGCTACTGATGTTTTGACCAATAGATGGGGCTTTGGTCAAGTGGTTAAAACATCTGCAGAAAAGCTGAAGTGAGCAGGATGTGTCACTAAATGTGAGTCCTTCTACTACTACTGGATGCCTGAACACTTTCATGCTTAATAGTTAAAATGGTGGTCTTCATTTCTTGTTTCAATGAAGTTGATAGTTTCCTATGTATAGCATAACCAGTCAACACTTAAAGTGAAGAACAAAACACAAACAAGATCCCATAGAGTAAAGGTGAAAGCCCAGAGAAGCTAAGCTGAACCTACATTCTTGTCAAGCGGTGCTGACATAAAGTGGTTATCCATGGCGTGGCCACCTGCCAACAGCTGTTCAAAGTTGTCCATGCCTGCAACAACAAAGCATGCAAGTCAGACAAACATAGTAGTAGTAGTAGTAGTAATACACTTTATTCACTTTTAAGTCAAAAACCAAAAAATACAGTTGATACAAATTTACGCTTATGGAGACTCCGTGAAGGACCAGAAAGGTCCGCTGACCACGGAGCCACCAGAGAATAAGAAAGAAAAAAATACAGCGTTACAGATAAGCAGAACTATAAAAATTAGGTGATGATGTACTTTAAAACTACTTGTGTAAAGACTGGGAGAGATTATCGAAAATAGTTACATACAAAGCAGTTGGGAATAGTGCACTCAAGTTCATAATTTTCAAAACAAACATTCTTAAAATAATTTATAACAGAGGATAACGAATGGGTAAAAAGTTTTTGGTAGACACTTTCAGGAAGGTTATTAATGATATGAGGTAGGGCATTTCGAACTGAATCTTCAACAAATGATTTAGTACANTGTAAAACTGTTGTGTACAATGATGTTGTAAAACTGTTGTGTACAATGATGTTGTAAAACTGTTGTGTACAATGATGTTGTAAAACTGTTGTGTACAATGATGTTGTAAAACTGTTGTGTACAATGATGTTGTAAAACTGTTGTGTACAATGATGTTGTAAAACTGTTGTGTACAATGATGTTGTAAAACTGTTGTGTACAATGATGTTGTAAAACTGTTGTGTACAATGATGTTGTAAAACTGTTGTGTACAATGATGTTGTAAAACTGTTGTGTACAATGATGTTGTAAAACTGTTGTGTACAATGATGTTGTAAAACTGTTGTGTACAATGATGTTGTAAAACTGTTGTGTACAATGATGTTGTAAAACTGTTGTGTACAATGATGTTGTAAAACTGTTGTGTACAATGATGTTGTAAAACTGTTGTGTACAATGATGTTGTAAAACTGTTGTGTACAATGATGTTGTAAAACTGTTGTGTACAATGATGTTGTAAAACTGTTGTGTACAATGATGTTGTAAAACTGTTGTGTACAATGATGTTGTAAAACTGTTGTGTACAATGATGTTGTAAAACTGTTGTGTACAATGATGTTGTAAAACTGTTGTGTACAATGATGTTGTAAAACTGTTGTGTACAATGATGTTGTAAAACTGTTGTGTACAATGATGTTGTAAAACTGTTGTGTACAATGATGTTGTAAAACTGTTGTGTACAATGATGTTGTAAAACTGTTGTGTACAATGATGTTGTAAAACTGTTGTGTACAATGATGTTGTAAAATAGAACAACAATTCCTCATGTGTTTTGTTTACACTACATCGTGTTGCAAATTGTCAAAAAATCTAAACTAATTTGTAAAAAAATATTTTTGCAATGAAAATGAGACAGCTCCAAAATTAAAAAAATATAAAGAATATTTTTCTTCCTGAACTGCCCAGCTCAAAAGAGTGAAGGTAGGCAAGGGGAAACAAAATAATTTTAAGGATGGCCTTAACGTGACCATAATTAGTCATTCACAAAATGAGTGGTGAGTATTGTCATACAATGTACAAACAGACCAAGTGCAGCAGAGTATCCAGATAAATGCACAGTGATGCTTAGTTGTTAAATAATCCCTAAAATGAAGAAAAATAAAGCGGACCTTTGGCTCTGCTTTGAAAGTCGTTTTCCATTTTTATGTCACAAGTGTATGCTAACAGCAATACCGTCTCCCTAAAGCATGTGTTTTGTACACTTGTGCACATTACAAATAACCACAAATGGGCCCTAACGTGAACAGGAAATCCCCCAATGAATATTGATTGCACTCAAAAATTGGATACAATATTTTATCAATAGGCAGAAACTAATACTTACATCCCAAAATTCAAACATATTCTTCTCATCAATTCCAAAGGCTTTAACTTTTGGCTGCAATTGCAAAACAGTACTGATGGTTAAACTAATATCTTCACTGCAAATTAGAACAGCCACAGCCAGTTACTGTGAGTCATATTCAATGCAAAACTCCAAGTCCTCCAGTTACCGCTGCCCACACAAGTTTAAACTTTCTCTTACACAGAAAGCAATGTGGTTCATAGCAGGGTAAAAAGTTGCTTTCATTTTTTGCAGAGTTTGGATATCAGGTGGCTAGGTATACATGTTCTTCAAACTTAACAAAGTGTTCAAAATAGCAACAAAACAAAAATACTGAAGGCATTATTTAGGCTAACTTACCCCGTTTGTTGACAAGGCAACAAAATGCTTAGCAACAGCCTTTTCCTGAAATGGGATTTGAACACATTTTAAATGTTTATTAAAATACTGATAAATAAACAAAATGTCCATATTGTTATAATTCATTCTAGGGAAACAAACATTGTAAGTTCAGCAATAATCTCAGGTAAAAAATCATAATTTTCAAAGTCACAAATTAAGAATTGACAATTATGTAAACGCTACATTTTCTTCTGTATAAACATGCCACACACTTCTTTCTTACATATTAAACACACTTCAAATGTAAGTCTAAACAATAGAATTAGAAATGAGATTACAAAGCAGGGACCGCTACAATTGCTTCGTTATTTAAACAAATCACTGAATTTAGTCTGCCAGTTTCCTGATTGAATAATTCTTACTGCAGGGAAATCACAGTTTCAGTCTTCGAGAAAATATCATCGTTTGAGAACTTCATCGACTCGAAACTCGGCGACTATACAAATTCTTACGTTTGACGAAAGGAAAAATATTAGCAGATGCTTTTTGCAGAAGAAATTGGTACGGTAGATCCCATTTGATGACAAAAACAAATCATCTTCCATTAAACCCATGAAAATAACTAGCTTCATGTCACCATTTAGTGTCATATTCCCAGATTTTGTAATCGATTCTCACCTGCTTATTAGCATGCATACCTTCACTTTTCCATTTAACAAACTTTATTCAATTTGCGTGATGGGAACTCGGCGCCAGGGGTATACATCAGTCATTTCCTGTTTAGCTGTCTTAATCTCAGACTCTCCACATAGCATAATCAGCCTTTAAGAGTGGTTACAATCACTGGCCAGCCAGACCGCATTTACTGGACTATCCTGCCCATCAAAATTTACAGGGCAACCGAGGGTATGACATTAAGCGGGTTCCACAAAAACAAAACTGGCTACAAGGCGCGTTTACTCACTCAAACTAGTTTAGCGTAATATTTTTGGACATACAAATTTGCATTTAGTGTCCACCTAAACTCAATCATTCGAACTACGTGAACACTATCCATCCCGTCACAATAATAACAAAGACTCACATCCTTTGCAGCTTTCAAGAACCATGTTTTGGCCGAGTTGGCATTTGTGATGGTCTCAAGAGTCGTAAATGTCTGAAATAAACCAAATGAAAGTCAACCGTACATTCACACAAGCTCAAAAGACTACATAAATAAAAACAAACCAGTAGATTGTTAATAGAATGTGTTTCACTAGATCTCTCTCTTCCAATGTCTCACCTTGGAAGCAATAATGAAGAGTGTCGTTTCTGGGCTAAGATTCTTGATGGTCTTTGCCAGGTGAGTGCCATCAATGTTCGAGACGAAATGAACAGCGGGTCCCCCGTCTGAATAACATTTCAAGGCTTCCGTCACCATATACGGACCCTGGAACACAAAAACACATGAGATTGTTAACAGCAAACGAACAAATTCACGCACTGGTTACAAACAAGGCGAAACCAAATAAAAACACGCTTACGAATACAAGTATGCTTCAGGGCAGTTGGTTAACTTTACATTATAAATAGTTCCCAACATTCAAAACAGTACACATATTATGAAACATGGAGACGACAATAAATGAAGGAATTGTCTCCCTTGATTGATCAACTGACCAGATCTGATCCACCAATGCCAATGTTGACCACGTCTGTAATAGTCTTGCCTGTATAACCCTTCCATTGACCACTACGGACAGAGGTTGTGAACTCTCGCATTTGAGCCAGAACTTTGTTGACGTCAGGCATAACCTAAAAACAAGCAATCAGTGCAATGAGCCTAAGGTTTGACTGTGATTCAATTTATCAAGACTGAAAAATCATGTTTAATAGAACATGTATTAGAGGGATTGTTTCCAACAAATACATGCTGACAGATTGACACATTAAATATACATGTAATACCTACACGGTCCAGTATTTCAGAACAATATTAATTAGTTTTACAAGTCATTGCGTAAATGTAACTTGACGTTATGGGTCAACTTGTGGCCTGTTTTCAAGGTACGGATGCTTGCATCCAATCATCAGCGTCATTTTTCTGTATTGTGTCAATTGTGCTTGTGCACAGTTACTCATACAAGAATTCTCCTGTCAGAAACAGCTTCCAAGGGTAGGTACAGTAAAGTTTCCTCAACAAAAATAATTGCCAAAATTGTCATTATCCATTTTCCAAAAGCATCTTAAATATGGTTAAAATTTCACCATGTGTTTGTTGATGGCATCTGCATAATGTAAACTTTTCAAATAATGAAGTAAAATTTATTCTTGTTAAAAATTTTGATAACATAAAATTTCACTGTTCACGGTACTGTGTTTTAAACTGAAGGCATACATCAAGTGGTTTTGCGTCAATTTTTCTGTGTCAAAATTTGTTCACTGTAAATACAGTACAACATTTTGTGGCTACATTTTCATGAAAAAACCCTACGTTGACACACACCGGTAGAGATTGGGAACTCGACTGGTTTTCGTACCACAGAATCTGCCGTAGTGTTCAAAGACACCATGCAGTTGTAGGCACTAACATCGCCTCTGGACACCACAGGCTGCTGATATAATCATTCTCTAGATAATCAAACCCATCACAAATACACTGGGAAAATAAAAGTATTTTTTCATTTTGATTTTTTTTAAATAGCATATTTGAATAAATTATGAAAAGTACACAAGATTAGGCTTTAGAATTTTGAAATGTGACTTTTACAACTAAAAACGTTGCCAGTATTCTGCTTCTCATCAATTCTGCTGAGTGTACAACATAATTGGGCCAGTTACCAAACCACCAAGCAGCAGTTGGATTTTGAGGTAAGCCAAGTGTCATCGTACAATTCTTGGCATGTTATAGAGTTGATACAACACGTACATCTCGTCCATCCACAATTACAGCTTTGTTGGAGCGATTCCTCAGAGCAGTGTGCAGCACAGCTCTGTTTTCAGTGAAGTTGATTCTCTCCCCTTTGAACATGTTGTCTCGCATCTCGGCCACTTTACGCTCTTTGGCCTACGCAAAAAGAGGAAATCTAAGGGTGAAACTTGAATCAGTCCATCATAGTTAGTATACAGATTACAAACAATCTACAGAGCATGCTACCAAGTGGATTTTTACTCCAAATGTAAATATTCATTTCAAATTACTTTGACCTTCAAACAATGTTAACACAGTTCTTTGTGAAGACTCCAAAAAGGGTGCAATCAACACAACAACACACCAGTGTAAAAAGGTGAGTCGTACGCCCCTAAAACGAATCTTTGCTTTAAATCTTTCCATCAGATGAGTCAGACTTGACCTAACCAGAACAAAATCTGTCAGCTTCTCTGGATCAGACTATAGTGAGCTTCACTCTACCAATATTGACCCAGAAATTATTTTGTCTATTTCTAGTGAATACTCCAGATATGATGAGAGTCTTGCCATTCGCAACAGTGAATTAAATGATACTAATGTAATTTTGCATTTCGCTCAGGAATTGAACTCACTCCACAAGGGTAAGTTTTTTTTTTCATGCATTTGTTGTAACGAACTAAACGTACACATACATAAGCATTTACCAGAGTTATAGTTGTACTAAGTTCCATTTGATTTCAATTATTGATAAGCACTGATTGGAATGTGCCTGAATATTTGCTTATTTGGACTTCTGCATTTTATTAATATTTATTTACGTAACATACATGGCACCAGCGTCTTAATTAACATACCCTTATGGAAATGGAACTCACACAGGGAAGTTAATTAAGATGCTGGTGCTAGGTTTATTACATAATTAAATAATAAAATGCAGAGGTTCAAATAACTGAATATTCCGGCACATTCCAATAAGTGCTTTTAAAACACTACTTGAAATCAAATGGGAAGCTGAAACATAAACACATTATCTGAGACACTGCGTACTCGTAATTTGGCCATCTGTAGTAAAGGTACCCCAACTTACAGACAGATGAGCTTACACTCCGAGCAGAATGTGAGACAGCTTAGACATATGATGATATTAACTTTTTATACTGAATGTATGGAATTTTCTCAAAAGCTCACCGTAGATCAACCAACACCTTACCAGTTGTAGAAGGAGCTTGACAACCTCATCAGTGACCAGATTCTTGGAGTAATCTAACAGCAGGTCTCCATCACCAGTCTCTAGCTTCACACTGTTAAAAGATCGCAAATTAAAGCCATACAAGATCAAACTGAATGTTGTCCCTATGGCATTGAGAGACTGTTGTTTGTCTTGGAGACTGTTGATGTCGGCTGTCCGGCCCATATGCCGGTAATGGCCAATAAGGACGCAACATGAATATTAATTAAGCGGCCCTGCGGCCGATACACGTGCTGGAATGCAAAGCGGCAGTCGACATCCAGACCACACACCAAAACCGACCTATTGACTCAGAGCTTGACCACGGAACTAAGATGTAAGATAAGACACCTTGGGAATTACTACAGTACCATACCATTCCCGAGTTTTTTACTGGGAAAAAATTCATGACCATGAATAGGGGACAAAAACACCTTTTCACATAAATTTTTTATCCTCACCTCAAGAAAATGCATTTCCTAGCAGACATATTTCATTCTCGAGAAAACATATGGTAATCAGCTACTGGTAAATCAAGCTCAAGAAATGCGCAATAATGACATGATACTCTGGAGAGAGTGGATCACTGAAACCAAGAAAAAGAAAAATGCTCATATACAGTTTCTGCATGTCAATCATCATCTTTCCACTAAGGTACTCTCCTACAGGTGACACTGTGACAAACAGAGCTACTTTCAAGTTTCAATGTCTGAAATTAAACAGCTCTTGTAAACGAAACTAGCCTGAATTTTTGAAATCTCTGCTGATCACTTTGAAACATTTGCTTCATCTTCAACTTTGCACCATTTTCCTTGAAATACTTCATCAATGCATTCCATGATGGTTCCGTCGTCAATGGGTTCTGTGCAAAAGCCATTATTATGCAGCTGCAACTCAAAAGTTCCAAAATATAAAGCTGTGTTCAACAGTTCGAAGCCGGTGACTTTGTATTTGACATTGGAGGTCTATTAACCACCAGGTGTCTCTCCATGGTGAACATCCGGTTTGGAAAATTGGTTCATTCATTTGCGATTATCTTTTATTCAGCGTGTACTTTTTCAGCGTTTGTTTGTAAAAGGTGAGCTATGTTTATACAGTGTAGATTTGTTTCTAACATTTTAAAGAATTGTGTTTTTGTGTGGCCACGCATTGTCTTGCCCACCGTGGTACGTTGTTGATCACTGAGGCCGTGGACGTTGTGTGGGTAATGAGTGGTGTGGGTCAGTGCCGTAGACTGGTGTCAGTGCCCCAGTGGTGGAAACGGGAGTGGTCTGTTGTATGATTCACTGAGGTTTGAGAGTGATAAATATGATTTTTAGTGACACTTTTTGACCAATATAACTGGCTTGAATTGTATCTGGAAGGAACGGATTGATTTAACTGCTTACTAACCACAACTGTCTATGAAGTTGACAATTTTGTTTATGTTGCATGTGATTTTTAGTGATGTTGACTGGTGAGTGATGTCATTCTATGACTTGTGCTAAACTCCTTGCTGAAAGATAACTTTCCATAAAGAAGTTGAGGAACTGTGTAGAGAAAATAGCAAAATGTTTGGGTTAGGGTGTTCAACATCAGGGCAAGCACTGTTTTGTTAGTGGTTCACAGACAGAATGAGTTTCATAATTATGGAAGTGTTAATAAACATATTCACCATCTAGGCTATAGCTCCCCTTAGATGTTTTGCATTTTGTCAATCATTCTATAATTTTCTAAGGCAAACTATATCTGTTTCTAGATTTTGTCTAACTACTTTTGGCATAAACTCCATACACAACCGAGGTTTTTGTGGAACAAATTGTCTGACTGAGTAAGATGCTACTATGATCTGAAATAGTTTTAAATTACTTAAAGGTCTACAGCCACTTATCTGGAAAGCGACTGCGAGTATCAAAACTGTATCCGATATTAAATAATGTCCTTTTATTCATATGTGAACCACTGATATTTACTGTGTTTGGAATGGAAATTCTTTTGTGTCATTCTCTACCTGTCTATGAATAATCTTCCTAACGCTTACTGTATTGGTAGCCTTGATTGATTGTTTTTTTACAAGGTCTGCAAAATAATACAATAAAAAAACAATAATACTAAGAAAGACTGACATTTAGATCTCTAGATAAGGCTAGGGTGAAGAAGCACAATCGATGTGTGGATGGCTCGAAAAAAGATACAGCGTATTTTCATCGTGGTTCACTCTAGCATCCTAGTACTTGTGCCAGTGATTGTCATATCGATGTAAAATAAACGTTTAATTACGTGTTTACTCAGTTTCGTGGTTATGTAATTACTTAGTTACTTAACTATATAGGTGCTAGTACTTATTACATACGTACCGGCGTACGTACTTACATGCATACTTACGCAGGTACTTCATGTAAGCACTTCTGTACATATTAAGGTATATAGTTACTTAATTTACTATATGCATCATCCCCTGCAAAGTTTTGTTATGACATCTGCGCCCGTGAGGTCCATGAGACAAACTCCATGTGTTGACCACATCGCTAAGGGTTCTGTGCATACTTTACTGGATTTTGTCATTTGATGATTTATAGTTCTTGTATGCTCATTTACGCTCTGTACGTAGTCTTGTGTTTTATAGTTATTCCTTCATATTTTGATATTGGTCACTAGCACCCGGGCTGCTCTTTTGTTTGTTAAGCTGTCACACTATTGTACAGATGAACATTTCACGTACTTCCTCCCTCCACAGTCCCTCCCCCTCGAGTCCTCAACCTCCGTCCCAGTATGTCAATATAAACAAATTAAATCATTTTTATGTAACTAGTTATCTTGTAAATAGTATGATTGACATCCAAGTTCATCAATGGATGTTGTAACAGTTTGTCACAAGTATTAAATTGTCAACCTTCATGACGTCCTGTCACATTTCATGAAATAATTTTTTAGCTGTCCATTGACTGAACAAATATTTACCCAGGAAAATTTAAATTTTCTGAATTTTCAGTAACAGAAAAATCTTAATCTGTGTCTCAAAACGTAATATATTCCTGCCATTTTATGGAAAAATGACATTTTTGCTGAAACAGCAGACTTCCTCAATGTTTGATTTACATATTTTTATGTATTTCCAAATAGGATTACATTCAAACTATGCAGAAATCATCAATCAAGTTTCCTTTAATAAAACATCCCAATTTTTGGTTAATACTTATATATTTCTGTTGTTCAAAAGAAACAGCTTTGCCTCGAACATAGAATCAAAATAAGTGCAATGTTTTTTACTTATCAATCCATGCCCTGATTAGAAATTGACATTCAAAGGCATTGAAAATATGACTTCCTGAGGAAAGTGGCTGATNAATCAGTTTTGGTTGGTACCTCGAATATCTAGTCTAGCTCATTTTTTGGGCTCTTAGTAAGGCCCCCAGGGGTCACACCCAGAGTGCAGACAACGGCAGACGTCCATTTCTGTACATACTGAGGTGGACTTTAAATGCTCCCGTGGTCAGATGTTGGTACCTC
The DNA here is from genome assembly GCA_002633005.1 of Phoronis australis. NCBI lineage: Eukaryota > Metazoa > Phoronida > Phoronidae > Phoronis > Phoronis australis. The sequence goes on along the minus strand of NMRA01000937.1, from coordinate 70,408 downwards.
GTTCATCTATGCTAAGTGCTCTGGGCTGCCGGTCTATCAGTGCCGTAGACTGGTGTCAGTGCCCCAGTGGTGGAAACGGGAGTGGTCTGTTGTATGATTCACTGAGGTTTGAGAGTGATAAATATGATTTTTAGTGACACTTTTTGACCAATACAACTGGCTTGGATTGTATCTGGAAGGAACAGATTGATTTAACTGCTTACTAACTACACCTGTCTATGAAGTTGAGAATTTTGTTTATGTTGCATTGTGATTGTTGGTGATGCTGACTGGTGAGTGATGTCATTCTATGACTTGTGCTAAACTCCTTGCTGAAAGATAACTTTCCATAAAGAAGTTGAGGAACTGTGTAGAGAAAATATAGCAAAATATTTGGATTAGGGTGTTCAAGTTCAGGGCAAGCACTGTTTTGTTTGTGGTTCACAGACAGAATGAGATTCATAATTATGGAACTGTTATTAAACACATTCACCATCTAGGCTATAGCTACCCTTTGATGTTTTGCATTTTGTCAATCATTCTATAATTTTCTAAGGCAAACTATATCTGTTTCTATATTTTGTCTAAACTACTTTTGGCATAAACTCCATACACAACCGAGGTTTTTGTGGAACAAAATGTCTGACTGAGTAAGATGCTGCAATGATCTGAAATAGTTTTAAATTACTTAAAGGGTCTTAAAGGTAGCCACTTATCTGGAAAGTGACTGTGAGTATCAAAACTGTATCCATTATTAAATAATGTCCTTTGATTCATATGTGAATCACTGATATTTACTGTGTTTTAAATGTTAATTCTTTTGTGTCATTCTCTACCTGTCTATGAATAATCTTCCTAACGCTTACTGTATTAGTAGCCTTGATTGATTGTTTTTTTTACAAGGTCCGCAAAATAATACAATAAAAAAACAACACAACAATACTAAGAAAGACTCACATTTAGACCTCTAGATAAGGCGATGGTGAAGAAGCACAATCGATGTGTGGATGGCTCAAAAAAGAAACAGTGTGGTTCACTCTAGCATCCTAGTACTTGTGCCAGTGATTGTCATATCGATGTAAAATAAACGTTTAATTACGTATTTACTCAGTTTCGTGGTTATGTAATTACTTAGTTACTTAATTATATAGGTGCTAGTACTTATTACATACGTACTTTCATACACGTACTTACATACCTACTTATGCAGGTACTTCATGTAAGCACTTCTGTACATATTAAGGTATGTAGTTACTTAATTTACTATATGCATCATCCCCTGCAATGTTTTGTTATGACATCTGCGCCCGTGAGGTCCATGAGACAAACTCCATGTGCACATCGCTAAGGGTTCTGTGCATTGTCAACCTTCATGACGTCCTGTCACATTTCATGAAATAATTTTTTAGCTGTCCATTGACTGAACAAATATTTACCCAGGAAAGTTTAAATTTTCGGAATTTTCAGTAACAGAAAAATATGTTACCACTATTTTTATGGAAATGACATTTTTGCTGAAACAGCAGACTTCCTCAATGTTTGATTTACATATTTTTATGTGTTTCCAAATAGGATTGCATTCAAACTATGCAGAAATCATCAATCAAGTTTCCTTTTAATAAAACATCCCATTTGTTGGTTAATACTTATATATTTCTGTTGTTCAAAAGAAACAGCTTTGCCTCGACCATAGACATCAAAATAAGTGCAATGTTTTTTACTTATCAATCCATGCCCTGATTAGAAATTGACATTCAAAGGCATTGAAAATATGACTTCCTGAGGAAAGTGGCTGATAAAGATTTATCACATAATTGAAGTTGATTGAAGAGTATAAAAGTTTGGTAGGTCAAGAACCACAAGTGTTAGCAGGAATACAATTTAGAAGTTGTTTTTGTTGGGATAAGCTTTGATCAATAGCCTTAAAAAACTAACATTTGCCCCCTACAGTACATATCTTTCATTTCGTTAATTAATGGTTGACATCTGAAATACTCTGAAGGCAGACTATTAGTGGCAGCTATAGAGATGGTTACAGTAAAAATTATTTAGTTTGGGGACAATATGGGAGACAGGTGGAAGTTCATTTTTGTCAAATTTCTTAACAAAAGTAACTCTTCAAAAGTAACCTTTGGCATGGTGTGTATGGCCTAGTTATTACCGAACAAAATTTGGTAAAATTTTGAGCATTTACAACAATTTTTTAGCAATTGTTTTTGTCTCGAATTGAGGAATTTTTAACTTATTTCCTCATTGATGTTGTCATGGTTTCTTGTTTTTGTGAGTGCCATAAGATTATCAAGTTTCAACTAACAGTTTTTGCAGTTGGCATAGTTTTTTACACAATAGTGGATTCTGAGTATGAGAAAATGGTAGTCCTGGTTTTCCTTGGAATTGAATACAAAACTTTCCCAAAGCAAAGCCTACAATCAAATTGTTAAATGATTCTCAACAAACGTGGCACACCCAAATGTCTACTTCTACTTTCAAGAAATCACGAATTTTGAGTTACGGTATTTAATTTGTTCACAAAATGGTTACCAGTTATCTTCTAAATCTTTTCAGGCTCACTGGTCACCTGAATCCGGAAATGATAGAATACAGTGAAAATGTGATGCTGCTTTGTTTCAGGGAAAGGGATTACTTTGTGGATATTGCTAGGTCAGTGTAACACAGTACACTGGTAGGGAGATAAATGCATAGGTTAATGACTTATGTGGGCTGACCTTCATGATGTTAATTGGTCTATTTACCACTGAAAATGAGCCTATTTAGGTCCTGCTCTATATGTATGGGTGGGGCTGTATGTGAGTAAGTGGCAATGTCTGAATTTGCGTGTATAAACATATGTGTGACTGAACATTGAGATTGAGTTAAAATAGATGTTGAAACCAGTTTAAGATGACGTTTATTTTGACAATTACTATTAATGGATTACATGTAGATGTACAAAAAATCCTGTTTTAGGCCCTTTCATACTAACGTCGACGTGCGATGTTTTGATGAGTTGCGGTCAGTATGAATGCTTAACTTCGGTCCTGGATCGAAGTTAACAGTGACTGTTAACTTCACAATAAACAGGTGGACTTAAACAGCGGAGTGTCGACGCTGCGGTGCTCTGTGAACAGTCAACTTTGGATCCATCAGTTATTGCCAGTGGCCACTGTTATCATCAACAATTGAATGGCAGTGTTTTGGCTAATAGTTGCTTGTATTTTGCTCCAATAATCACCAATCGAATTAGAAATAAATTTTATGTCAATTAGAACATGCCAATGTTCCCAAATTGTCACAATATAAAAGTCTTAGTTTGCACAATGACAACAGCATCATCTACCGTTTACTTTGATGTCTGTTACTAGCGAAGTCGGTATGAACGTTTCAGTAAACTTCGCAGTTTACGTCGACGTTCCAATCAGACCGGAGTTAAGTCAGTATGAAAGGGTCTAGAGACTGTGAAAGAGAAAGCTGGGTCAATTAACACGCTTCCTGTTAAATATCCTGCAGGGATAGATGTCTTCTATGTACACATAGAGTATCCTGTCAGGCTGAGATAGGCAGGCATGCTATTATCTCACAAACCAATGTTGCCAGCTATGCCAATACTGTTTGTGTCCATATGTGATTGTACTCTGCACCTTTCTTTGATAATTGTTCTGTTCAGTTCTTGGTTGGTGACCTGTGCAGCTGACTGGTCATTGCGGTCAATGGGTTCTCTAATTTCTCTGTTAACCACTCTGGACAGTGGCTTGTGTCAGCAGTTACTTAGAGTTGTCTACAACTACGAAGTTTAAAAACCTACTAAATGTATCTAGATTGAAAAATCTGTAAAATTGTGCTTAATTGGATTAAAACATTAAAAAATTGCCATCATAACCTTCAACTTAATGTCACACCATTTTAGCTGTTAATTGCATCCAACAACGCTTAGTGACTAGTTAAAAATGTCATTATGACAACTTCTTGTCTGAAATAGGTGGTACTGAACTTTGACCGTATGGAAAAAGTGGTATACAACTGATTGCAACCATATGCAAATATGCCACCATCCATGATATGGTGTTGAAAGTTGGAATGGAAATATAGTAGTACTTGCTGAATCCTTAGCAAACACCTGAGTGTGCAAGCTTTCATGTTTCCATGACACCAGTTTGGGTCAATATGTTTCTTAAATGCCTGGCTTTATTTGCTGACTAATTGTTGTTCCATTATAAGTAAAATCAAGAGCTAATGGTTTACAAGCTAACGAAACCGTGATTACTAAAAAAGAAAAATGGCTGTTTATTCCTTGTTAGTGTACATAACAATGTACTTGTATGGAATGACACGGACGATGACGAAAACTGCGTGACAACACTTGTTGAAAGTCAGATGTCAATTTTTTTAGAAAATATCAGCTACTCTAGATTTTTTGTTGGCCATTAGAGTAGAAGTTTTGAAAGCTGCCATGTATCCATTTATTTCCCTGATAATACTTGGACCTGTCTTGGTTGAAGTGCAATAGTAGAGATAAGATCATTCATTTATCATTTTCTGACAGTCTTAATTATCAGTGAGGGCCTCTCCTCTTGTAGCACAGAAGCCTGTTCAGTAGAGTACACACTTGTCTAAGGTAAGACCAAGCATCTGCCTAAAGTGAAACTCGAGTGCACGCCTATAGTAAGAGCTCCGCTGTTGAGCAACATTTGTGTACTCATGCTAATGCCAAAATAGTGTCTGATAGCTGTTATTAACAAATAAACGCACAAACCATCATTTTTACTAAGGAAAGTTTTTACAACGTATGAAACTTTGACAAGTCTAAACCTCACATTTGACAATTTCGGAGGTCACGGAAGACAAATTAAGGCCCTATTATCAATATAAAGCTGATTTTGATGGCTTCCATTTGAGTTCGCGTTTGTTTGCCACAACTCATTTCTTGTGTAATTTTTTGTCTGTGGGGAACCTGTGACCTCGATTGTTGCAAAGTGGCACACAGCACAATTCACCTGGCATTTCATAAGAACACTGCAGCAACTTTCAATGTTTTCACCGTGCACACAGCAAGTGTGAAGGTCGCATGGGACTATTGCTACCACAGCGCCATGTAGTGTACATTGGAGAATTACACATTTCTCGTGCACCCCATTTTACATCACTCAATGTAACTGAACACCTTCTCTACCAAGTGTCACACTTTTGACATTTAACTTGTCAGTCCATGAAATCATATAATTTTCAAATGCTTGACGATAACAAAAAGCTACTGTACGCACAAAAATAACACCTTACCATATTGTTTGTCATGTGATTGTGTTTTCCTTAATATGATTATTTTTCCATGTTTGGTGTGGGGCAAGTATTAGCTGCCATATGTGACAAATTTTGCACGAAACTTGAGAAAAATTCCATCTCTATATTCTATGAGGTACAATCAGGCTATTGAGACCAAAAACCCAGTTATCAAACATCATTTTTTCAATTTAACCATAATAAAGAGAAATTGTCACATTTCTCTGTACCCGTATCTGTCACAGTGTAATAATAATAATACCAGTATTAAATCCAAGTTTTCTGTCAAAATACATGTTTTGATCTCAGCCATTTACTTTCCAACATTTAGAAATCTTGTTGCTGCAAAGTCTACATAATGTTTGCATGTTGCTGGAAAGCTTTCAGCGTGTCTCAGAAAAACAGTAGTAAAGGGCCCTGTGGGCAATATGTTAATGTCTTCAGAACACTGCCATCTCTAAGCCCCCCCCCCACCCTGGACACCATCATCTAAAGTGCCGTTTACACTACAAAAGTTGACACTGATATGCTGACACGAAACGAGTTGTTCCAGTGCAAGTATGTGTGTAAACGGGACTGAACTGGAGCAAATTGACACCGCGGTGACAACTTTTGCCACCCGTTTGTGAGGTAGAGCAATTCGCGCTAGGACATCTTGCTCCGTGTCAATTATGTGTCTAAACGCGAAACTGGGGCAAGGCGGAAAAGATCATCTCTACTGCGCTTGTGTAATGACCTAAATACAGGTTCTCTGTCTCTTCAACTCCCGTCATTTGTAAGCCTGCGCATGTGTGATCCATTCTCCAGCCTACAATTTCCGTCTGCCACAGTTAGTGAGTTGTGTGCTCTGTTGCGCTGGGCCAAAAGTTGATGTCTGAATGGGTCTTAATATATATCCCTTGTGCATGGCTGGTACATTTCTTAGGATTCACATTTTGCTTTCATTCACCAGGCCCCAAGGATTGTTTGTGGCAACCCTGGGCCAAAAGTTGATGTCTAAATGGGACTTAATATATCCCTTGTGCATGGCTGGTACATTTCTTAGGATTCACATTTTGCTTTCATTCACCAGGCCCCAAGGATTGTTTGTGGCAACCCTGGGCCAAAAGTTGATGTCTAAATGGGACTTAATATATCCCTTGTGCATGGCTGGTACATTTCTTAGGATTCACATTTTGCTTTCATTCACCAGGCCCCAAGGATTGTTTGTGGCAACCCTGGGCCAAAAGTTGATGTCTAAATGGGACTTAATATATCCCTTGTGCATGGCTGGTACATTTCTTAGGATTCACATTTTGCTTTCATTCACCAGGCCCCAAGGATTGTTTGTGGCAACCCTGGGCCAAAAGTTGATGTCTAAATGGGACTTAATATATCCCTTGTGCATGGCTGGTACATTTCTTAGGATTCACATTTTGCTTTCATTCACCAGGCCCCAAGGATTGTTTGTGGCAACCCTGGGCCAAAAGTTGATGTCTAAATGGGACTTAATATATCCCTTGTGCATGGCTGGTACATTTCTTAGGATTCACATTTTGCTTTCATTCACCAGGCCCCAAGGATTGTTTGTGGCAACCCTGGGCCAAAAGTTGATGTCTAAATGGGACTTAATATATCCCTTGTGCATGGCTGGTACATTTCTTAGGATTCACATTTTGCTTTCATTCACCAGGCCCTAAGAATTGTTTGTGGCAAGTGATGTCTCTCAGTGCTGTTAGCTAACAGGCTGAGCTGAGGGGTCAGTGTTCCCATTAGGCACTAAACATGCATTATGCTATTATGTCCTGTGTTATGATATTCATTGATTGGAATGGAGGGTATTAGTGCTGAGTTGAGTATGACTGGCCTGTTTGATAAGTTGAGCAAAAAACTGTAATTGCTAGCATTATAGCGTGACTGATTTATGATATGGATCAGTAATTAAGTGTTTGCTCTACTGGGGTGGCATGGACTCCTCTTTCAAAATTCTTGAGATCCATTGCAACTTCTCGGGGGCCCAAGAAAACAGACCAGAATTCATCACAGTGTTACCAGAACGAATGTTTATATTGAAAAAATGTAGACAATCTGATACTACATTTATCAAATACGCTAATAAATGTCTGGCTCTCTCCAAGATAATAAAAAAGTACATCCAAGGGGAGGTACACGTAAAGTCAATATGTGAAAGGAAGCAAAGACCTTGCAGCCTTGGGCTAACAAGGACTTGTTATACTGACAATTCCTTTACTCAACTTCACAATTCTCTTTTATTAAAAGATTTTAACTAAGTGCCTTATTGTTACTTTTATTTACCTTGCAGGAAACACACCCCCAGCTTATTAATTACAACATTACACAGTGCCCATTTCACAGCTCACCGCTTGGCAAGTGATGTTTCATTATGCAGGACTGTGCTTTGATCAGCAATAAAGCCCTTGGGCTGTTTTGACTGCTTTGTTTAGCTGCAACTGTGGCTGAGAATGGACCACCTTAGGAAACAGTTACACAATGGGGGCTCCAGTAAACAGAGCAGACCTGGGGTGCCAGTGAGTATGGAGGGCAGGTCATTGTTCCACTCGGAACTACCTTCGTTCCAGGCAGAGGTACAAGATGCCGCTTCCAAGCTGAATGTGTACTATGAGGTCCTGGCTCACCTTTCTGGGGCTGGCACCCATGTTGGGGAACGCTTTGTGGAGACCTTCAAAGGAACACCGTACCTGGATTTGGCCGCACAGGTGAACAGCGTGACAAGGGAGGTGAACTTGTGTACACTGGCTGCTGTGCAGAATAGCAAAGAATTGTCACAATGCTTACTTCAGGAACTGCTGGTTGTCTTGGAAACATCAAATAAGAATGACAAATCAGAGGCAAATTTACAGGTAAATGTTATTGTGTATCAAAGCCTAAGACACTGAACTAATCTAGTTTCTTGATTAGGAAAAATTACTGTTTAGTCTTTTAGCCAAACAGTTCATATAAATTTGAAGTTAATGACGGAACTACTGTTTGTACTGAAATGGATACTCTCAATGCTTGTCTAAAGATGCCTTGAATGTTGCTGAAGCACTGTTTAGTTGTACACACACACTAGAGCTAGTAAATCACCTCTCATTAGCGTCCTCAGTACAGAGACCTTTAGCATTCCCTATACAATTTGGTGATTTCATTTAGTGCAAACGTTACTCTATTAGCAGCGCTGCTATCATTTTCATGCGCCTACATATTAGCGGTTTTATTGCAGGTTTTAATAGGGATTGAAAAACGAATGTTTCATTTATTGAATTCGTTTTCCCAAGCGTTATTTATCATAGCACTTTCTCAGCTTCAATCATAGCATTTTCCTTTGATTTTTTGTGTTATTTACCAACGTAAATTGCCAATCTACGTTATGTTATTGCACAAGTAAATCCTATTTCTCATTTCATGCTGCAATATTCTCAGCTCTTCCTCTCTTCTCAGTATTTGCTTGCTACTCTTGGTTGTTTACAATCACTCCACTGTTACAAAGATAAGCTCCAAGTCAAATATTTCCACATCTGGGCATATTCATTCAGTTTCCTGTATTTAAAGTTCCAGACAGCCTGAGGCCCCAAGGACTGTGGATAAGATGTGAACTTGTAAGGTACACTGTGGGTGTACTGCAGCAATGACATAGGAACTTGAAATGAAAAGTACCCAGGCACCAAGTTTAGCAACATCTAACGCTAACTGAAGGACCACAGGAACACGTCTCTCATAAGTCTTGTTGGTTTAGGATTGTCCCCTTGGAACTTGCTTTTGGAAAGTGTGATAGTGATGCTTTGCCTCTCAGTTGGCCAGTTTGAGGTCTTGATTGTTTGTGGTTGTAGTTAGTATTTTGCATAGGTTGCTGGCTTTTCATGTACCCACATATTTATATACGTACCCTTGCATATTGCTGTCATCTGTGTTGGGCGTCTGGTCGTCCGTCCATGTGTACGATGCCTGTCCGGCGTCTGTCCGGTGTGGTGGCCATATCTCCTAAACATCTTGACAAATTTTCGCGAAATTTAGCAATCTATTAAGGGATAGCAGTGCATTCCTTTTTCAAATAGACATGATGTATTTTGCACTGCCTAATGGTCATTTTCACTGTTTTTGTGTCTGTTTTTGGTGTTCGTGCAAATTCCTCAAAGAATCATGAATGTTTTCAGAAGTGTTCCCACTGAGAGGAGTACGACTGATATTAATTTTTGGGCGGCTGTTTTGTTTTTGTTGCATTCCTGACCATCTCTCTTTAACCCCTTGTAGGATCTTTGTGTAATTTGCCAACTGTATTCCTTGGAATGTGACAAGAGATGATGACTTTCAGACAGTTCTGATTACCGCTGTGGCTCCAATGGCAATTTTTATTGTTTGAAACTTTCCTCTGTATCTCTGCAGTTCGTTGACGTATTTTCTTGAATTGTAACAGCTAGGTTTCTATTGAGGAGTTAATGACTTCTTCCCATTTTTGACAGATTCGACATATTGTATACATATCACCTATTGGTCATTTGTATTATTTTTAAGTCTTATTGGCTTTTCCCACAGTTTCAGTGAGCCAAATTGTTCAAAATGAATATTTTGATAATTGGTATAATGTGTTCCTACTGAGCAGAGCACTGCTAACAATAAATTTTGGATAGGTCTGAGTACTGTCGCTCCCCCTAGTGGCAATTTTATTTTTGCCTTGGGCTCAATATCTACCAAGTTCCTTTGTAGATTTTGGTGAAATTTGGTATGTGTTCCTATTGAGGAAAGTACAATTGACTTGGATTCTGGGCCAAATCAATTTTGGTTTCATTGCATTTGTCATCATATCTGCCAATGGATGGATGTTCATGAAACTTGACAAATAAGTGACTGTCATGGAGACGACCCTCCACAACAATAGTTGCCCCTTTTGAGACAGGTTTGACCTTTGCGGTGTCCAATATTGGCCTTTCTGTTATTTTGATATCGGTTCTTCATCACCAGATGAATCCTATCTGTCAAACTGCTTGAGGAATCATTATGAAAGATGGCAGGTGTACTCCTATTGTGGACTGAGAAGAGCATTGCTGACATGCTTTGCGCCATCCTTTAGGCTATGTTAAGTTCATTACCATTGCTCCCTCTAGTGGAAATGTTTAAAATAATGATCAACCCCTGTATCTGTATCTGTACTGTGAGAGATGCACTCAGTGTGTGCATACCAATGTCTACCTTGCTCTTGTATATATGGAGTGTTAAAAATCTGAGTGTTTTGGTTCAGCACTCTTAGCAGCCTAGTCCCCAAGCCTCAAGATGGCGCTGATTGGTTAGCCATTTGAGGCTTGGTTATGGGAATAACTTCTGCGTAATGATTGGCTGCTGCCTTGACGTCATTAAAACAAAGGCAGATTTTAATTATTTCCACAGAAGTTGTTGTTGCTATTCATGAAGCAGAAGGCATTGTTTCGGTTATTGTTTGAAATAAGGGTTGTTTGCATACTTGTTTTCAATTCTTTTTTATTAATAGTGTCATAGAAATTAATAATTTTGACTCAAAATACGTCATTTTTGCAATGATTCAGACATTTGCTGCAATATGCCATTAGTTTTCATTTTTTATATAAAACTGCAGAAATTTTCAAAATTATATTACTCGTGATACTAGTATTCCAACAATTTCTGTAAAAATGTGTCAGAATTTTGACACATTTCATTTCCCGTAACCAAGCCTCAAATGGCTAAACCGATCAGCGCCATCTTGAGGCTTGGGGACGAGGCTGCACTCTTGGGGAAACACAGCAATGGCAGGTTGGCTCAGGGATTTCCTTTCAGTTAGACAATTAACTATACACGTTGGTGCTACTGTTTCATACTCACTCTCACATAAACTTATGAAGATTTATTGTTCACTTGGATACTCCTCTTCGGTTTGCTTTTGACAAAATACTGTCAGCATTGAATGGTCCAAAAAAGTTGTTTTAACTTCCAGATTATGGCCAAATGCCTTGCTTTGCTGGTACAAGCTCAGTGTCAGGTTTTCAGTGACGTCTCGTCCAAGCTACAGCGATTCTGCAGTAAGACAGAGATTCAAGACTTCCTAGCTCAGTACAACTCACACGGTGCTACATCTAGACAATCAAACTCGTACAATCAGACACCCGCGACCAGCCAGTACAGTGGGTTTAACTACGGAGTGAGTAATGGTACTGGTACTACTAGTAACCACAAGATGGTATTGAATGCAGGTCTGCTGAGCAACGAATGGAAACAACAGAGCAGGAAGACGGACAAGAGTGTGAGTGGTTCTGGACAACGAAAAGGTGAGAATATTTGTTATAGTGTGTTAGCTGAGGAGCAGGTGCCGGCCAGTAAAAATGTTTGCCAAACTCTTAATTTGGTTTATTATGTAGTCTAGAAAGCCCATGTCAGTACTGTGGGCCGGGACTTTGTATAATCAGTCCATACATTGAACTTGCGCCATATGCCAGTAATTGGAAAAAACAAAAATGATGCTAGAGTCTAGCATGGCCAAAAACTAATACTTAATTCCAATAAGTGTCCTTGTAGTCTTAAAAAATGACTAATATCAGAGTTGTGCCAGTTGAGCCAAAAATCATCACAGAAATGTTTCGTGTAGAAGATTGGTTCAGAAACATTGTTATCTGTGTTAACAAACAAGTGTTAGTGTTACTGTGAGGGACTTTGGGTTCAAAGTGGTCCAAACTTTGTTGAAGATCTCTCACTTTTAAGACCTCACTGCAGTTACTTACTGACTATAAATTAGTCTTGACTTCTGCCTTTTCAAATTTAGAAATGGGTTATGGGCTTGCATAGAACTGACTGATCATTGTTGGTAAAAACCAATTTTATAATTTGGAATTTGTGTATCATCCATTGCTCTTAGGTTTCTTTTCATTGTCTCCTTAAAACTTGTTTTAATTTATTGAACAATTTTTATGCAACTGGATTTAAAATTTTATCATCAATTATTCCTCCTTTTGATTTTCATAGAATTTGTTAGTGAGTATGTTTTTTAATCTTGTTCCTTGCCATTGTAGATATGTGCCTTGCTTCTGAAGATGAGGTGAATAGTGTCATTAGTCTATTATCATGTACACCTAAGACAGTGGGTGTGCTCCATCCTGCCAGTCAACCTGTCAATCAAGGTGTCTATCTGCCCACGGTTAGCATCTCCTTGCCTCCTCCTCCTCTGCCAAACAAAGTCTTCTCCAACCCACCGCCCAATCGATCAAAACCAAATATGGATACACTCCAGCAAGCAACGCCCTCTCTAGGCCCTTGGCCTGTCCCATTGCAACACCGGTCCAGCTATCCCCTCATGTCAACGCCATCATTTGCCAGAGGTCCTGAGAATGACTATGTTTTGCCCAATAAATTGTTGAGTTCCCAGCTGGCTGTTCCTTCGGTCTGGTCTGCCAATGATGTCAACCTTCACCACAGCTGGCCAAGGCAAAAACCAGTCAGGTAAATAAAGGTGGAAGAAAGTAGTTTCCAGTCGTACTGCTAGGTGGTTTTAGTTGTCGAGCTAGGGCTAGGAAAAGTTTACTTACTCACTCCATTGATTGGACTACCGTGGAAATATTTTGAAAAATGAGCACCCCTTATATCTTCATTATCTGGTTTACTCTTGTACCAGAAGTGAAATTGTTACGGTTTAAAAATTCTTCAGTTTGGGACACCATATGGTGGACAGGTGATTTTTTTCAAGTTTCTTAACAAAAGTAACTTTTCAGGAAAATTTACTTTGCTTTTGACTTGGTTTGCATGGCATAGTTATTACCAAATAGCATTTGGTAAAATTTTGAGCATTTGCAACAATGTGGCAAGCCTCTGAAAAATAGAAATCCGCAATTTTAACAATTATTTTTTACCAAATTGAAAATTTTTTCCATGATTACCTTTACTTCTAAGCCATTGCTCTTTCTACTTTAGGGGAAGGAGGTAGTGTGGCCTACTAAAAGTTGTGGGTTCAAGTCTCACTGGGGCACACTGCTCGACCCTTGAGTCGGGTTTCTAGCTTCTCAATACGGTTTTAACTATATATTAATAATGCATTACAATGGTTACAGGTGATCAGTGCAATGAGCCCACCTGAGCGGCCTGCGCACGTCTGGTACAACATGTACCTGACCACCTGCTGTTACTTATTCTGTTTTAGGGATTGGTCCACAGCTCAAGACTCCAAGGAGTCTAGTAGTGATGAGTCGTCTAACGGTGATAGTTACTTGGCTCTCGCCTTGGGTGTAGATCTCACTTCAGATATCACTGCAGTATCACCACGCAGGTAAAGGAGAAATTGAAAGTCATTTCATGTGACAACATGTTAGGAGCCACATAGTAAACTTCAAAGCTTGTTACGAAGAAATTTTTAGCAGTACTATGCCTTGCCAGTACAATGGGAAAACTTACTTGTGCTGTTGATGCAGGGTAATGGTACGTCTTGTTTAACGTTATGTGTACTGTTGACTAAAATGTTGTCTTCTTGTTGAAATGTCTAAGTAACTAGTGCCTGTTAACTGATAAAAGTATTTTCTGAAACTAGGGATCTACATAAATCTAATCATTTCATTCACAACATTATACCATTCTTTTGGACATATTAAGATGCATTTTTGGAAAAAATGTAGTTTTTTGAAAAGTAACGTTGATTGTTAAAAAGTCTTTTCACCAGCATTCACCAAGTTTTTGTGTTAAAGCTTTAATAAACATGCTCAAAAACCATGTCTGGGAGTTTCCATAGTAAGCACTGTGCCGATGTTTTTAATCGTTTTTTCTTGTGAAGTAGTGGTACACGTAACCCATAAACGGTCACCTTTGCAAAGTCCTTTCACTTCTCGCGTATTTTTAACCATATATTCTTGTCCCATATCTGTGTATATTTTCTAAATCCGTGATGACTGAGAAATCTCAATTCGTGGCTTAAAGCGTTATACAATCATTTGCAATCACGTGACAGACGTCTCTTCTCAAAAATTATCATTTTTGCCTTGAACAAGAATTTCTAAAATTCGAATGGTGTCAGATGCTTAGATCACACAGAATTATTTGAATGATTATTTCTTCACTGTAGAAGACACAGCAGTTCAGGGGAGGAAACTCCAAGAGCAGAACAGCCCAGTGAGCTGTGCATGAACAGGCCTCATAGTACAGACAACTTTCAGCTGGTGAGTAGTGTATGATGACAGTGGTAACGTTTTACTTGGACTTTTGTTAGATCACTTTTGAAGATATGCAGTAATTTGCATGATTAATTGTTTAATAGAAAACTCATTGAAACTTGTCCTGCAAGTACCAAAGTCAAAACCGTCTACCCTCAGGCGTTGCGAGGCAATATCATTTAGAAGTTCTTATTAAGTACTAATGAAGATGGTTTGAAAAGCTTAAAATGGAACTTGCAGGCTAATTCCTTATCTTCATGATTGTTTATCCAAATTAGTTGTAAACACAACATATATCGACAATATGTATATGAAATAGGTCATTGATCTCCCAGTGTGCCCCAGTGGAGCCCACTAGGCCACATTGCCTCCTTGTATTTTTATCACCACTACCACTTTGAGCAGATTCCAACAAGTGTACAGTACCCACTTTGTCATTTGACGTCTGTCTTCATATCTGCCAAACCTCATGATTGTTCTTTATGAAAAGAAGAAAACTAGACCCGCTAATTTTTGGATGACTAGTGGAAAATGTTGGAAACTGTTCATTTTTTCAACTTATTGATTTAGTATTAGTTTTAAAAGATGAGACACCAACATTTTTTTGTGAATTCTGACTATTGCAGCTACCCCTTGTGGTCAAAATGATACCTCCTTGCACCTTACACGAAACCGGTCAGCTACCCTGTAATATACCGTCTGTGGTGCACTGTTTGTGCATAACTACAATGCTATCTGCATTGTTCTTGTTATTTCTATTTTCTTCTTTCTGAAAGAGATTGTGTGTAATTATAGGAAGCCAAAAGCACTAACACCTGGCCACCAAAGCAACCGTGGGCTCGCCAGCAAATAGCCAATCAGATGGCTGAGATGGTGTCAGCTGATCAAACTCTCAACACCCCATTCTTTCCTATGAACTGGGGTGATGAAAATGTGCCAAAGTACGGTCCTGTCTGGATGCAAGGTAACTTGAAACTATAGCTGTTTTTCAAGTACTGATTACCATAAACATTCAGGTTAATAACCGTGGGCTAAAAGAAGTGAGAGTTCATTAATGCTGAAGAGCAGGTACTACAAGTTGTCATGGTGGGTTATTTTAAACAGAGTGCATAATCTGAATGAATAACGAAGTGTCAGTTCTTTGTAAACCAAGAAGGGAACAAGTCGAGACCAATTTTATGGCGATACGTGATCTAAAGCCAAAGCTTGCTTTTTGGACAGACTGTGTGTTTATAGACTTGTGTGTTTATAGCTCTGTGTTTATAGACTGTGTGTTTATAGTAGCTTCTTAAATGATGCAAGGTTGTGAGTTAGATATCATGATGAAGTTGTAATGGCAGTTCAATTTCCAAACATTGATTTGAGTGTTTTTGAAATTGTAATACATGTTTTGATACTGGGAATCCCTTTGAGGTATTCAGTGTCTTGGATTAATGAAATAATTTGTCTTATAATATTGCTATCATGAAATTTCAATTTTATTCAGCCATAGGATTATTGCGGTATGTGCGCATATTATAGCTCCTTTGTTCAAAGCTGTGCCTATAGGAACCAGTCGAGTAAAACATGTTTAAAAGTAATGCTCCACAAGTAGGTGCACCCTATTTTTTAATTATTTTCAACTACTTGGCTCTTAGAATATAGTGAAGAACCTTGCGAATGATAATGACTCGCATAGCACACTTTCACAGACTGCACATACTTGCCTTTAAATTAAATTTGAACATGATTTATTTTTATTGTTTTTCAGTTGAAAACTGTTGACATTTTTCCTTTTTACTGGGTGGGGGTAGTTTTAGTCAATCAAAAATTTCAACTGTTAATCACTGAACTGTTGTTCTGGTTATTCCTAAAAGTTACATTCACAAATGAGTCTAATTCATTGAATATATGACACTTGTCATTATTAACAATCTTTATTCCGTTCCGTTTGTGTCCTCGGAGCAAAGTTTGACACTCAACAGAACATTGGTGAAGCAACTGGCCAAGAGACATGATTAAAGTACACGATATTTCAAAACATACTTGTTTCATTCTCAAGTGGAAATAAAATGATGCAGTAATACCACTACAGAGCATAAGCTGGAGACAGTGGGACATGGCAGGTGTGAAATACTGCAAGAATAACAACAAGTGTCCTGTATTCAATCAATTTTGCATATGGAAAATCTTGCTCCCGAAGTACAGCCAAATGAGTCTTACTGACAGAATGCCTGTGTCTAGGAAATGCACTGTCAAACCAAGTCACGTAAAAATGTTTCGCTTACACAAGGTCATGTACTTTTGTCATAGACATGTTCCTTGTTATCCACAGCAATGCATGCACCTGTGTGAAGCGCACATATCTGAACCTTTTAGCATAACTTAAGCACTTGCGCCTGTCTGTGAAACACTTAATTAGTAAACAAGTTTCTTTGAAAAAAAGTTACTATTTTGAATACAGGCACATGGGCTTAAGTATGCACATTTATGGTATTCATCTTTCCTTTAAAATCACATTCCTCAGCTTCCACTCCTTCAACTGAAGCTTACAAGGGGTTTTTGGACGTAACCCCTTCCCCCTGCCCCACCCAATGTGCCAGGGTAAGAGTTAAGGTTTGGTGTTAGTTTGAGTTATGATCGGCTTACTTAGCCTGCGGAAGTATCCACTTCCAGTTTTCCTCCCATGTTGTTGCGACCCTATAAGGTGGCAGCACCAAAGAATATGTGACCACTCAACTCTTATTGTTGACTGTATTCAGGGCTGTAGGAAGACATCCTTGTGCCTCATGACGCTCTTGGTAAAAGATAGTGTGAAATAGGCACGGTGATGCTTTCGCCCAGTTAGGTTTCATCTTCCATCATATTACATTGGGCAAATCTTACGCTAACAGGATTTACTTGCACTGTTTAGCCCAGAGTATTCTGCGAATTCTCAGCACATCAAAGACTTGATGACACCATCACGGATTGAAGTGAGCTAGTCACTATTCATGGGCTTGGCTGAAGGTGTTGGATGAGATAATTGTGGTGGAAAACCAATACGCCAGTTTAGCGTACGAATTTCAGAGTCAAAAAGTGAAGAAAAAGCACGGCAAATGACCAGCATGACTGTTTTTAAAATTGAAAAGTAAATGGTAGCCGTCTTTGAATTTTTAAAATTGATGCAATGTAAGGGAAATTAGCGAATAAGTTTTCTTCAGCATTGCGTCTAAGCCTCAACCATTAATTTGTGTATCGATTAGAACGGGTTAGTCACAGTCTGACTTAGGCTCGCTCAGGTGTTGGGGTAACAAAACCCCAAATTATAGCGTAGGAGTTGTTTCATGCAGTAAGTTGTGTGTGTCAGTGCTGACAAGGTGGTTAATTTTCTCCGTTACTGTTTCAGGTTACCAAGATGCTGGGCCCTGCTTGCCTTATCCTCTGGCCAGCAATAATAACATGAAACTACCAGTAACAGGAGCCAACTTGCCAGGAATTCAGATGTGCCAGTTTACGTCAAAGGACAATAACTTCAAGTTACAATAGAAACTGCATGAGTCAGAGTTACTATTTCAGATTGAGTTCTGGTTTTGTCAATTGTAGAACTTGGTCATTTTGAAGTGCTATGTTTTGAGACTGGCTAATCAGTGGATTAACCAGTCTACTCTTTGACGTGGACTCTACATCAAAGCTCATGTCAGTACTGAAATTGAGGCTGCTTGTGCAATCTGGAGTATTCGTGATTTACTGGAATATATACACGGCGGCTCAATTTCCAGTTGGATCATTGAACCTTACAGCGTGGTACAGCATTTGCTTCACTTTTGAAATGTCAGATTCTTTGCCAAGTACGTTGTCCCAAATTATGTTTGCCTTCGAGGTACTTGTCCATGACATCAAATGTCTCTAATCTGTATTTCAACCCACTGCTCCTCAGCGGGACTGAACTGGGATGAACATATACTGAAGCGTTACTGTGTAATAGCGATGGCGTGTATACTAGAGGTGCTGTTTGATTTGGAGGTATGACTTCCTGTATAAACATTCAGGGGTATGTTACATAGATGCAAGAAACTCGTAAAAACACAAGATTTTGCATTACAAACAAAGCGTGTGATCCCACAAGGTTTACCCACGAATTCTTGCATCTACAGAACTTGTCCTTGGCATGTGTAAGTGACGTGTCTTAGCTAGTACTATGTGATTACGAATTGTAAACAGTGGGAGTACTGATGTTGAGAGACAATCTCATTGTTGAGTGAACAGTATTATGATTGTATTTCTAGTAATTTGTGTCTTTTAAATCTGTGCTATTCTCACATAAAGGAAACTGGCATGACCTTCGGCACTCGGACACTCTTGTTGAACTACCTTGTTCATGTGTGGACAAAATCATTGATTTATTAATGTCAATACGACCACCATCCTCTGAGCATTTGCGTGTCGCATTGTCTTGAGAAATTGAATTTCTGACCTCAAATTAAAAAAAAGCATTTTGTTAATATTTGTGAAGGGTTCTATGGTAAGAAACTGGTTTGGATATTTTGGAAAGGCCATAGTTGGCTTGTATCTGCTCTCAGATAACCCTGATTGGTCACTGAATTAACCAATGACTGATGACGTGTCTTGGAAATGTGTTTGGTGGCTTGCAGTGATTAATACTTGCAGTAGTTGACAGGCTTTTGAGACATTTTGATTGGCTACTGCAAAGTATCAGTATAAGTTGTTAGTGCCAAAAGCAGTCTTTTCTTTCCAGAACTGATATATAGATAAGCAATAAGGCATTGGGAAAAAACACTTGTGCCAAAGAAATCTACCAAAATGATTTTAGTTTCTGTGTTATTGTATCGGTTTCTTGACAGTGTGTTTTGGTACTGAATCTGGTCCCTTGGTACAATCTTTTTATTTGAAATTGAACTTGTATTTATTTTTGTTATTTTGTATTCTACTTGTGTGCAAACTCAAGATAAGTGTCTTTTATTCTATGCACCAGTGCATAGTGGCTTCTGTGGATAACTGTCTAATCCTAGTTTGCAGTAATGACCCCAGCATTAAGTTTGAATTGGAAATCTTGAGTTTTTACTCGAGTTCGTAGTTCGAATTTAGGGATCATCAAGTGCGAACTTGGACTAGAAACTCATACGCATAAATAATAACATACTTGAGCACAGAATAGATTAATCTTAAGTTCACACAAACATAGAACGGAAAATAATATTAATGATTTTGAGTTCGATTTCGAGTACAAAGATAAGACTCCAGTCCCTGAACTTGGTTTCAATTTCTTGGACAAAGAGGATGTTTTCAGTCATGTGGTACCACTGGGAGTACACTAAACCAATGGCAAGGAATTATTTCACAAGGGATCTTCTGTAGAGTGGTAGTATTTTCATTTGTTACCTGCAATGTGGCAAACAGCTCAGTATTATTTGGATTACATTTGGTGCTGTCTGTGTTTTTTATTTGTATAAATGTAAAAGCATTTAACAAAAATTCAATACTGTTAAAGAATTGTCATTTGACGTAACTGCTGCAATTTGAAGTTTTTGGTCATGTACCAAGGGTACTAGTGCTTATAGTATCTTATTCTAGTTGCTCACAGAAGCATTAAAGGGGGCCGGTCCCATCATATCTCCTGAGACAGCCAATGTTGTGAGCTGGTCCTACTCTCACATCCGATGGCTGGTTAGTTAGAGGACAATATGAGCATGATTTGCGAGTAATAATCAAATGATCAATTTTCTGCCGATATGTTTTCACAGAAAAGTAGCAATAAAGTCGCTCATTAATGGTGAATTCGTGTCCAGATAGATTTTATATCCTTGTCCATGCATTTGTTTGAATGTCTCCATGGTTACTTGTATATGGTTATGTGCTTGTGAAAGTCCAACGCATGATGTAAGAATGGTATGCTAATATTTAATAGCAAGTGGTGATCTTTTTTAAATTTTGTGAAATGGAATCAGTTTCATTTCTCTACCCTTGTGTTTAAATAGCCAGTTTCCATTTCACATTTGACTTGGATGTATATTTATTGAAGCATTGAGATTTCACATGGTGTGTGAGCGTCATGCTGTCAAGTTGCATGTGCTGTGTTGTTGTTTATTCAAACGATTCGAGGCCAACATCACAGACTTTCTGTGGATGATAGAAATGTCATTTCTTCTTTGTCCGCTTAATTCGTCCACCAGAATTGGAATTAAGTTGAAGCGCAACTTGGTTTTGCATTCTCAGAGTTGGATGTTAGCTGTCAGTTGAATGGTAGTAATATACTGACACAGTATGGATGTCAATTGATTGCGAAATAAGTGATGTCTTGGTTATCAATTTCATTTCCAAGAGCAGCAGTTGCATTAGGATTGGCAGCAATAACTGAAGCTTAGTATCATCCAGTTTTATTATGACCTAAAAATTCTCTCATCCTTAATCAATTTCCATTCAGAGATTGTTCTGGTCATCTTTAGTTTCATTTTTAACCACTAGGTGGAGCTGTGCTTCTTTTCCCCAATTTTGTGAAGAACTTGGATCTGTTGTACAGTGATCACTCATTTGGAATGAGTGATAGATTAATGTCGTTTTAACACGCTTTCCCAGTGAAAGTGAACTGTGTTTATGTGCTTTGTCATGTTGTCATTTTTTACTTAGTGTAGTTGTAGTTGTGTAAGACATATGCCCCTTTAGTAATAGTTGGTAGGTAAGGTGTTGTTCTTTTGTTGTAGTCATTAAACAATTTGACTGTTTAACGAGCCTTTAGACGAAACTTTGTCACAGCGAGTCCAATAATCATCTGGGGTCTGGTAACTTGCTTCAGAAACTCAGATATTGTGTAGGATACCTTTCTTTGTTTGTGTGGTTTAGGGCGTTTTGAACAAAATCGTTATCTCCAGAATAGTCTGTTTGGAAACCAATTTTAGGCACTTGACAAAATATTAGGCACTTGACAAAATATTAGTAGTCTAAGGAACTAACAATGAACTGCCTGTTAATGTATTCTTCTCCCAACAGTTGTGTTCCTATTCATAAATTGTGTCACATGTGCTACTTGAGAATATCTTGAATATGTATGTAATGTTAGGCCTTGTTTCTAATCTGTATTTTTCCACTGGCTGACGATTTAAGGTATGTTGGAGATGAATGTTGTTTCAATTGTTTTTAACTTAGGCATGACGCAGACTAAGACCGGTGTGCTCAGCCAGTTGCATTAAGTGTCAGTGAGCTAAGCTCAAGGCTGTATTAAAGCTTTAAAATGAAACAATTGAATGAGCTGTCCCAACCGGTATATTTCACTGCCCACTTTCGTTTTCAGTAACCACCATTGGGCTATGTGCTGAATTGACCATAACAGAGGTACCTTGTCACATGTGCATATTTCCTTCAAAATATGCTACTTCAGGTGTATCAACTTGTCTATGATTTTATCATTAAATGGTTGTTTGTTTGGAGTTCACTGGATTTTTGCATCTCACTAATTTAGGACACGATGTGGCAGACAATGGACATTCTAGTATTTCTTCATTTTCAGAAAATATAAACCAAATTAATGCTTTCAGTTCTATTCCTCATGTCATGTGAGAACTTGGAGACAATGTTGAAAGTGGTAAAATACATTAAAATCTGGTAAAAATTACTTGTCAAAGACACTAGCTTTTGATCCCTACAGGGGCGGCCCGCAAGGCCATCTAATGCGCTTGAGTTCTATGTTTATACCAACCTGTTCGTAACTACTAAGGAGAGGAATGTGAGAAAATGAAAAATAAGCGAGAGGAAATGGGAATAGTTACAGGTAGTGCCTCATGTGGCCCGCATCTTTATTAAGACCACCATTGTTGTGGGTGTTGAAAAAGAAAATTAGATTTTGTGCCAATTGTCTTAATATCTGATGAAGGGCTGCTCCTTTTAGTCTTGAAAACTAGACATCTAATCAATTTTTCTGGATTTTAAAGTGTTTTAGCAGTTTCTATATTTTTATGAAAACTTATTTTATCATACAATGGAATTATTTTTAATGTCTTGCAAGAAGGATGTGAGATGGCGACTGACAAATTCTAAATCCACTGCAAGACATTGAAATGCGTACATGTGCCCCCGTAATAGTCACATAGATGAAAGCCTGCAGTGAGGGTCACTGCCTCACTTTACTGTGTGTACATGGACTCCCTAGTTACACAAGCGAGAGCCTGCAGTGAGGGTCACTGCCTCACTTTACCCGGTGCATTAATTTCTTAGCTAATTTTAAAATTCTTAACACAAAAAATTCTCAAAAACTGCTAGTTTTTTTGAAGACAATACGACTTGGCCAACCAATTAGTACCCGCACATCTCGAGAATTTCACCGCATGAAAAGGGAGTATTTTGAACCCACATAAATTCCACCACAAATGTGGCTTTAGTTTTGCTCAGATGGCAAATTGTACCTGACAGGCCATGCTTAACTAATTTATCATGGCTCACTTTGTCTAAATACCACCAGTACAAGCCTGAAGGCTTGGTCTGTTTCAATTGAAATGTCAACTTTTATATTCATCAATTTAGTAATGACTTTGACTGGCAAACCCTCACACCTGTCGGGTCAGACATTGAGAGCAAAGAGGAAATTGCACATGTTATTGCTATATAGTATGTGCCGAGTTCTTTTCACTTCACAGGATATGTGAGTCATAGCTAAGACTTGGTATAACAGTCTTTGTTCCCAGTTATACCCAGACCTTTTCTTTCCCCATAATTGTGACTGTCTCAATAATCACAGTACCTCATTAAACCATCAAAATTATAAAATTATACAGTTCTCAAAATACACTAGCTGCAAGTAAAGTATTATGGGGGGCGGGGTTCATATTGACCAACTTAAAAAACACTTGAAAACAATTTTCATGATACAAATATTAAACAGATCATTTCATTTGAAAAATGTTGATTTTGTATTCTTTTTATTTTGGTTCATATCACACAACATCAAATTTCACGACATCATACCAAAAATAGGCAAACCTAAATGCAGGTGATTTGATTCAAATGGCACTTGGAGAAGAAACTTCTAGTCTTGAAATGTTTAAATCAACGAAACTTAATTTCACAGTCCAAACAAAATAACATAATAGCCATCTAGTTGAAGGCAGCACCATCTAGTGGAAGGCAGCGAGATAATCTAGATCATGAATTAGACTCACTTTTGAGTTCAGATTTGCAGAAGGCAGACAAAAAATAAGAAATATGCAATCTTCACAAAAATCGGCTATAAATCAAAACAGTCGAACCCCTTTAAAAATCAAACGTGTTTGGATGAGTTGGATACTGCTTGATGTTCATTTTCACATACATTTGAAGCAAGAGCAGAGCCACAGCAAGGCTTCATTGACTGAAGTCCGGGGGGGGTCACTCTGCTATATTTTATGCCACAACACCTGGAAAATTAAAATACCCACCTATTCGGAGAAATGTCTTCAAAAAAGAGAAACTTGAAGGAGCTTACACCAAATGGTAACCTTTTTGTGGGGTTATGCTCTAGAAATAACACCCTTTCCCTGGGAATCTTGAGTCGGGTGTCTTTTTTACTCGTAATTGTAAGAGTATGAGATGCAAATCGGTAAATCTTTTGCAACCAAAGTGTGAAAAACTTAGATACGACTGAAGACGATTCTTTAGATTTTTGTAAGTGCAAAAAGAAATGTTTTGTAGAGTTTCAAATTTTCCCAGTGAACCATTATGGGGGAATGAAATTAGAAATACTAGTTACACAGAGCATTTTACAGGAAAATTGGTCATGAAAACGATAGCCATGTGAACCAAGATGAGTAACTCGTCCCATATAGTTCTTGCATGGGAGTAACCCCCCCCCCCGGGACTGAAGCACACGGGAGACTCGGAATTATTAATTGCGCTGATAAGGAGAACGTTTAAGCACAACTTACATCTACAGTAATGGTCTCTTAAGAGCGAGTCAAAATAATCAGACCTCAACATGTTAACAATGAAACGGGCTACAAGAACAGTGCAGAGTAGGGCCATATTGTCTCATAACAGGAATATGGTTTGCTAAAATAATACAAATTTAAATCATATTACAGCCAATGTCTTTAATTTCAAAATACAGCTGGAGTTTGCGACTCCACATGTTAACTGGAAAGTGGGTGATGCTTATGGGCTTCTTCTGTGACAGAGTAAATTTCCAGATGTTGCAATACGGAAAACCACATCTGCACATGTAACTTCTGTCCAACACATTGGTCTGCAGTTCTAATAAATCGAAGTATTCATTTCTTCTGAAGTAGGGAAGGTCGCATTCTATGATTAGCAAGAGTTAAAAAAGTATTGTAATTTTGGATTAGCATAATCAAGTTGTGTATATCTGAGACCATTAAAACTACCATCTGCTATAACAGTTTCAGGTTTACACAATTAATGAAACTAATGCAGAATTGTTTGAAAATCTCAATTCAATTTTAAGACTATGTTTCATTTACACGAATACAAAAAGAAATAAACATGCATGCATGAATACATACTCACTCAAAGATAGGAAGAGAGATCTATATAGACAGGAAGATGGGTATATATATCCATACATGAATACTAGTTGCAGTTGCCATAACCACATTGTTAAATCACAACAAAGTTATGTCGTCACTAAGAGACCCTATCATTTCGTCTAAAAAAATATTCGTCTCACCTGTTCATGGTTACGTAGGTCATAGGATACCCGAGTTCATCAGGATATTTGTAGTCAAATTACGTAGATGGTGGGAGGATAAAATCCAAGAGTGTTGATGTAGTTTACAGACAAGACAATTTCATTCACAGGAACAGTTGAAAATATTTCTAGAATTTCTACGACAATAGCTCAAACAGGTAAACATTGAAAATAGATAAAAACAATATCGAATTTATGAATTTGAGAAAATCTGACGAACACAACTTAAAATTTCAAATGGGACTAAAACAAAGATTCTACACTTTTGTTTTATCTACATTTCACTGGTCAGTAAACAGTAATAATTTATTTTTCTTCGAAATATTTGCCATCTGACGATATTTATGATAAAACAATAACCTGTAATTTTAAGTTTTACTATGAAACTATGGCAACTGCTCTACACCAACAAAATTAAGCGTGTGTACATTTCACTGCTTTCTGTAGCAGACAAAAGGGCTCCAGATCAATGTGATTCATTACCCATTACAGTTTGAAATAAGACATATAATCAATAGATTCCTACTGATTCAGAAAAAACATTTCTCAGGATAGTTAATTTGACCTGTTCTCTTAATCATTGAATGACTTGAGTTAATACTACACAACATGCAATTTTCCAAGCGACTTGCAAGCAGAAATAGAAAATCCAACATTTTGCTACTTTTGATGAGTGAAGTTGAATCCAAGCATTTGAACACAGCTAGATGTATGATGGCTTTTCAAATGGTCGTCAATAGTTTCATGCAACTAGGTTTATCTCTAAGCACAACCTTTTCCAGTCTTTTGTCTAAATGTATCGTTTAATTTCAGGAAAAGGCTAAATGCATCCAAAAATGCCCCAAGTATTATACTCTGTTCTGTTTTGATGACATCAGCATTTCCTACCATTGTGCACCTCACCCATAAGTCAGCGGCAACAGCGAAAACTATGCTTTTCAGGCACTCCAAACAGCATTTTAAAAAAATTTCATGTATGGTCGACGTTTTCACTGGACACATATGAGCAACAAAAAAATCAGCCAAAAAAGGGATTGGACAGGGCCTGTAGTCCAATTGCGGGGGAGGGGGCAGCCGTCTTTTTGTGAAGGCGGTGTAGCTCGATGTCCAAATCTGGGTTGATATTTATACCAGGCAAAACTGAAACTAATCCAATTCATGACTATCAAAAGAGGGCGTGAAACACATTCCATATTTATACCAAATCAACAAAAAATCTAGAATTTAAATTATACCCTATCCTACTCTCCTGTGACTTTTTAAAATCATGTCACTATTCATACTGTGCAGAGTATTATCAGATCGAAACTTATATCACGCAAAAATAGAGACCACCGAAATGATATCTAAATTTTTATCATTACGAAAAAGTGACACTAATCTTTACCAGAAATTTGAAAAACGCAATCACTCTCAGTGTAATGTCCCACTGTCCAATTACATTGTCTGCCACCCCCCTCCCAGAAATCCTACTGTCCTAAGTCTGATTAACAGGGCCTGAATTCCTATGTTTGTTTGCACAGGGACAGAAGTCTTTAAATTGAAAAAATTTGATGGCACAGGGCCTAAAATCTTAAGTTTGGTTGTCGGCATAAGGCCAATAGCATTGTTCAACAGCTGTAAAATGTGCACACAGAGTAATGCAACTGTGAAAACTTCAAACAGCTTTAATTTACAATTGACCCATCACCAGGATTTCGAATGACAGCTTAAATGACCAATCAAAACGCAGCATTCTTGACACACATTTGTTTCCAAGCCCTCATTTTACCTGACAAACAACACGTTGTCAGGTAAAACTTATTGTTTGTTCTGCGACTTTTCGCAAGGAGGCGGAGCTTGCCATAGGTCAATTACTTCACACTTTAACGAAGAATAATTGAAATGTGCTCAAGCAGAGGAGTTGGATGAAAATGGAAATGACATTGAAGTACAATAATTGACTGTATTGTTGCAATCCACTCACAGTACACAATACACGTACTGCTCATACCCAGTCAAATCAGTTCACTACAAGATTCATACAATAAAATCGTGTCTCTCGAATATGAAAATTCTACGGAAAGTGTACAGAATTTTGAAAGTATTTAGATTTCAATGATAATTCACATTCCAAAAAATACAACAAAGAAATGCTGGGTCCAAAACCTGTAATGCTTTAAAGTGCAAAGATTTGCACTCTATTATTTGTAAGAATTAAAGATTACATCATGATCACAAGTAACCTAAGGTAAAAAACTAAAGTAGTCATTCGACTCACAAACAATAACTGAAGAATGAAAAATCTGCTTGTCAAACTGACTAGAACATACTCTTTCTAATTTGTTGATACGTTTACACATTAAAACAATTACACATCTCTCATTTCAAATTCACACTGACTAGAGTTGTACAATTTGAAGATTGCTGATAAACCGAATTCGGAAAACAAAAATGACTTTAAAAATTCTTTAAAAATTTAAAACTTGTGACAAAAGTATACAAAAATACTGACAATAAAATAAAAATGCAAACCCTTGTGCTTTGTAAAGAAATAAGCGTAACCTAGACGGTTTGGCAAAAAGAAGGTAAACTCAAATCACGTTCTCGTGAAATAGGACGGAAAGGACAAATCACTAAACGTGATTGATTACCACACTTCTATTACTTGCCATCAGATTTACCTGTTACATAACTTATTTCACAATCAAAATGGGAGTCAAATGCAAACAAATCATTAGAATTACTGTAAACATTTGAGTGGATGCTATGCTCACGTAAGTGCTCACCCCCCCAGATCTGAAAATTTTCGGATTAAGTGCCTACTGGTTGGCTAGCGCCCACCCTTAAGTGTTGAGAATTTTTGCAAAGCTAGGGCTGGTGCCATCCAGAATTTACTTCATCGAATTGATTTTTGAAACCATAAGACATTCTTTCAAAAGTGGAAACACGATCAATTTCAAGTCGCAGTGTAGTTTTCGGTCGTCGCTCGGGACATCGTATTCCCTAAGCGTCTTCTGAAGAGCATAAAAAATGGCTGCGTTATTTAAAGTGACACATATGGAGACTCAAGTCACTCTAATAGCTCTTTACCTCATGTAACTCTAATTATTCGATATGATGACAACATATGTCACAAAATTTGCACTACATCCGTTTCCATGCACCATATGTCATTCAAAGTTTTTTGGTGGAATGTTTTTTCAAAAATTTGAGTTGCGCAATTTTAACAGCAAACATCATCAGCGACTTTGATAACAATCGTATGGCAAGTCAGCCCCAGAATTTTAAAAGGTGTTTTTCAAGGTGTAATTTCTACTTTCTCAAAATACATACTGCTACACTCAGGTTAAACGGCCATGACTGGCTAGTTTCCACCCTCAATTTCTTGAAATTTCTGACTTAACCGCCAATCTCTGGGTTAAGCGCCCACCCCCTAATTTCCGGGCTAGCCAATTTAAGCACTCGGGATGTTAACTCAAATGGTTACGGTAATATACAGATGCATTATATAGAACTGTGTTTTGTAATGTTTGTCTTGACAACAGTCTGAGAACAGTTTGCGAAATTCTTACCATTCAGGGTAAGGTAAAATGGTGACCACCATATTTCTACAGTCATTATTTTAGCCAACAGTGATCTCCACCAAACCTTATCAAATGCTGCCCATGATATGGTAAACCAAATGCACCACCGACATACGTAATAATCTAGAGTTCATCCTCACTATTTTCTGCCCCGCCCTCAGCCTCTAGCCCTTCCGTAAAGTTGTCGTCTTCATTGTCGGGACATTTCTCACACATGGCTGTGCTCTTGCCATAGTCAAGGCATGTACTTCCAACGCACTCGCAACAGCCATGCTCGTGAAACCAGCGGAACCGGCTTGCTCCCATTGACTTACACGATGATTTACACTTACTGAGTGACATGCATCCACTCATGAATGCCACGGTGCAGTTCTTATAAATAGCTGGACTGAATCTCGTTGTGGACTTGTCTGGAATACAGGACAAAGTATCTTTATTACGCAAGATTAACTAGCAATAGGTTCATGTTGTTAGTGAGAATGAGCAGGGTTAACGTCGGCTGAGGAAGGACAGTTTCTTAGTGTATTTCCTGCCAGAATCTGACTATTTCCCAACGGAATACGACTGTTTTATTGCAAATTTTTATATCTCCAAGAGCAAGCTTGCACATCATGCCTCATGAGAATTTTGATTTCCAAAGTGTAAGCAACGTTGAGTAATGAACTGTCAGTTTCAGCGCCACCTGGACCTACTCGGGCGGTAAAATACCTACTCTTTAATGGAGGAGGCTTAACGAGTTGTTTTGGCTCATATTATAATGATTGTGAGCAAAAATGGTGAAGGCATTTACACAAGCAAATTGACCATGTGTAAATGGGCCTCTTCGACCTACCATTGCTAGACTTCACTCTCACGCCCTCATTGAGTTTCCTTATCCAGGTGACCAGGACAGCACACAACCCAGACAAGTATGGTAAATGTCTTCTTGTTAAGGATTATATTAACATCCATTCTCCAAACATGGATTATTTTATAACAGCACAACAGTGACCAATGAAAATATAAGCAAAATCCTGCTAACATCATGCCTAAAATCTCACTTTTTACACCAACCTCAAGCCTATTTACAAGGGCATAATGTTTATTTCTCGGGCCATCTTTAGGAGTTACTGTTCTTCGAAAAGCGAGAGCGCTCTCCTTCGTCTTAGAACACTAGGACACCTGAAGGCGGCTGGAGAAATGATCAAGCGAAATGCTGTGCCAATGTAAAGTATAAGTGTAAACAGGCTAGAGTTTGATGTAAATGGTCAAGAGATTTTAGACATGATGAAAATACACCACCACCTCAGGAATTAAAATCGTGATGGCAATGACAAATCTAAAGTTAAAAATGACGGAACTTACCATCTATTGTAGAGATGTCATCTTCTGGCTTATAATACAGCAGATTCTCGTGAGCTGGATAGCGCATGACCCTCCAGGGACCCAGCTCACCATCTGTGAGACTGTCAAACAGATCAGGGATGTCGTAGACGAGGTCTTCAATAGAACTAGTCTTCAAGAGATTTTCCTGGTCTTTTGGCGCCGGACACAAACCTGCAGGGAGAATATAGTATCAAAAACAATCAAATGCAAGGGTCTGTTTCCAGAAAAATGACTCAAGACTTGGATCTTATGCTCCACACAACTATTTCCATAAAATAATGAAATCTCACTTGAGCAAAAGTGTGAGAATATACACATAACTGATAGTTACTGACATAACTTCTATGTATTATTTTAAATCCTGTTGCTCTTATAATTACCCGGCTAAACCTTATTTCAGCAACTGTGAAGACCAAATTTCTGTCTTAAGTCAATTTCATGAACCAGATCCTAGATGTGATCAGCAGTAAATTCAAATAAATACATGTTATGACCAGAAGATTTATATTCATCAGTATTCACTACATACACAACCTTCCACTTAAGTCATCAATTTAAAAGAGCCAGCTTGACACTGAAACTTGTGAATCACCACCCTATTATACTATTAGGTTCAGTATTGCAGCACATCAACACAGGGAAATGTAGTGTAAAACCATGAATCTCTCAAAAAAAACTATTTTTTCATCTTGAAAGGACATGAATGAAATTACAGAAACATTGAACATAACAACAATACTGTATTTTATTTCTACACTAAAAGTCTGTCAAATACTGATTCAACAACACAAATCAAGGCAGATAATGGTGATGAAAATAAACAAGTCCCAACTGAAATATGAATATTGTCGAGACATAATAACATGTTTAGTAACCTTACGTTTATCAAAGATTTTTACTTAACAATGAAGTGGAGTGAGTGAAGTTGTAACAGACTGCAATGAAATTATTTTACAAACTACAATTTATACTCAGTCACATCAGCACATAACAATTGCTATGACTGGTCCCTGGTCGCAAATTCACTTGCGGAAAAGCAAGTGCAACTCTGTGTTCTATCAGTGATGACAGGTTCAGCAAAGGGAAGATACAATGTGGCCGCAAAGTACTCGGGAAGATATGGTAAACATGTCATCTTGTATCTCCAACGTGCACCATGGCAGGGTATCACATGCTCTGAGCCTTGTCAACAGAAATCATCTCAAATACAAATTCTATAGCAAGAATACCATTCCATTTCCGATTCTTTTCTTGTTACGTCAAAAAACTTCAATAATTACTCAGTCTGCCTCAGTTTTGAGATTACTGTTGAAACTATCTTGCCACAGACTAACAGCAAGATTCATTGAAAAACCAAAAGAATGCTTCCAATCAGAGTTATTACAGCAATCAAACCCTTCCTCTATTCAGAACTTGTCTTCTGACAATTAGGGTTTGACAGGCCACCACTATACATACTGAACATCAAAGCTTTATTCCAATCTAAGGATAGTGGTATCAACCTAGGATAACACTCTATTGTGTTGTGTAGTTGAGTGAATGTGTGTAACAGAAAGAAAGTACAAATAGCCCTAGGTAGGGATTTTGTTATATGTTGCTTGTTACTGACCAGCACTCCACAACAAGTGAAGCCATGATGTGATGGTCAAACTGGTCAAACCTGACGGTCAAACTGGTGACCTGCGAGCTTCCATCTTTCAAACGGTGTCACAACACAACTCGATAAAGATTTAATCAAACTACGAATAAAACACAGTTTCAAACAATTGTTTCCCATACACAGTTTAACCGGAGTTTTTGGCAGGCAAACCCAAGGCATACATTCACATAGAACATATTTTTCAGACCAAAAGTTAAATACAAATATATGACCAGGAGTATATTTGGCAGAGCCAATCTCATATGAGTATCAGGAGAGCCAATACAGTAGAAGTCACTTTAACAGACAATTTGTTCAATAATGTACCCTTGCATGAACCTTTTGTTTAATAGCAGATTATTTGCGACTGAAAATTTTAAGGCTTTGCAGTCCCTTTTTCATAAAATTAGTAATTTTCACCGATGCAAAGTTTTTAACCCACACAAACCCTGGAAAATTTTCCTTGGATATGCATTCTGGGTGCATTTGCGGAACCGACAGGCTCGTCTGCAGTAAACTTTGGTAAAATTTTGAGGGTACTTTAACATCACTCATGACACAGAACAGAATTATTAAATACCACAGATGATAAGTGCTGCAACTGGTCTCAAACTGGATCTACGCGTTCAAATGACAAGTACAAAATGCTGCATCTCTAATCGCTAGCCATCAACAATGGAACACTAGGCATTCATTAAATGTGGAACAAGGACCACAAATCACACCAAAGAACAACATAAACTACACCTGCTCACTTGGCAAACATTAGACTCACCATCCAGCCCTCTGGTTCAACAACAACAACAACCTAAGGGTAATAACTCCAATTTATACATGTTTGCAGCCTTCAAGTCAATAATCAAACAATAAACAAACCATTGACACAACATTGATTAGCCACCAAACTTAATTAGCGCTAATGGGGCAACTTAACAAAACATCAGCTGGCTAATGATCTCAAGTAATACAATAGCTCGTATGAAGTAGGTATGAACTTATTGTTGTAGTAACAAATTAGAATTGATTAGCTGTGATTGTCCACGTAGAAAAGGCTTTGTTCGTTTCCAAAGCGAACAAAACTATTACCTTGAAAAAGAATTAGTGTGGTTAATTAAAGTTTGATCGAAAACATGACGGAATGGTCAGGACTCAAACAATTGTTTTCCTAATTAACACTAATTAGACTCATTAGCAATTACATCAATAATCACTGATGTAATTAATCAATCAGTAATTACGATACTTGAACACTAATTACTTAAAACAAAAGATATAATTGAAGAGGTATGGAATTCAAAAAGTTAACCCAAAAAATGAAGCCTATTTCTTTGTGATGTTCATCATTAATCAATTGTCTTTCCAAATTCAGAAAATGAAGGCAACACCCAATACAGTATACAAGAGCAACGTGGAGCGTTGAAATGCACCCACGAATGCAATGCAAATGGTGTGCTTTTAGAGGTGTTTATTTATATTATAGAAGTGGCCACTAGATGGTGCAAAATACGTGGAATCCATCCGAAACAAGATCATCGTTTCCTTAATAGAAAGCTATAACCAAACTTTCATAAAAATCCGTCAAGGGACTTCAGAGAAACAGAGGAAAAAAATGGAAACAATGAAATTGCCACTAGGGAACACAGCAATCCTCGGATCAGTCTGAAAGTCATCGTCCTCTGTTGTCAACTTCATATAAATACACTCGCTAAATTTAATAAAGATCCTGCAGTGGCTTTAGCACATACAGCGATTGGCGGAAAAATAACGCCTCTGGGAGGCGTCACAGTAGTCGAAGTCGTCAGAAAATCACCACCCGTCATCAGACCAGGCGGAAATTTGCCGTCATCCGTTGTCATCTTCATAGGAACAAGTCTGCAAAATCTCATCAAGGTCCTGAAAGGGGTTTAGGAGATACAGCTGTGGACGCTGGACGCCCAGACAGAGATTTCGGCAATAAATATGTGGGCACATAAAAATGATCACATTGCAACCAAGAGGCTGATCAGCGAAATGACCGAGGGGCCCAACTACAATGTCCAAGGTACACATGTCTGAGATAGCCTTCAAAATAACAATAAAGCAAGCGAGATGGCCTGGAGGCCTTTGAAATCTCCCATCTAATGAAACCTGTAGGTAGTACAAAATTGTGCAAGTCCTGGTAAACACATATCCTACAATAACAACATTCCACATTCACAACACTGAGAGAGGAAGTCTCACAGGCAGTTGTGACAGGCTTGGTTACAGAATGATATTGAATAATATATCCCTATATTTTTATCCAACCAACACATGAACACACACCAGACAGAGCTCAGTCAGACATTGATAACAGTCCTTACACATGAGTTTACCAACACATGAACACACTCCACATGTATTTACCAACACATGAACACACTCCAGACAGAGCTCAGACATTGATAACAGTCCTTACGCATGAGTTTACCAACACATGAACACACTCCACATGTATTTACCAACACATGAACACACACCAGACAGAGCTCAGTCAGACATGGATAACAGTCCTTACACTTGTGCTTACCAACACAAGAACACACTCCACATGTAATTACCAACACATGAACACACTCCAGACAGAGCTCAGTCAGACATGGATAACAGTCCTTACACTTGTGCTTACCAACACATGAACACACTCCGCATGTGTTTNCTCAACAAATTACCTGAAATCCTCCTCAAGTTTTCCAAATAGCGTCTCTAAGATTTTTAAGTTCTTGTGAAGTCTGGATTAACTGCAGATTAAGTCCAAATCTACGCTAGATTGTAGCACGCAACCCGAGAAAAATCTCTGTGGGAACACAAGTTGTTGTCACGTGACGTTTGTTTTGAAGTTTGTATGCGTGTGTGTGAGAGTAAGCGTGCGTGTGCTTGTCATCAGAGTTCATTTGCCAGAGTAATGTAATGATCTAGCTGTGCATTGTATCCAAAAAAAAAATAAGTCAAGCAGTCAAGCAGAGCGTGTTTTAATATTTACGGCTTAGCACTTGCTGGCCTCATCTGCTAAAAACGTTCGAGAATTTTTTCGGTAAGACCGACATGTCACTCATTGAGTCGCCGGGTGAGTGGATGCGTGACCGTAGTGTAACAGCTACTTCCCGGAAGATTTGGGGTGTAAGGGTGCGAAGTGGGTCATTTTGACCTTAAAAACACCAATTATGATTAGTTAAATAATTTCTCTTAAAAATATTGCAGAAGCTTTTTACGGTATTGGAAACTTTCGGAAATTAGTGCCAATATTTATTTGCCGATGCTATGTTACCCGATTAATCTTCGATGACAGTCGGTACATTATGCAGCGCGTGCTTCTTGGTCGCATGCTAACACTGGTCGAGTTTTTTTTATTAGTCTTCGATTCACGGTTTTCACATGCACAAAGAAGTTTGAGGCCGGAGAAGATCTGTACTGGAAAGAAACAATGCAATCCCGCTCTTTGACAAGTATGCTGTGTCTCTTTTCAAAGTCCAGACCCGCGTAGTGGGGCACATCCCTCGCAAGAGCAGCAAAACTTCTGCGTTCTTTTTGAATCGCGACGTAAGTTTGAAGTGTATACGGACATAACGGTGAGGCTCGTGGTCCGTTACAAATTCAGGCTGTCGGATCTTTCAATTGATAAATTGAAGATGTTAGAACTGTAGGTAAGGGCATTTTTCGCATGTAGTTCATGGGCTGTGCGCTTACTTTAGCAAAGTCTGAAAAAGCATTGGGGCACTTGTTGAGCCATGGGCGCTAATTAGGGCGAATAGCGGCAGAATTACATACAGCAGCGTAGTTTAATGCACACAAATTACACGTCGTGCAAACCAGTCGGTCATCCCGTTTACCATCAACAATCCCAGTAGCCTTTGCGCACCCTAATTTCCGGACATGCGCAATCGTTAAATCGATTCCGTTGCAACTCCGCTATTGGATAACAGTCCTTACACTTGTGCTTACCAACACATGAACACACACCACACGTACTTACCAACACATGAACAACACTCAAGATAGAGCTCAGCCAAACACTGGTGACAATCTTTACAGCATGTACAGTTCTTCTTATCATCCATGTTGCAAGAACAAGACTCCAGCAGCAAACACTTGCTAACTTGGCTGGCACATATTGCCTCATTGCATCCTAAAGTTGGCCGTAAGCCAGTCAACATGCACACAGTCACAAGGACTGTCCAGAACATGGTGGCTCTGCAAAGGCAAAAGAAACACTAAATGGATAACCAGGAAGCTTTTTACTTCTCACAGGTCAGCTTCATGCTTCTTAAAATATAGAATGATAATATGTAATGAAGTCCAGACTTGCTTATATACATTCAAATTAAGAACTTTTGTTGACATAAATGCAGTTTAGTTCTAGCTCAGTGTGAAAGTTGTGCCAGACCACAATTTATGTACCGTAGTATTTCGTGAAAGTCTGTTGTTGTTCGAGGACATTCTGGTGTCACATGAGATATTAGTACAGATCGATATTCCATTCACTTCCACTTTCGCTAATAGCAAAATGCCAGTAATGTGCACAGTTGCAAGAGACACTTTCGCTGGCACTTTGCTGGAGGTTTGAGTTGCCACAAAACTGCTAGGGTTTTTGATGACCACTTTTACTTGTAACCAGATCGCTTACTTCAAAGGACGCATATACGCATGCATGGGGTAGGAGTCATTGTCTATCATTGCGTTAACTGAAAAGAGGGAATGTGCTTTAACATCAACTTTTGCTTTAAAATTAATTCGATTCGGATAATGAGTAAAGAAACTAACAGCTGATGAAAACTTATCCTTGAACACACAGCACGTCTGTCTGGCTAAAAAACTACTACTGTTTCAGCCACTTGTGCTAACCTAAAACTTTACCATGTCAACCGACTTCACACAAGAAGAAATTTTTAAGCAAACATCCAGTTCCCAGTAAATAATAAAACTACATACTTTGGTGAAAAATAATCCAGAATGAGATATGACTGTTTGTTTCAAGAAAAACTTCAAAATCAGCTTGAACCATCAGTTATGATTAACAATAAAACAGTATACATGTGTTATTGAGAGTCCAAAACAACTCTCTGGGTGGACTGATCGTTTTAAAAGAGCCAGTCCAAGTAACTGGCTGGGCTCACACAGATCCTTCAATGTCTTTCACTGATAGGTGCAGATGCCCATTAAAAGCCATTAAATGAATGGTCGAGCATGCCAAGTCACAATGTTTAGTTTCTAGTCTGACTGGAGGCTACATTGGACATGGGAAGGACTCACAGATGTCCAGCAACTCTCCATCAAATTAAAGAGTCATTTCTCTACTTGTATAGTAATGAAAAAATAAAATCAACAAACCGATTATTCTAAAGCAGAGCTTGTTCAGAACCAGGTAAATGGTAGATTTAAAATTATCCACGTCCAACCGTTTATCAAACTGTTAATTTCACAAACCAAATTTCCAGTGTAAAATAGGGTTAGGGTTTAAAATTGCATTTGCATTTACAACTAAGAACCGAATGCGTCAGGAGTACTTTTCCTTTGAGAGGCCTAGATCACTTTTTCCAGACTGGTATAAATTCTAAACTGTGTCTGGGGAAACATAATACTCTTCCTTAGCTGATTGTCCTCTGTTTATTAGGTGGAGTGCAGCTGAGAAATTAGAATGTGGAGTTGTGCCAAGACAGCAAGTTGCCCTGGCACAAATATTTAGTAAAACAAGAAGATAGGGCGTAAGTTATAGGTAGTACAGGCCCAGTAAACTCAGTTCACCAAGGCAGCACATTTGTATGAGTGCACAGAAACTGTCTAGTAAAATCTCAAACAATTTGAGACAATACCAAATTTGATCTTTTTTCATTTTTCAAAGGCTTCTATCGATGAAATAATGATTATTATAACCTAATGGCGGCCTAGTTTTATAAGAGAGTCTAGCTTTCGATCCCATCTTTGGCTATTCTTCAGGACACTAGGAGGTTACGTGTTACCCTCCATTTGCCAATCCCTCGTTTCATGTGACAGCCACCAGATGGAGTTAGACAATCACCAGAAACTGCCCACAGGGGACCATGTGACATGGAGACCATGCCCCCCCAGATGAAGAGACTAAGAGACTAAGTTGGCTAAGTTGGTCTTGAAAGTAAAACTAGGCCAACAATAGTTAATTATATCATAATTTCAATACAAATGCAAGGGCTCCAGTTATGAACATTTTTTCACTTCTAACGATGTTGAGAATGTATGCAGCTTATCAAAACATTGTCTGCTGATAGCTAGGTCATAAAAATTTACGCCAAGTAGGACCATATTAACGAGACCATGCATTCAGCCAACTATTTAGAACCAATTGTTGATTTTAACTCAATAAAAGTACAAAATATTCTCTTAAAATACACAGCCTGTACAATTATATTTTTGACTTCACACCAATCTGTCACCAATTGAGTCACGTGATTATATCTGGCTTTAGTCATTTATAGGGTATCACATATTGAGAACCAGTATGAAGCCCGTCATTCAATAGAGAAAACAAATTCTCATAATGCAGGACTCCTCTGTAAGTGACCATTATTTCATCTCCGTTTCATAAATATAGTAAAAAGACAGGTATACTCGTAGCAAACCAATGGTAACAACAACTTAGTGCCCAAATTCCATTTAAAATAAATATTCAAAAATGCTATAACAGTTTTCTATAAAAATCACGAGTCTTAATTTTCAACAGCCCTTTTTGCAAAAGTGAACGCCTTAAAAACAATTCCCAACAGTAATTTGGAAAACTGAATAAACCACATTATCTGAAAGTTTTCATAAGAATCCAACCATCCATTTCTGAGATATAATGTTCCGAAAATAGTCAAATCTGGCAATATTGTAGGACTAAATCGGTGACATTTTACCGAGAAGTAATCATTCGCTCATATGTGCATTCATGATGCTTATCATTTCCACCATGACACAGATGGCGCCCCTGTAGGGTGATGTTCAGCTAATTGTGCGTCAGGTGTAAGATGAGATTGGATGTTCAACAAGGTACCTGCCTCAACACAGGAA
This sequence comes from Phoronis australis, assembly GCA_002633005.1. Taxonomy (NCBI): domain Eukaryota; kingdom Metazoa; phylum Phoronida; family Phoronidae; genus Phoronis; species Phoronis australis. Next base: position 31,762 of record NMRA01000937.1, on the reverse strand, counting down.
CAATGCCAATAGAGTGTGAAATATTTCATTCAGTTTATAGATCTTAAGGTAACACTCAAATTTCTATGAATTTCAATACGCTAATGGCATCTGAGAATACAAAGATAAACCCAAACTAGTAGCACCACAACTAGTTAAGGCAAGCATGTTCATACAAGAAATTCAGTCAGAAAAAGGTCACAGCAACTGACATCAAGGTTAAAGGAAATTAGTTTCAGTTCAGCCTTGTACAAGGATGAGAGGGCAACAATTACAATATAGCTAACACACCTCACCACACAGAATATAGAAGAGCGTTAGCAACTTATACTTGGTCAACTCAAGTGCTTGTTTACAACACTGACAGTGACCAGATCAGACACTGACAGGCCACCACTGCAACAAGAAGCTTGCAAGCCTGTAGAACACATTAGCCGAATGCCCAGGAAGTCAAAGATTGGAACATGTAAATGAGATACACTGTGCAAACACAGAACATTTCATTTAACATGATAACAATTATCTGAGAAACAAAATAGCAGCTACGCACTCGCAAAAACTTTTTGGCACAGTCGTAAATTAACTAGAACTACGACTTCGACTTAAAAAAATATGCACTACAGAATAACTGAGCAGAATTCCGTTGTTTCGCAGATATTTGGCTCAAGCCCTGTTTAGATATTAACTGTGACACGGCTTAAACTGATCTTCGGTGTCAAGCGGCTGTTTACACATGACACAGAAACAGTGCAACACCAGAATGTAAGAAGGCAGAATGAGCATTCCCAAGGTTACAAGTTACACCTGAGTTGTGAAAGAGAAGATTATACAAGTTGCATATTAATATACTTAACAACTCACCCAGTCACCAAAGGCACAACGCAAGTGGATTAACTGCCTGGTCGCCCAGGAGGTGAGCGAATTTTCAGAGCAATTAGGCACTCTATCTATGTGGAGTTAGAAAAAAATTGTATTTTTACTTGGACATTGGCGTCATTTCTCAAGCATTGTTTGGAATAACCTTCTTTCTGTTGTTTTCAAAACCATTAAGTCATGCTTGCCATTGCATCGGTGACATCCCATGCTGCTTTCTCAGTGTCACAGTCACGTAACTGGAAATAGCACTTTCCAACATCATACTCAGTCATTTTGTACCACAAGTTTAATTTTCAAAAAATGCCTTTGATGAAGTTTTGAGATCACATATTCATGCCATTCCAAAGTTTCCAACAAACATGGCGGTGTCACAGAAAATATATACCCGGTATGCAAAGAAAGCATCATTTGCCACACAAGGGGATGNAAATTCCATTTAAAATAAATATTCAAAAATGCTATAACAGTTTTCTATAAAAATCACGAGTCTTAATTTTCAACAGCCCTTTTTGCAAAAGTGAACGCCTTAAAAACAATTCCCAACAGTAATTTGGAAAACTGAATAAACCACATTATCTGAAAGTTTTCATAAGAATCCAACCATCCATTTCTGAGATATAATGTTCCGAAAATAGTCAAATCTGGCAATATTGTAGGACTAAATCGGTGACATTTTACCGAGAAGTAATCATTCGCTCATATGTGCATTCATGATGCTTATCATTTCCACCATGACACAGATGGCGCCCCTGTAGGGTGATGTTCAGCTAATTGTGCGTCAGGTGTAAGATGAGATTGGATGTTCAACAAGGTACCTGCCTCAACACAGGAACAATGCCAATAGAGTGTGAAATATTTCATTCAGTTTATAGATCTTAAGGTAACACTCAAATTTCTATGAATTTCAATACGCTAATGGCATCTGAGAATACAAAGATAAACCCAAACTAGTAGCACCACAACTAGTTAAGGCAAGCATGTTCATCCAAGAAATTCAGTCAGAAAAAGGTCACAGCAACTGACATCAACGTTAAAGGAAATTAGTTTCAGTTCAGCCTTGTACAAGGATGAGAGGGCAACAATTATAATACAGCTAACACACCTCACCACACAGAATATAGAAGAGTGTTAGCAACTTATACTTGGTCAACTCAAGTGCTTGTTTATAACACTGACAGTGACCAGATCAGACACTGACAGGCCACCACTGCAACGAGAAGCTTGCAAGCCTGTAGAACACATTAACTGAATGCCCAGGAAGTCAAAGATTGGAACATGTAAATGAGATACACTGTGCTAACACAGAACATTTCATTTAACATGATAACAATTATCTGAGAAACAAAATAGCAGCTACGCACTCGCAAAAACTTTTTGGCACAGTCGTAAATTAACTAGAACTACGACTTCGACTTAAAAACATTTGCACTACAGAATAACTGAGCAGAATTCCATTGTTTTGCAGATACTTGGCTCAAGCCCTGTTTAGATATTAACTGTGACATGGCTCAAACTGAAGATCGGTGTCAAGTGGCTGTTTACACACTTGACACAAAAACAGTGCAACACCAGAATGTAAGAAGGCAGAGTGAGCATTCCCAAGGTTACAAGTTACATCTGAGTTGTGAAAGAGAAAATTATACAAGTTACATATTAATATACTTATCAACTCACCCAGTCACCAATGCAACTAAAAAGGCACAACGCAAGTGGATTAACTGCCTGGTCGCCCAGGAGGTGAGCGAATTTTCAGAGCAATTAGACACTCTCTCTATGTGGAGTTAGAAAAAATTGTATTTTTACATGGACATAAATTGGCGTCATTTCTCAAGCATTGTTTGGAATAACCTTGTTTCTGTTGTTTTCAAAACCATTAAGTCATGCTTGCCATTGCACGTGAATCGGCGACATCCCATGCTGCTTTCTCAGTGTCGCAGTCACGTTACTGGAAATAGCACTTTCCAAGATCATACTCAGTCATTTTGTACCACAAGTTTAACTTTCAAAAAAGGCTTTTGAAGAAGTTTTGAGATTGATCACATATTCATGCCATTCCAAAGTTTCCAACAAGCATGGCGGTGTCACACAAATGCAAAGAAAGCATAATTTGCCGCAAGGGGATGCCACAGTAGAGGGAAGGTTGGACCTGTCTGAAAATCTACGTCAGTCACGATTATCTCAACTGGAACACATCTGTAAAAATTCATACTGATCATTCAAGCGGTTTGGGGGAAAGATAGGTGGATGCCAAAGCGAAACACCAAAATAATAAAAATGACCACTAGGAGGTGCACATTACATACAATCCATCTGAAAGTAGAAAAATATCATTGTCTCCATAATAGAAACTTATTTGCCAAATCCATCAATAATCTCAGTAGATACAGGGAAACCTAAAAACTAAACTTGTCACTAGGGGGCACAGCAGTAGTCCCAATCTGTGCGAAAACTTGCTCATGCCATCCCATTCATGCTTCGAACGTGTCAGCAAAATTTACAAATATTCATCAAGAAGTTTTGGCTGCAGCGGTACAAATGAAGATAACAACATAATGTGCCAAAACATGTGGGGGTGGGCACATAAAAATTCATCTTGATCAATAGGGAGGCTAACATAACAGCTAAATTGCCACTAGGGGGCACAAATGTAGTCAAGTCTGTCCAAAAAGTGGTAATCATGTGTTGTCAGCTTCACAGGGACACTCTGCCAAATTCTAAGAAACTTCTGCGACGGGATTAGACGATACTAGTACACCATCAGATGTCAGACGCCCAGAGAGAGTTGAAAGCAATATGCAACCACGTATAAGAGTAGATGCATAAAAATGAAGGCTGTCCCCTCTTGAAAATAGTCTACAAGAGAACAGATAGATCAACTCAACTACTTTTATTCGGAATACCACTCTGATGCCAATCAGTAACCTGTGCATACTAGTAGGCACATTTAAGGCCTGCCCCCTCCCCCCTTATGGACACAACCAATGGTAATTGTAGAACACCTAAGGTCACAATCTGCATATACCACACTGGTGTAAGTTTGTTTCAATTGCACACCACAAACTGGCTATGTTTTACATATTCTGCATGGCCTTTTAAATGTCAAGTGAACAACAGGTTAATGAACTCAATGAGTTTCCAATTAATGAAATCAATACAGTCAAAAAACTGATAACCACTAAGTATTTTAATTAATGTCGTGCGAGTTAAGCCACAACAAGAGAACGAGCGGAGTGCGTGACCTAGTGACTTACACTTACAACAAGTAGCAAGGAAAGATATCCGGAAGAATTTGCAAGATTTGTGTCCTTAGGACTTTTGCTTGTGAACTGGTGAGATTGCACCTGACTTCCTCAAAATGACAACTAGCTAGGGAAGCTGGAGTGAACCTCAACGGGTTTTGTATTCAAATTATGACTAAATTGTCTCCAGTCCAGAGTCACGGCATGTGTTATTTTATAATTCAAAGCACATGTTATGCATGTTTTATTCAATGTTATTTACTGAGTTTTGAAATGAGTAACTTTTCATGGGGGTATGCTATCACCACAGACACCTGTGGCGTCCAGGGAAGGGGCGGTGTAACTGCCTAATTGATTGCCAGACAAGAGAAACACAAATTAGAATACCTACTGATTTGATTACTAAGGATTTTAAGACAGAAAGAAGAAATTTCCTGCCACCAGCCTGTAATAATCGGACAAGTGGGTCCTCAATTAAAATTGATTTGAGAACCGGTTACTCCCACTGAATAACCAATGGGAGTAACTGGTTCTCATATCACTTCTAAATGAGGGACCCATCTAAGCGACTATCACCGTCCTACTATAGATTTTTCAAATACTAGCAGGCGCTCACCAGGACATTGGTTTGATAAGTGATCCAGAACTGTCAAATGCCCAAATTCAGGAGCACGACAACGGTTAGTTTTGTACCCACGCTGTATTTTTATAGTCCCGTGTCAAGTCAGATCCAAAGTTCCAAACTGCCTCTGCATGGCGTGTGGCCATTTGATATAAGTCATAAGTGTGTTTAGAATTACAAATTGACACAGCAGTTGATGATTGGATAGCTAACGGTATGGATTCAAATGATTAAGGAAACCATATGTATTAGAAATTACGACTTACGTGTTTCTGTGTAAAGCAAACAGCAGTCCCAATAATTTCCCACTAACTTGGCTAAACAATGAGTATCACGCTTCCCAATGTCTGAGAAACCGAGATCTACAATTTTAGTGGGCAAGTCCATTATCATTATGGGAACATATTTTACACAAGGTTTTCTGCACAAATAGTGAAACACAAAGGAAGAAAAAAATAAAGAGATGCATTTGATTTTTAGTTATTCAGACACTTTATGTAGGAATATTTGGCATTAATTGTGTCTAAAAATGTATTATTTTTCACAGACATAACAAATTCTAAGGCGATCACCNATTGATTGCCAGACAAGAGAAACACAAATTAGAATACCTACTGATTTGATTACTAAGGATTTTAAGACAGAAAGAAGAAATTTCCTGCCACCAGCCTGTAATAATCGGACAAGTGGGTCCTCAATTAAAATTGATTTGAGAACCGGTTACTCCCACTGAATAACCAATGGGAGTAACTGGTTCTCATATCACTTCTAAATGAGGGACCCATCTAAGCGACTATCACCGTCCTACTATAGATTTTTCAAATACTAGCAGGCGCTCACCAGGACATTGGTTTGATAAGTGATCCAGAACTGTCAAATGCCCAAATTCAGGAGCACGACAACGGTTAGTTTTGTACCCACGCTGTATTTTTATAGTCCCGTGTCAAGTCAGATCCAAAGTTCCAAACTGCCTCTGCATGGCGTGTGGCCATTTGATATAAGTCATAAGTGTGTTTAGAATTACAAATTGACACAGCAGTTGATGACTGGATAGCTAACGGTATGGATTCAAATGATTAAGGAAACCATATGTATTAGAAATTACGACTTACGTGTTTCTGTGTAAAGCAAACAGCAGTCCCAATAATTTCCCACTAACTTGGCTAAACAACGAGTATCACGCTTCCCAATGTCTGAGAAACCGAGAACTACAATTTTAGTGGGCAAGTCCATTATCATTATGGGAACATATTTTACACAAGGTTTTCTGCACAAATAGTGAAACACAAAGGAAGAAAAAAATAAAGAGATGCATTTGATTTTTAGTTATTCAGACACTTTATGTGGAATATTTGGCATTAATTGTGTCTAAAAATGTATTATTTTTCACAGACATAACAAATTCTAAGGCGATCACCCCTTGCACAATTTTGGAAGAAAACTTGTACTCTCGTGGAAAGAAGGTAGAAAACTCTCTAAAATGCTAAAATGGGAACCCACTGGTTCCCTGCGTGTCCGCTAGGGGGAAAGTCCCTAGCGTACACTCAGGAACCAGCTAGAAAATGGAAAGTCGGACGTCACAAGGGAATTACCCGGCGAAATTTCCGAGAAAAATCCTATCCATGGTCGTAATTTTGTGGAAGATTTCAGACGACTATGGCGTATTCATCAGTTGACTTCAAAGATTACCAGTGTCCAGTATGTTTGGAAGTTTACAAAGACCCAATAGAGATATCGTGCAGCCACGTGTAAGTGTCTGTCTGAGTGATAACTGATGACTGTAGTGTAGGGAGCTAGACTAGCCTTGGTACAAAGCTGTATATAAATATACAGCTTTGGACCGATGTGGGTAAAAAAGTGGTGAGATAAAATCTGACACAAAATTAGTGTAGTTAAAAACTACAGTCTTCCTTGAGTAAACAAAATTATGTTGGAAAAAATGGCGTTCTACCGGCGTTATTCTGCTGCTAAAGTTGTGAAGCGATCTTTAGCGACGGCTTTTGGCGCCATGAAATATTGCGTCACCTATTCGCCAGTTTCTTTTTTTGCCGATTCTTCAATCAACTGCTGTTCTTTCACAAGCCTGCGTACACGTCACAACAAATTATTGGAACTGGTTTCACGTCATTACAAGTTTTTAGAGTTTCGATACCGAAAAACCGAATTTCAGAAGAAATTTTGTTTCTCCGAAGTTGTCGCGAAAATTTAGGAAACGGCGCGTGCGCGTGACACGAGCGTATTGTTTTCAAAACGACATACTTTTCATTGTGAGAATAGGCGGAGAGTTACGCAAGAAAATGACGTTTATTGCATTGTTTTTCACGTAAACGGCTGTAACGGGCAAGGTGAGTATCGGTTGGTTCCCAGATTTTGCATGCACCCCGTCCGGTCTTTAGCTTTACATTTCGATACAAGTTTCACGGCGCTGTGACGAGCAGAACTACCTTGGCTGCGTGCAATTTCGGGGTCTACGGAAGAAATACACACAGTGGTACCTAGCTGTATTTTGACGACAGTCTTCATACAGCTAGCTGACTGGCTAGACATAGACTATTGTCTCTACCAGCAGAGACGATGGAGCTCCTATAGGCGCTTCATACGCCGGAAGCTTTTCGGCAAATTATGCCTCGCACTAACTAAAACACCAAAATACCTTTTGCGTATAGAGGGACACTTTAGGAGGTCGTCGATGTATTTAATTCGCTCCAACTCGAACAAATACTCCCGTTATCAAATTTTTTCTTGGAGCAGTCCCTCGTTCAGTTCTTAAAATTGGCAAGTCGCCATTTTTAACACTGCGCAAGTGGCATGAAGTATGTATTCCCTAGTGTGTGCAGTGTGAAAATGGCGATCAAGTTGCCGATTTTTGGAACTGAACGAGGGACTGCTCAAAGAAAAAGTTTGGTAACGAGAGTATTTGTTCGAGTTGGAAGGAATTAAATACATCGATGACCTCCTAAGGTGTTTCTCCATGCGCAAAAGGTATTAATAACAACGTGATTTTGTTGTTTTAGTTAGTGCAAAGCATAATTCGCTGACAAAGTTTCCGGCATATTAAGCGCCTGGCTGCGCCAGCAGAGACGATGTACATTGTTTAGTAGGGAGCTAGACAGTTACCACCATCTCTAGCTGGCTCAATAGAGATGGTGTAGCTCCTATTGGCGCGTCATACACCGGAAGCTTCTCGGTGAATTATACCTTACACTGACTAAAACACCAAACTTCCAAAGTCACGTTGTTGTAGATACCTTATGCGCATAGAGCCATAGAAGGACATCTTAGCGTAAGAGGCTATCGATGTCTTTAATTTCTTCCAACTCCCGTTATCAAACCTTTTCTTTGAGCAGTGCTTTGTTCAGTTCCTAAAATCGGTATCTGGCCATTATTGCACTGCGCACGCCAGGGGATATGATGTCATACAACCTGCTGTGCGTAGTGTTAAACATGGTCAGTTGCCAGTTTAGGCAACTGAACAAAGGACTGCTCAAAAAAGGTTTGATTAGGGCAGTATTTGTTCAAGTTGGAAGGAATTAAAGACATCAACGGCCTGACATGATGTCCCTCTATGCACAAAAGGTACTTATAACAAGGTGACTTTGATGTTTTGATCAATGTCATTATAGTATTTTTTCTCATGGTCACGTGTCATCATCATCGTGTTATATGCAGTTGCTCTAGTTTGCAGAGCTTTTTTGCGCTCTTAAACTAATTCAAGCACTATTCATCCAGCTCAAAAAGCAGTAGTTTTACCTGAGGATTGGCTTGACTGGTAATAAGTCCTGCGGTGACTGGCCCAAGTGAACTTGTGATGTCACCACATCTGGGATCAGACATTTTGGCAAGATTCCTCTATTGCTTTCTGTAAACATGATTGTTTCTACTGACCTTGTTATGTTTGAAATCACTCGCTATGTGTTTCATTCTTCTAAAACTTGTACAGTTTTGTCTGGGATTCTCTAATTTCTCTTGTACTGGCAAGATGATTGCTGAGCTGACAAGTCTCACACTTGCCTGCCTTGACATTCCTATCCAACGTGTTCTCAGTGTTCTTGGAAAATTTACACCTTTTTTGGGGTTTACGGTTCATTCAATTCATAATGCATAGTTGCCAACATTTGAAAATGAAAAAGTAGGACACCTTGAAGGCCATACCACAAAGGACAAAAGTCCATTGTAACAGCACCCAGAAATAATACCGGTATTTTTTTTAGTGTGCTTGTAAAGGAGATCATAGGGCTAAGTTGCATGGGTGAACAAAAATATGCGGTTACACTAGTTTTGTCGCGTGTGTCAAAGAGCAGGGCATTCTGATCTTTCAAAAGGCAGGACATTTCTACCAAAAGTGGTATGGTTGGCGAGTACGCATAATGAAATCCATGGAATGTATTACAATGCTTCCTGACTCAAAACCTTGTAGTTTCATACTTTGGTCAACTATGGTGGTATTTCAAAAAATAAATTGGTTTTGGTCAAAATATATGCGGTTCCTCCTTCAGTAGTCTGTATCTGTTTTTTGTGTGTTCCTACAACAAAAGTCTATGTGTCTCTCAAAATGCAGTAGTTTTGCCTAAGCATTAACCTGGGTCTAAAGCACATGGCTGACTCAATTGAACCTATGACATCACCAAATGCGGAATCCTGACATTTCGGCAAGTTTCTGTTATTTTGTGGCTGTTCACAATTTTTTTTTTCACAGAATCTAGTCATAAAGTGGCTGGCCATTGTATCTTTCCCTTTATTGGAAATAAGGAGTTAAAACAGAAGGTATACGTACTATTTATGAGTAGTTTACACAGCACAAGCTCTAGTATTATCCATGTGGTGCAACAACAGTCTATATTTCCAGTCTTTGCCAATCTTGTTTGACTGGAATTGAGAAACATGGCAATTCCCTATGTCCAGTCTGCAGACAGGGCTTCAGTGGTGGTGTCAAGAAAAAGTCTGTCAATATAGAGCGTGATGTGAGGTACCGTAGTGCTCAGTGTCCAACATGCTCACAACAGGTTTGTGAAGTTTACAGTAATGGCATGTCAAACGTTTCTTGTTCAAATGACTCACACTCATCTCCATGCAGCTCAATTCCTTAAGTGTCATCCACACATAGACTTGCACTAGAACAAGTTATTCCTGGAACAAGTTGCTAGGTTACATGCTGTGTGGACGCTATTTAAGCTAGCGCAACTTACCCCACTTTTGACAAACTTATCGTGGTAGATTAACTTGTGCTAGGACAGCTTTCGCCACTTCTAATCGCTGTGTGGCCACAAACCTGGGTCAAGGCGGAAGTAATTGATAGCTGCAGTTACATATAGACGGGGCTTTTATGTACCGTATTGTCATCAACTATTCATTGTCAAGCACAAAATGACAACTTCTGCCTTGCGCTCGATATCTGATGTGTGTGCGTGTGTGGATGCTCCACTTAAAATGGGGTAAGTTGCACTAGTGCAAGTTGTTCTAGGGTAAGTTTGTCTGTGAATGGGAATTTAGTGACCTCATTTACCTTAAGAGAAACTATGTGTGGGTTGTTCCTTGCAAACATAAGATGCTGCGTTGGAGCTGTCAGTGTAAATGTGTAAGTTGACTGTTTGAGATATGTAGTGTTCTCTATCTTTTTGTTACCCACCGTGTGATATTGTCAAATTTGTCGGAATGAATTTTAATGTTTAAAAATTCAGTACAACACAGCCGTCAATGCCGATCTATCCCGTAATGCATCAAAACGGAAGTAAATTGGAACGCTATGTGCACATTTGGGTCTGCCCTTGTAAGACCACAACCCTTAACCAGCTTAAACTTTGTTTGATAATTGACCTAATGTCACCTAATCTTACTGATCCTGGTTGTACCATCCTGTTAAAATAAAGAATGAAATTATGTGACTTTGAAAATCAAGGTCAGCTAATTGTAACTTTGAATTCCTCAGCAATTGCTTATGATTTTAATTTTTGAATCACAAATACCCATGGAGAATCAAACGTAGGTATCACTATGTAGTTTCATTGAGTTGGTCTCGGTATATAAAGGTTTTGTATTTTGAGAGTAGATAACGGGCTGCCTGGAATGCTTAACAATACAGTTCAGATCTTATCGCAATTTCTCCACTGCTCAAAATGAGGGAAAGTTGTAATGGTTTAAATCTGTAATAATTCGCAAATGTGAAATGCATGTTTTATACTCTGTATTTAGATTCCCCTTAGGAATTTTACCCAACATCAAGCGAGCTGTGAGCAACAGAAATCTGGTCGCCGACAACGTGGCCGAATTGGTTGGACCTTACCTGAAAGAGGTTTAACTCGGCCCAGGTATAATCTTAACATTACTAACTTTGTCTACTGTTCACATGTGCCACATTTTGCCACTGTGGCCAGCGTTTTTTTCAAGCTAATGGATTTAGTGTTACGCTAAATTATCCTGGGAAGTCTTGTTTGTTATCATTCTTCTGCCATCCTTTCAATGGTCCCTGACCAGTCCTTCAATAAGATAAAATTTGTTTTGTATTTAATTAAAACAGTGAAAACTAAACATGAATTATTTTAGTCATCTTGTTAATTGGTAGTTCACAATTTTGTCAAACAAGTTGTGATACATAATCATTATGCCATTTCGCCATGATGGACCATCCCAAGTAGCTGGCTCACTTACTCAGGACGGTCAAAATTCCTAAACAAGACGCATGTGTTTGTTCGGCAGACTACATGCGATATTATGCCCATACTGGGTATTTCCGAAAGAACCCCAACAACATAAAGTCCCCATGAGGACTCTTTCAGAAACAAAGATCAAAAAGGCTCCCGTGGGGGCTCTTTCGAGTTTGTTTTGAATTTTTTGGCACAGCACGAAGATTTGGGAAATGGGGTAAAATGTTATTATTTTTCTCAAATTTGTTCCTTAAAATGACCATCAAAATACTTCAAGTTGATTGATACTTGTCAACCATAGCCGGACTGCTCTTATAGTAGCCAGTTCGCCAATGAAATGAAACCTGACTAGTATTTCAAGTCAACTAAAGTTAATTGACTTTCCTTATCTCAATTACAGTCACATTCCTGCTTATAGCACTTTCAAAACTCACTGCTGAATGAGGACAAAATACAAGTTTCCAAAAGAGCATCACCACTTTTTTCCGAAAGAGCCCCCTTTGGGCTTTTTGTGTGTGCAAAATCATTTTTGGAAATGGACGTTTCCCCAGTACACATTAACTGGTGACATTGAGATAAGAGTTGACTAGCGAATCAAGGGCTTTATTTTCATTTTTCGCACTTTCAATGGACTAGCCTATTCATATTGGTCATAATAGCGTGTCCAAAGAGCGTACCACGGCCAGTTTGCATTTTGAATGAATATTTGAATACATTTACAATATGTTCATGTTCATAAAATAATTAAACTACTTGAAGTAATGTACAAAAATAATCACTGAAAATAACCTTCGAAGAGTATCTCTATTTTGATATGTACTTTAGGTTTGTTCGTTATTCTCATTCCAGGGCCCAGCCTAACCGTTCTACCTTCAAGTGCCCATATTGTGCAGCCCAGAACATGGACAACCATGCTTTGATAGAGCATGTTGAAACAGAGCACAGTAGCAACAATGAAAGAGTGGTTAGTATACAACTGTAAAAATCCTAGTCAAGGATGGAGTCTGTAATACATCTTCATCAATAAATGAAATTAACCAACGTTGCTTTCTGCCTCCTCCTTTTTTCTCCTCGTCAGATCACACGATGTACATATATGGACGTCATAAATGAAATTTAACCTAAAACTTAAATTTATCTAAGTCATATTTGTTAACTAGCATGTTATTATACGGGTCAGATCACATTATGTGTCATTCATGCAGACCCCATACATCCCAATACTTGTCTTGTCTCTCCTCATTGGCTGATCCACGTCTGAGCCTCACTTTATGAGCTTAGCACACTGGTCAGTTCTTAAATGGGTTGTTAATCTGTCACTTCTTCAGTGGTGTTCAGATCCATTCACACTCTTGTTGCATTCCGTAATTTTGATGGAAATAAAGATGTGGCAGATCAGATGCTTTTTGTGCCATCATGTCTGTCGTCTGGCATCCGCTGCTGTATTTGAAAAACCCACTTCATGGGTTTTCATGAAAATTTTCAGACATGTTTCTATCATAGATTTTTGGATGGATCCGGCTTTTGGTGTGTCCCCTAGTGGTAATTTGCTTTCATGATTTCCTCTGTAATTCCCTGACATATTTTCTTGGACTTAAGCAAATAGGTTTCTATTAAACAGACGATGACATCTTCCAATTTTCCAATAGATTCAATGAATTGTACATATTTAGTATTTTCGAGTCTGGGCTTTTAGTGTCGGTCTGTATTTGACAAACCACTTCAATGAGCATTATAAAAACTGGCAAAGTAGGAAGTGTACGGCTGATGATTCTTGGTTGGCTCCGACTATTTCGGCAACCCTTATTGGCAGTTTTTTTTTCTCATCCGAGGCTGTATCTCCTAAACTTCAGGCAGGATCTTTGTTGTTGTATTTCTAAGAAAGTGGCAACGAATAATGATAACTCTTCAGACAAATCCTATTATTGTTGCATCCACTAAAGGCAATTTTTTTCTGTTTTCCTCCGTATTTTATCTTTGATGTTCCTGAAAGGATTTATATGAAACTTGGCAATTAGGTTGCTATTGAAGTGACAACAATACCTTTCCTTTTTCGGATGGATTTGATGTATTATATGCCAACTAGGGGCCATTTTTACTATCTTTGAGTCTGTTTTTTGGCGTCTGCCTCGCTCTTGACCAAATGACTTTAAAGATGAAAATTGACACTGTGTTCTGTCTGGGAAGTGCATAGCTGACAATAATTTTTGAATGGGTGTGACTGCTGTGGCACCCTCTTGTGGCAATTATCTTATTTTTTGTCTGGCTCAGTACAAGTTGCTTGATGAATATTCATGAAATTTGGCATGTGTTTCTATTGATGACAGTACAACTGATGTGGATTTTTGAGACAATTCTGTAAAGTCGCCGAGTGGAATTTTGTTTTTCTTTGCGTTTACTTTCATATTGACCAAGTTCCTTGGTAGATGTTCATGATAATTGGACACTGTATTCCTATTGAGGACAGCATTTCTGACTTGCATTGCACCTCCTAGAGGCTATGAAGTTTAGTGGCATTCCATCCTTTAGTGGGAGTGTTTATAATAATGATAATCTTTTGTAACTGTACTGTATGCAATGCATGCTGTGGGTGTATATCAACACTCCGCATTCCTTTTGATGACGCTGACGTTGATAATCATGTAGGTCATTGTAATTGCAGGTATGTCCTATCTGTGCTGCTCAGCCATGGGGTAATCCCAATCAAGTCAGTGCAGACTTTCGTAGTCACTTGAAGACAAGACACCAGTTTGACTATGACCTTTTTGTTGTAAGTACCATTTTTAAAAACGACTGGAAAGAAGTAGTTACTTTCATATTCCGATCACTGACCTGTGTTAAATCGCAAGACCAAATGTAACGGTTCAGAAGTTTTAATTCTTGAAGTTAAACTACACCAAAATTATGTGGACACCACAACTTTTGCTTAGGACAACTTTCTTAATTGGTTCAGCATTTTCGTATCAAGCAAAAATCAGATGGAAGTGCTGTCACAAACGAAAAATGATGTGACGTTACTTGTGGATGGAAACCAATTTGTGAGCAGGTTACGTCCTATGTAGAGCTTACAATTATATTTCTGGGTGCATTTTTCCATAAAATTTGATGGGTCGACCATCGAGATATACTACGGTATATATATTTATGAACTTGAGGAAACTTATTAATAATGAAAATGTTTTTTGGTTTAAATGTATAAAATGGATGCAATATTTTCAACCGGATTTGTAGAAACAGATAGACATCTCCAAAATGAGGTCAATGTAACAACATGTTTTCCTGCCTCCAATACAAGGGAGATTTCTATCCAAGACCATCCTATTATCTACCTGAATTTAGTGATATTACTTTCTTACAGATGTATTTGCATGCTTGTAACTATGGTATTGTATAGCAGGAACTAAACAACAATCCCAGTTTAACTTAATCTACGCTTAACAAAGTGCAGTTGTATTCACTGACAATTTGTGAATGTGAAACCAAAAAATTCTGCAAACGGTTGACTTTTGCATCAGTGACGTACCTCGCAGGCTCACATAGCCCACATCATGCAGTGGTATTCCCCGGCATCACATTACGATACTTACTAGACATGGTGCAGTTATTTGCAGCAGATCATTTTCGCCCCAAACCTCATTGTTAAAACAAATGGCAATTTTCAATTTACTTCATATTCACGTCATCGCTATATGTTTTGTTTCTAACTACTTTGGCCAAACAGTGACAGAGATAAGAAATTAGCATGCAGTGTCTACTTTAATGTTGCTTCTCAATGATGGATTTGTTTGATTAAAAAATTAAAAACCATTGGCATTTAATGGAATGGCTATTAGCTGATTTGAAATTTCCATAATTTCATCATTTATTAGTGCAGCTAGGCTTGGCAAGGCAACGTGACTGTTGGGCAATTATCAAACAAAGGCCAAATGACTTGGAATCATAAACAATGCAGTGGGGTCAATCAGTTGTACAACAGAGTGCAAATTAAAGTGAAAATGTCATGCAACTCTCATCTTATTAACACCATCAGTTTTGTGTGTGGGTTTGACTTGGTATGGCATCTGCTAAACGAAACCTTGCGATTTGCTCAGGAATTTCAACGATCATAAGTTGGTGAATTGGCTAGTCGGGACGATGTACCATGACAAAATGGGCCAAGTCTCCAACACGGTACACTGACCATCGTATACAGTGCCGGAATCGCAACGCAAAACATGGTTTTCACTCCCAAAAAACACAGCCTCCAACAAAAATGACTTACTGACCACCAAACACAGCAGTACAGGAACGTTGAATCTGTGTTTGTGAGTCAGACCACAAGTTTTTGCGTCGGTTAAGTGTGTTTTGGGGTGTATAAGCCATGTATCATTAGTAAACCACTGTGTTTGGCGGTTGGTGAGCAGTGTTTTTGAATGCATGGACTAGTTTGTGAGTCAGTGAACTGAATTTATTAGGCCCATCACCCATATTTATATGTGATGAACTATGTTCATGACTGCAGCAGCCATATTGTTTCCAAACCTTGATTTGTTTCACTTCAGAAATATGATGAAGACGAAGAAACCACTCTGAGTCGTGTTGTGGAAGAATCCCTCTTTGACCAATAAATGGCTGAAGCTTGTTCAGAACAGGCTCGAATGATAATGCTGATGCGTACAAACGCCCTCCATGAATCTGGCATAAAAGGCCAAGTATTCTTGCTTAAAATGTACATAATCTTGAAGTTATCATATAAATACTTAACACTGTGTAGGACCATGCTGACAAGTCTGCATAATATGTAGCTACTCTAGATTTTAACTCAATAAAATATATATCTTTCTGAAAGTAGAAAGCTTGCAGAATTTGATTTTTTACTTCTTACTAATCTGCCATTGTCACATTTTTGGGGCCTGAAAACTCCTATATTGACCTCAGTGAAAGTCAATAATGGTATACCGTCAACAATTTCCTATTGCAAATACATTTATGAATTACATTCATTTCTCAATTTGAATATTAGGAGCAAAAATCAAGAGGTATGCCTTGACACTGACTCCTGAGTTCAGCTGACCCTTGCAGTGACATATTTTCTTTATAGAACGAGAACCCCAGCAACTTGGGTCAGTCTTCAGTTCTTGGCAAACTGCATTCTCAGATTTTTGTACTATTTGCTAATTTGTATCACCACGTGAAGTGGTTTGTATGCTGTACGCTTGCGTAGTTTATTACATAACATCCATGAACAGTGAAATTCTGTTTCATGATAAATAGGAAGGGCTCTCCAATATAAGAATTGTTTTTATCAAGTAATGTATAGTGAAAATCTAATAGCATTTTTTAGCATTGCAGTTTCTGAAAAGTGATGTTTTGAAGAAACTGGTAGAATTCATTTATCCATCGTATGAAGTTACTTCATCAATGAATCGTGTGTGTTGTTTTAAAATGTTGGTAAGCGGACACTGTATGTTCATTTCATTGTGGTTAACGCTGACAGTCTTGTTTATAGTGTGAATGCTATTTATTGTTGTTGTGACTTTGTGTAATGTACTCTCAAATAATAAATGGATTATTATTATCAGTCGTGTTTTTTTAGCCAAAGGTTATATTTGCGAACAACGGTTCTGTTTACAACCTAATTCATTCATGAAATAATACGTGCAATCAAATGTTCATTGTAGCACAAGTCCATAAATGAATCTTTGACAGAGTTACACCTGTAAAAGAAATTGCTCGGTGTTCTAGTACGGCAGGTGAATTTTACCATTTTATGGCTCAAAACACAAACTGTATTGCAACAGACATTGATGTATGAGTAGAGATAAACTAGTGCAACAAGCACTCTAACCCATGGAGGTGCCCAGCCCTTTAACACATGATAATGACAGAGGAGCTGCCCAAGAAAACTATCAAGACGGACACTGCCCAAAAACACATGGTTTTTTACATTTTATTTCAATAGTATAGATAAATACAAAATATGTCATTACTACCCAGAAATTGAATTAACATATCTGGGCAAGATGTGATCAAGACTTGGACACTGCCCAAGAACAGTATGTATTATGAAGGCATAAACTGTAGAGTAAAGAACCTAGTGACCACTTATGAATCAAGTACTTCACAAACTGCAAGGCATTATACATTCACATGCATTCCCTTACATTCAATGGAATCACACACATGCACAGTTAAGCAACACATGTGACAAGTGCTGCTTGTTTCGGTTATTTCTGCATTTAAATTGCTAGTTAGACTACATTGTGTACACCGGGAAATTAAGATCACACACAGTATGAGAAGTTCATGGGATATTGACGATGATACTGCCCACATTGCTGAATAACCAGACCCCGACACAGCATTTCTTTTATGAATATTCAACTAGACCAGGCAGTCGCAATGTCATATTTGTGGTGAATATTCAACAAGTTAGAATAGCACTCAAACAAAGTAACCTGGCACATTTCTCACTGGTCTTTAAGATCAGTGTGGTCTTGGCTCATCAGTCACAATCACCATGCATGGTCATAGCTGGACGGTCATTGACGTCTGTTTCATTCCATTATATATGTAAGTATTGTTAATGGGAATGAACTGATGTGTGATGAGTTTGATCACCTCCTGGGCTGCTATTCCACCCATCAACGACGCAATGGCGTGTAGTTCGGAGCCACCATAACAGCACCTGTTCATACAAGACACTTGGTAAATCGTGCTTGTAGCATGGATGATCGTCATTGATTCGCATACACATCAGTAAATATTTTTTCTTAAATTTGTTCTCATGATGTAAACAAACATCATTTCCTTAGTCTCAAGACTAACAGGTCTACTTCTAAATACTTCTATCTTCTTATAGTAAACTAATTGTACTTTAATTGCAATTACAGTGACGAAGCTATCAAGCTTACTATGTTTTGAGTATGGTGAGATAATGCAAGTCTGTGGGAGATGTCATCGTGTATTACAAATATAACGTTTCAACTTCCTGGCTAGAGATTGCGCAGTGCTAAAACCAATCGCCTCATTTCTCCCATCGTTACACACAATGACAATATAACAAAACTGCTAATCTTGTGTAGGTGAATGTACTTACATTTCATGTACAAAGTCGTCCTTGACAAGAGGTTCAAGACCCCAGTCTTGCAGCAGTTTATTTAAACAGGCCTGTAAAGAACCATCAAAGAAAATGTGATAGTCTTCATAGTTTCAGACGGACACTTCTTTCGATGAATCATCCAGGCACCTAATCCGTGACCAAAATTAAATACCAATGCCATTACCTCCGACACTGAATATTCATCACAGTTATACTATGTGTTCCTTAAATCATCCTCGAATAATCGATCAGATAAGAAAACAAATGCAGTACAATCTTAGTTGTGTTATCAGTGGGAGAGGAAATGAAGAGAAGCTTGGCAGTCACAACACTGAAAGTACTAGAAGGCTTTGATACAGTGCTTGTTGCTAAACTTAACAAAAAAGTGGCACACAGAAGAGCTGCATTGTGGGTAAATAGTGAGAAAGTGAATAGTGTAGTTTCCTGAGGTGGTTGGCGCCATTTTGAAAACTCAGAACCATTTTAACCTTTCTAAATCCCATTTTCTACCCACACCATACCTCTTGTCATTAAAACAACTTGCATCTGAACATTCTTTCTCAAACCAGCACAATGTGCAGGATGTATAATATTGTACCTTTTCTATCATCACATAAAACAAGTCATACCTTTAACTTGGGTACGTCTGTTTCAACTGTGGAGGTATAGTACCCAGGGTACCTGTTATACTCTGCATGGAACCTGTCCACAGCTCGCAGGAGAGTGTAGAAGACAAAGTCATTGTTCTCTGTGTCTTCTAGGTGCATAGCTGTAAAAATGAGACGTAGTCAGATCTCTCTAATAAGTAGGGGACAAGCTGTATATTTCAAAGTGTTACAAACTCACCTTCTGTCAGAAACTAACAAGCTTTTAATTCAGATCACATACTATAATAATAAAATTGTTCCTTGGCTTATTCAGACTAAAAGTAATTTTGATTTCTGGGCACAGAAAGAACTGATATGTTGTAGCTGCTCAAGATGAGGCTTTGTAAGATGGCTCCATTCAACAGACCTTACTTTGCATTGAGGACCATGTGGTACAGTAAGGAATTGTGGGTACTTCCTTCACTCCAAATCTCTTCTAATATGAGTAAAGAATGAGAATGAGCCCAGTTGTACAAAAATAAATGATTAACATCAAGAAGGTATTTAGTGAAAGGTCATTTAATAGTAGCTTCCATAAAACTTGCAACTTTTGGTCGACACTGAATGAGCAAAGCTAAAGAGTAACCAGATTTTGGATATTTCACCTACAATTTGATCCATGTGCAATGTTTAGAATTATGTCTATTAAAAACTGTTGAACAAACCAAACTTCCAAGAGTGAGGGCACAACAGTACCACAGACACACACTGAAGTACTCGGATATGAAAGTGTGATGAAAGAATTGCAATACATGCACATACACACAGACACACACACACACACACACACACACACACACACACACACACACACACACACACACACACACACACACACACACACACACGGAAGTACTCAGACATGAAGTTGTGATAGTACTGTTGCAACACTTGCATAGAGTTGTGTAGACATGAGTACTGAAGCAGTTTACCTATTTGAGAACTCTGCGCGGTCTCAAAGTTGTACTCTTCAGCTATTGACCTTGTTCTGATGAGTCGTAAGAAGCTGGCATATTTACCTGAAATACAACAACAAAATACACAGATCACATGATGCACCCTATCTCTCATACACAAATATTTCATGAGAAATTATAGTCTCCTCACCATACAATTATACTCTCAATACCACACTATGTCCAGCAGCCTGTTAAAGACTTTGACTGCTACCTCTACAGGTTCAAGACAATACCTTTGACTCAGACAATTGCACTAACTATTTACACAAGAGTGAAAAAGAAAAGTAGGTCAGAAACTGCACAGAAAATGGTGAGATTCAATATCAAATGTGTTTCATGATAAACATGACGTACTTACAGAAAAGCTTCACTTTTGATGTGGTGATGACATCTTGGGCCTGTGAACAGAGACACAACGCACACGGTTTAAACAAACACTAAAAAGAACAAAATTTAGCAAACACCATGCGAGAACACACACTAGTTACTGCTGCAAACAAGGTCAAATATCACCAACTTCGAAATAAAATAAATTCGGTTTCAAGGAGTGAATTCAGCTCCAGAACAATTCACTGAAGATCACCCGTCTGTAATACATTGTGTAAAAAGCGGAACACT
This sequence comes from Phoronis australis, assembly GCA_002633005.1. Taxonomy (NCBI): domain Eukaryota; kingdom Metazoa; phylum Phoronida; family Phoronidae; genus Phoronis; species Phoronis australis. The sequence goes on along the minus strand of NMRA01000937.1, from coordinate 11,100 downwards.
GATTCATTCGATTAAAAACGTTCAAACGTGGTTTCCGTGCCACTTTGGAGGATGGTGATGTATGTAAACTGAACACAGTAGCAGATCAAACAACGCTCATGCCATTCCTTCATTCTCCTCCAATGCATAACACAACTTCATGCTTCACGATAGCACGTCTAGATCTTTATCTTTTTGCCCACTATCCAGATTGCAGAAGAGAGAACACACCAATAGTAATCAGACAATGCACCGTTTACCCAGCATAATAATTTATACCATATGGAGCCAAAAGGATTCTTCTTGCCGAAAAATCCAAATGGCAGAATATAGTTTCCACTATGATAACTTTACGGTACATTTGTCATCATACCATGTCATGATAAATGGCCACTATAATAAGAATTCCACTAGCTCCCTGCCACCATGACTGGAAGTCCAGATCATTTTGCCCCAACGCTTTAGACATACACTGAACCATGCTAACTCTGGGCTCAGTTAGTGGAAAGAATGGACAGTCTGAACCCACAACCTAACATTGGACATATTTAAACTTCGCTCACAAAAATTTGGGTAGATGTTTTTTCCAACTTGGCAGTTAATAAATGAAAACCAACATGACTTTAAAATTTCGAGCCTCGTGGAAGAAGAGTTCGTCACCTTTGGAATAACACCTTTACTATCAGCAGAGATATGAGGGTTGTAAGAAAAGCCAACAATGTTATCAACATCTATAACAAGCAAGCAAAGAAGAGTTACTCAGAGATAACTACTTGTTTATGGCTGTGTTGGCGAGGATCTAGAGGCTCGTCCTACAACAGGAAAGGAAACTGTTGTCAAGTGCAACATACTGACTTACAAAACAAAACAATAAAACACTACTGCTCCCCCTGGTGGATGCTATAGACTTCTGTGGTAGGTTACAGAACACATGAAGTTTTAGACCAACTGAAGGCACAGTGTAGGGTGTCTGGTAATAAGTTGATTAAGTTGTGCCAATGACGACTTGTGCTCTCATTCTAATTTATGGAATACAACAGAATCTATCTGCAGAAATGCACAATAGTGATCGATCAACTAGAGTCGAATTTGAGATGAACCTTACATTTGAAAATCATCTTCAGATGGGGGAACAAGCTTTGTGTTTTAGTGTTTGTTGCTGTCAAAAAGTGTACCGCATGGAATGCTGGGATACTGAGCTGTATCCCCTAACAACACACACGTGATTTAAACACCACGGAGCAAAACAAAACATCTAGCAAAACGACGTTTTAGCAGAAAGTTGAAATAGCAAACTTGATGAGAAAAAGTGGGAGAGAACTCTCTTAATTTCAGTTCCAGAACGAGCCTCTATGTATCCCAGCACAACACGCGCTGCAGAGAAGAAACAGGTGTAATGAAACAGAGGTGAAACCTCGTGCTAATTACTGAAGACTGACTTAACAGTCTATTAAACTATACCTTTTTCATGTGAAATCACGACTGAAATATCTTGCATTACATTAGCACTACTTTTTAAAGTTCCATTGCTTTCCAAACACTATATGTTGTTGACAAGTAAGTCAACAGATTTGGAGCATGTGTAAAACAGTTTTAAAGCGTGTATATGTATATGTAATTTGTGCACACGCACGCACTTGTGCACACGCACACACTCGTGCATACACACACACAAGTATGCACGCACGTACACACATTATGAGCTGATAACTGGGGACAGCAGCTTTAACCTAGAGCCTAACCCACCAGACTAAGCTGTTGCAGCAAACACTGGACTCTGTGTTCAACTGTGGTGGCGTCACGCTCAGCTGCTCGTTGGTATATACGTTGTAGAATGATGTAGCGCTCAGAGTCCGAGGTCATGTCTGGTAGAGTTCCCCGCACAGGTAACGCACCTACAGGACATTGTACAATGCTAGTCACGCAAGTTTCATTTCAACTATCTGACAAGTGCAGTTTACAGCTGTCACACACAGGATTATTCCGGTACAGATGCCTTTTCAAGGTAATATTGATACATTAGCATTTCTAATTTTACATGAATACATTACAGAACAGCTCGACCTGACTGTTTCTGGGTTCACTGTTACTACCTTATGCTTGACTTAACTCCCCTGATCTTCAGTGAAATGTCACTTTGATACATTAGAAGGATAAAAAATACCAGCAATAACTCGTGATCAAAAGAATCAAATAAAAGAGAAGTAACTAAACAAATGTAAACCTACACAAGTTTAAAATGTACTCACTTTGAAGTACATTTTGTAGCATTACATCAATATATTGCATGATTTTCTTTCTTACATGTATTTATTCATTTGATAACAATAAGACAATGAGACGGAGGTTCTAATAATATCAATGCATACCTTGTCCCTCATTCTCTACAAAGTGTTTGAGTGCATGGGCCATGATCCAGAAAGGTTTAGCTTCAGCCGTCAGATTTGTACAAGAGTGATCGTTTAAAATATCCAATACTGCACTAGGAACCTGGAACCAAAGCCAGTCAACAAACTTAAATTTTACGACAAATCAACGCTTTACAGCCAACGACACTTTGGTGCAACTTGAACACAGAGACCATTTTGCAAAAAAAAAACTCTGAGAAAATGTAGGAATCCGCTTGATTAAACAAAAATTGAAACTGAGAAATTTGCGCAAGACAATTTCTGTCTAGGCACACATATGTTGTGTATTTCCCAATGGGAAATGGTCTCTTTGCATTTAGGTGGAAAGGTGCATCAGCATGTTACCAGTGAACCAAAGGAAAAACGAAAGAACTGGATGTACAACACAACTGAATATAACATGTGAACATACCTTGGCAGTCCTATGTTCACAATCTATATCATATACTGAGGACTTAGCCTCTCATAATACACCACAAGTGAACATAACTTGGCAGTCCTATGTTCACATTCTACATCATATACTGCAGGCTAAACCTCCCGCAATATATCACATGTAAACTAACCGTGGCATTCCTTCATTCACATTCTACATCACATCAGTAGTCTAAGACCCTATAATACATGACATGTGAACATACCCTGGTAGGTAGTAATGCAGTATTCACGTTCTTTATTGCCTCGTCAAAATTCTCTTCTTCCTCTGGAACACCCTCTTCATTTTTACGGATACCTATAGCACAATCACCAGGAAAACAATGCAGAAAGTGAAAGTCATATGCTGCAGGGCAACATTCTGATATAACATGCCCGCATTTTGAGAACCAGTTTCATGCCTGTTATTTAGTAGGGAAAACTGGTTATCAAAATTCGGGGACGTTATATCAGACCATTACCTGCTGCAGTACAGTCTGAAACCATACACTACAAATATGAGTGAATTTCTTGATGATCCAATACAGCCAATCGAGAATCAGAACTGAACATACAGAATTAAATGGATACAATGTAATCTCAAGAACAACATTTAAAATGAACGCTTTTCTCAACTCATCCTGAATGTGCAGAGTTGAATTGTTTCGGTAAAGTTAATAATCATAATGTTAGCTTAAGACTCAGATTGTGGTCTCTCAAAGGTGAAAGAAAAGTCAGTAATGTTGAAAACATCATTCTAGCTGTGAATCCAGGACATGCTTTAACTCATGATCAACCTTCTCGTGTCGATGACTTTCTTTAAATATTTTTATCAAGGACTGAGTGTTGCTTGTGTTTAGCTGTAACACTACATATGTCAAAGTGATTTGTTACTTTTACAAAGCAAAACTTCATTCTCTGTTTATACAGTTAAAATTTGATGATTCTCTATCACTTACGTTCCAACTGAAATTTGTCCTCTATTTTTCTCAATACCACACAATATTATCTGCTGAGACCAACAACTATAATTCACACATTGTCAACATGTGGCCTACTCACCCTTCCTGAGAAACTCTTTAAATTCCTGTTTTTCTTTGTAATTAGCTGGGTTCTGTCCACGTGTTTGCCGCCATTCATTCAGAAACTTGTACATCAGCACTAGCCAAGGGGTGTGGCTATGATCCTTTATCAACATAAATTAGAATGATGTACAGTCTTTTGACACATATATACAACCATCAACACTAGCCAAGGGGTGTGGCTATGTACATCAGTGGTAGTGAAGGGGTTAGAACTTTAGTTAGTAAACAACAATCAGACACACATGAAATCAGAAATGTGTGCAGTTGGTTGCCACAAACAACATAACTGCAGGTTAGTAATAAACTATGGATAGCCTTTAACAAACAATAAGTTCTGAAAATAATTATTTCAAATGAGCGAATGGCGAGATAAATGATAACTTATTTCCCAAATTAATCAGGTTAACTCAACATAAAGTTATAAAAACATAACATCCTGACACAACTTCAATGATATCAGACAACAGACCTACAAGCAGGTACACTTCATCATAACACGACACAGTTCGTCACGTAACAATCCACCTGGTTGCAAACGAGCTGTAAGTCAGTGTAAACAACCTACCTTTTTGCTCATGGTGTTTAAGTTGAGAGAGTCACAGAATGCAACAAACTCAGGTAGTGGTCTGTCTAACCTAAGATCATCATGCACACTGTCAGGATGAGACTCAGTCACTGCAATTGACAAACACACAGTTTAGAATAATATCATCCAGAAATTTGTTAATTACAGGCTGTATTAGACATTGGAGCAAAATAGTACTGCACAATCTAACAGAATCTGCTTCAAAAGGCTACACTTATTAAAATGCCGCACATACAACAACGAATTGATTAAAAATGATCTCCTTATTATTTTTGTGATCAATGAACAGACTGGTGTGTCTTTTTTAAATACACTACCAGAAATTGCTTTCGCTGGTGGAAATCAGAAATGAACATTTCCTTGTTTTTATACGCAATAATGAAAATCCTTCCAAGAGCGCTCAAAACTTTAGGTGGAAGTGTATTTCTGTGACTCTTGATTTACAAAAATGAGTGATGTTGACAGACAGTCCTCTCCGTACATTACACTTACCTGTGTGTTCCTTGACAACCAATCTCAGGTAACCAATGAATCCATATGAACGGCACAGAACAAGAGGAATGTCCACGTTCCACAGCAGCTCAGCCAATGAAATAAGACTACTGCAATGTTTAAGAATATAATTTTGAAAGGAGTCACTTGGAAACAAATACATAGACATTTTATTTAATGATTACTAAAACTTGCTCATTAACTAATACAAAAATCCATTATTTTGACATAACCACCCCCCAAGACATAAATCGCCGTGCATAAATTTTAAGAGAAGCAATTCCAAGCTTGAACTATTTCTGGTTGCCAGGGTTGTTTTAAAAATTTGATGAAAGAGTTGAGCTCATGGGCAGTTCTTGCCAAAGTACTGATGACTAAGCTTTACTACAGAAAGCTGATACTGCAACTGACACTGTTAAAGTTATGTATGACCTTATCGACATGTCTGTGCATTTAGTAAAATATCTGGAAAACTATAGATTTTAACTACTTATCTTCTGGAAGTAGAAAGCCGATAGAATTTCATTACCAACCTGATCACGTCTCATTAGTAAAATTTATCAAAAAAGAAAGGAACAACGCTATCGACATCACCAACAAATTTTATTAATGTAAATGTTCAAAGTGAAACATTAAAAACGCTACAACAGTTTCTTAAAATATCATTTCGTTTTCGTTTTATCAAAATAAAAGAAGTCCCTCATGCAAAGGTGGAACATTTTATAACAATTCTTGGCAGCGTTTTTGAGAACAGTGCATAATACCAAGTGTCTGGAATTTTCGCATGAATCCCATCAGCCATTTATGAGATATGATGTTTCAAATTTAGCTAAAGTTGGCCATTTTCATAGGATTCTACATAACCAGAAAGTTATTACTGTCATTCCTGTTAGTGCCACCTGGTGGTGCCACTGCCTGCTCCCTATCTGCTGCTAAAATAACTAACCTTTCTGAGATATTGGTGGCTATTACCACGGTGAACTGTTCAAAAAAGTGTGGATTGGTGCTCATTAGGACATCAACACTCTGAAAAAGAACAGGTGTTAACATCACTGTATGCTAACAAACAGGGTCAATTGTTAAATTGCATTAACACACAAAAGTATGGCACAAACGTCTTTCTTAGTGTCCTCTGGAATTTAACAAAAGCTCATGTGTCCCACAGTGCCTAACATGGGGTTAAATGCACATAATTGCAGACAAGCTCTTGATGTGTTTTATAAAAGTTACATAAACCTGTTTGGCACTGTAGTATCATAGTTAGAATCACACTGGTTGATTTCATAAGGTTCCAAGAAATACCATAGAAGAATATTGAGCAATAAAATGAAACAGAGAATCATTTATACCTCTTCAACAAAATCTCCTGAGACATCTTCATTAAGTTCAATGAGTAGCTCTGTAGCAGTTTTAGCACGGGACTGAAAATCATTAATCATCCAATATAACAAACATCAAACAGTGGTGCACAACAACAAAATCAAACAGTGATGCATAACAACAAACAACAAGGAAATGCTCACTAAACAAAAAATCTCATTACTTTACCAGAATGCTGTACATGGCAAAACTATCCAAACTTTCATTAGCAGATATGTTGCATGTCATTATCTTAAAACACATTAAGTTTACCTTTCCAATACTTTCTTTTTCAAGGAAGAAGCTGAAAAAGAAGAGACACAACAAAACAAACATGGAGAGTGAAACCTAAATATATATATATAACAGTTGAAATGAATGGCAAGGTTTTGAGATTGTTACATGCATTAAAGGAAAGGTCATTTCTAATGCTAAATTCCTTCAGAGTGCCAATTTTGCCATACACATTGTAATATTTGAATATCGCAATTTAGGCATTCCCACTCATCGAGCTCCAGGCAGTCATGCTGCTTCAAAATTAACCTAAGTGCATTATTCACAACACAAAAAGATGTGACAAAAACACAAAACAAAGTCAAATATTAACTTCAATTAATACAAAGAACAACCAGGACATGAAACAAAACACAAACATTTTTCAAATGCTCCAGATGATTATTGTGGAATACATGAGTTACAATGACGGAAAACAGTGTTGCAACATTTCACTTGAGTATACTTCATAAATACATACTTGTTGCCCACGTCTTCACCAGCCACTTTCTGTCCATCAACGATGACAAACGAGCCCACACCAGGCAAGATCAAGTTCTTAAGTATCTCACAGCCAGTTGCCGTGGCGTTTACAAGACACACTTTACTTGATTCAAGTGCAGACTGACCATGGTCACCCCATAACCTACGGCACAGAAATAAGAAATGAAGAATCATGATTACGGTACACAATCCTTATAAAGTCATAAAACACCAGAAATTATGCTAACGTCCCATCCCGCAAGAAACCAACCTGCTGAGAGTCGCACTACTCTCAGCCTTCCCAAGACAGCTTACTGAATTTATTCCAGGGGCAGTTTTGAAAAATCCAAGGCCAGCGGCTGTCACTAGTGTCTGGCACTGTCAGTGTCACTGTCGTTAGGCCAGGGACAGGCCAGGCAGGGACGGGTATTCTACACAATCGTGTACATGTATCAGAGACAGTGCAGCTGCTATACAACATCTATAGCACTGATTACCAGTTACAACTATTTTCATCATTGATTACAACAGAGTTGACAAAAAATAGAATCAGAATAACCACAGACCTCAACTGACGATCGTATTTTTTGTTCTTGTCGAGACTGCCTGATGAAGAAGATGCGGCAGCCGCCATACTGTGGCAAGGTAATAGCAACTGAAGTTCAGTCGCTCAATAGATGTCGCTCAAACGTGCAAACTGAACACTACCACGATAGCGAAAACTGACGGCCTGTAGTGAACTACATTATTTCCGTAGATCAACACTCACTCTATCGAGCAAGTTATTATTTCTATCGATAGACTACAGCGTCTCCATGAGTTGACTCACCGTAGTTTAAGACACTCTATCTTTCTACCAATCTCATGGCACGACGCGAGGACTAGCCATCTTCAGCTTCAGGGATCATGGGCCTACCAGGGCAAAATTATAAAAGAAGAATGCGTCCTATTCTAGTATCAAAGTAGAATTGCGTCCCAGGTCTATACCTATAGAAAGAAAGGTTTTATTTTGTTCAATAAAATGTTGTGATTTTTGGTTCTTCGTTGGGCCCTTGTTTGTCTTTGTGATGCCACTGTGGCTTCACATTGAATGCTTAAGTTACCTACTTCTTTTCTGCCAACTGAAAATACAATAGAAAAATGTAGTAACCAAATGAAAGAAAGAAAAAAGTTGACAGAAAACTACTAAGAATATAGTAACAGAACTTCCTATAAACAGTAAAAAATAAATGCATGCAGAACAGAAGAAATGGGTGAACGAAAACTGAATATAATTGATGGCAATGAAGAATTTGATTCACCGCCGCAGCGACTCATAAACCTCAGAAAAACAAGCTCACGCAGGGTAGGTTTGCAACACTGAAATCATATAGAATACAGATCATCCTACTTCTACAAAATTACATGAAATTGTTCTTTCTGAGTTTCTTTGTAATTTCAGTTTATCTTCTTCCCCTCGTGACCAGGTTCGAGCTTCAGCCAATGTGCTGGCCCCCGGCGGGCTAGTTACATGAATATGAGACCACATCCACATAGGGCCTATAAATTATGTGAAAGTTTACTGGCCGGCCCGGGGGTATTTTCATATTAAAAAGACGCTTTCAGACGGGGTTCTGTTGAGTAATTCAGAGGATCTAAGTCATTTTTCTTGGAAAGGAAACCCAGGTCCGAAGTTAATGTCTTCAAAAAGTAAATACAATCCAGCAATCGGATCCCCAAAGGCCGCGGTGCGTTTTTCGGCCATAAATCCAATAACGCCATGACTTCAGCGAGCCAATTGGAGATTTCAAAAAATCACAAAATCTCGACGTAATGGATTTTTTTTTTGTCTCTGATCGAAACCAATGATAACTTCAAAGAGATTACCTCGTCCATCCAACAATAATTCCAAAAATGCGTTTTTCGGTAGCATAACCGATGACATTCAGTTTGAAATCACTGAGTCGAATCCAATGGATTTTGTTTTTTTTATCTCTGATCGAAACCAATGATAACGTCAAAGAGATTACCTCGTCCGTCCAACAATAATTCCAAAATGCGTTTTTTGGTAGCATAACCGATGACATTTGAAATCAGTCGAATCCTTACTGTGATCAAAAATGTTCCGTTTAAACGGTTACAATTTTTTCGTTTGTGCATTCTCCTCAGGCCTGTATCGTGCCATATATCGAAAGCAAGGCCTTAGGTAAAGAGTCTGCCGAGAAAACTGCTATTTAAGAAATTCGGTGTTTAGTTAGTCATGCTAGATCACAGAAACACCCCTAGGCCTGTTATCTAATACCGCACAACGCTCTAGTGATAAGAAGAAGAACCAAGACTGCTAACACGAGCCTTCCAGTACATCACTAAAGACGAGACATGAATTTTAGTCCGGCAGAGCCACACCAATCGTGACCTGGATGCGCCAACACAAACAAACAGTCTTCATAACAGGCCTGTCCGTTTTAGAATAGGTAGATTCCGTACCTTTGCAACCCTTTACAGGGGCGGATCCAGGATTTCGAGGGCAGAGGTTAGCCAGAATTTTGCCGTCAGACATTTGCACCCCCCAACTGCCAGAGAATTATCAAGGGGCCATGGGCTTGACCCCCTTAGCCCAGCCTAAATCCGCCACTGCTCATGGCAGTTTAAACTTGCAGATAGAATAGACAATAGGAACTATTCAAAGTCGTCTTGACTGAGCGATCCCACTCTACACAAACCCCGACGTGCAGTGCATTGTTGCAGTCCTCCGAAATCGTTAACACATAATTGTCAGACGAACAAAGCTAGACAAGTTCCCTTGACGACCCCAAACCCAATGGCAAATCAAGAAAATGTTTACTGCATTCACAGTGAAGCAAAACTCTACAGTGACAACCAGCTAGAGAGATAGCGATCTCTGAGATACAACAGCAGTGACATACTAAGTGGTCAAGAACTGTTTGTTTTGGTCACTCTGGTAGTCCACCCAGAAGGTTCACACTGTATGACTGAAAACTGTTTACTAAAACAATCTATAGTAGTTTATGTGTTTTGATTTGAGCACAGTGACATAAAGTTAAGCCTACTGTTTTCACATGACTGTCTTACTGTATTATGTGTCTCATCAGGAAGAGATGTTATCTCTTTATTCCTGGTCTTATGGATACTGAAAGACATCTGTTTTCACTCATGAACCAGACACTACAGCAGTGCACTACTGAATGACTTAGATGATGAGCAAGATCTTTTTCAGAGTTGGGGAACAAACAAGAACAATACACTGAAGTTAGCCTTCTTTTAAAACAAAACAAAATAAAACGAACAGCACTGAATTCAGTCCATGTGGATTATTTTTTATTTCATAACAAAACAGTGTATTAGTAACAATATCGGACTACTTACTTCCTGTATACTGGTCATAATAACATTACGAACTGAAAATCCTGTAAGTAATACTGCTCAAGTGATTTCAGTTTCTTATAAGGCGGACTCAAGTAATTAAAGCAGAAACAATGAACAAATCTCCAGAGTAAAGGCCTTTTCATATCAACAATGAACCGAGTTTAAACACCCAAAACTAGCACAAAATTTTACCACCAAGTATTGCTTACCAATAAACAAATTACACATGCCCTAACGTTAGTCAGTATTATAACCCATTGAAATCTTAATAGTATAGACTTGAGATTAAATATTCCAAAATGAATCAGGAAGACTCGTTTACACACCTCAGACAAGCTTGATAACACACTATCAACACATCACATCAAAAGTAAGTAATGAGTATCAGTGATGGTATTCCCAGACACAAAATGATAAAATTCTGTAAGCAAATGTCAATGAACATGATTTTTGCATTGAATTAGCACTTATTCATTTCTAGACCGAATGGTATTGACTTAATACTATGTACAACAGTTACACCATACAGAAGAACACAAGAGTGGTCCTTCAACATTTAAAGTACACACAGTGCTAAAAAGATCAAGCCTCATAAATATCAAAGTGAAATAAATTGAATTAGCAACATTGAACCTTCCTATAAAATTTGGTCCAC
>NMRA01000936.1:65048-93787 GCA_002633005.1 Phoronis australis | reverse complement strand
ATGAAAAAGCTATCATGATCAGCCCATGTTGTACCGTGCGGGTATTGTAGGACAGAATGAACACATTGTCTAATAGTGAAGAGTTTGGTTGAAATTATTAGATCAAAAGAGATCTGCCGAAGGCAAAGCTAACCGAGGGTTCCTCATTGAACAAGCAATCGAGATCTCGTGCAAAACGGGACTGCATTACATTTTTGAAGCTGACCTATTGAATAAGCGATATTTTCAAAAATGATACCTGTCTCATCAGACTAGGAAAGGGAAGTGCAGTGAATGAGGATGATGTCAAATTCGGAAGTGAAACACGCCTAGAGCCTATGTAACTGTAACGATGATATCTTTTGTAGGGGGAGAAAGCAACTGAGAGGTGGGATAAGCAAGCCAACACAAATGTATCTACCTAACTACATCAGCAAAGGGAACATGAGACGTAGTGTATAACAATTCTTCTAATCAATTAAAATCTTTAAAAATTGCGATTAACCTAGAATTACAGAAAGCCAAGCAATGAAATGTTCGTCTCCAGAGCATCCAAGTGAGCTGGTTGAATTTATTAGACCCATCAGTATCTACCGAAGGCAGAGCTAACCGGCAAAGAACACTCTTAGAACAAACTGTCAAGATATCAGTTAAAGCGGATACGTCTTGTATTTTATTTTTGAACCAGGCCTCATGATTAACTGTTATCTTCAACAGACAGAGCTAAGCGCGCAAGGATATCTGTCTTCAGACAAGCAAGGGAAGTGCAATGAACTACGGGTATGTCGAAAGTGGTTGTGGTGAGGTTTTGGTGGTAGTGGAGTGGTTCTGCATGGTGGGGGTAGAGTGTTGCTATGGTGAGGGGACATGGTGATGTTGAGGGTGAGATGTTGGATGTGATGAAGGTAGAAGCGCTGTCTATATCTTTAAGGGAATTGCGTTAGATCCTCTAAGAAGGGTCACCACTCCCTTCACTGGAGGCTGCCAGCAGAGTACCTTTAAACAGTTTATTGTTTGCGGTAGAACTAAATGGGGAGTTGTAGGGAGAGACCAAGTGAAGGACGTGCTTAGCAATTACAAATTTACAGGAGGCCAAACACTGAAACCTTTGTTTGTAGGGAGAGACCAAGTGAAGGACGTGCTTAGCAATTACAAATTTACAGGAGGCCAAGCACAGAAACATTTGAAATTAAGGTTTACTCTTTCAACAAGCAATCGAGATATTACGTTAAACGGGCCTGCATTATGTCTAACGTGGTCGCGACGAGGTTTGATGGTAGCGGATTGGTTCTGGTGGGGAAGGGTGGTGTTACGGTAGAAGGACACGATGAAAATGATAGTGAGGTGGTGGGTGTGGTGAAGGTGGAGGGAACTGGGTTAGCTCCTCTAGGCAGGGTCGCCACCCCCTTCACTGGAGGCTGCCAGCAGAGTACCTTCAAACAGATTATGTGGTCACGGTAGACCTATATTAGGTGTTGTAGGGAGAGTCCAAGTGAGTGAGGAACTTAGCAAAATTACAGAAGGACAAATATTGATACATTTCAAATTGAGGTTTACTCTTTGAAAGAGTAGTCTAGATATTTCGTTAAACGGTGCTGCATTTTACATTTGAAGGCATCTTGATTAACTGATATCTTCAACAGACAGGGCTAACCGAGCTAGGATATCTGTCTAATCAGATAAGCAAGAGGAAGTGTAATAAACAAGGAGTATGTCGAAAGTGATAGGGGTGACGTTATGGTGGTAGTGCAGTTGTTCTGGTGTGGGTAGTGGTGAAGTTAAGGGAAGAAGACATGTGAATATAAAAGTAGTGTGGTTTGAGTGGCAATGATGATTATAGTTATGGTGATCATGCAAAAGGTGGATGTGTAGCTGGTGGAGTTTCGGGTGCTTGAAAAGTTGTTCCTCTTTCACGAAAACACCTCGATGGTGGTTGGAGGGTCCTGATTATGTGGTTGTATGTGATGAGGAGGTAGTGAGGAGATTCGTAGCTGAAATGATGGTGACGCCAGTGGTGGTACTTTGGGCATTGGTGGTGTTTTGGGCATTGGTTGAGTTCTGGCTTTTGCTGAATCACCTCACTCTCACAACTTAGTTCAGGAATTGGTGGGGTGGCAGTGGTGGGAAAAGAGTTGGTGTTGCTACGGGGGAGGACATGATGGTGGCGTGGTAAATATGAAGGAGGTGGACGTGTTTCATGTCATTTTAAGGGATCGGTGTCAGCTCCTCTAGGAAGGGTCGCTACTCCCTTTCCCTGGACGCTGCCAGTGGAGTACCTGAAACGTGAATATGTGGTTATGTCAGGTCTATACGCAGTGTTGGAAGGAGGGGCTAACGGTATGTGCGCTCAGCTAGAAATTGTGGAAGGCAATTTTTTTGCGGTGCAGTGCAAGCTTTCTCTTGTTTGTAAGCTAATATGTAATATGGCTTGAGTGAATTGATATGGAATGAAAATTGTGAGATGAGGTTGAGAAAGAAGTTATCGTGGAAAAGCCGGAGGTGGTGATGGTGATGTTTTCCCGCGCTTGCCAAATTGTACCACTCCAACAATACGTTTTGGTGGTGGTGAGTTCATCCTGGTGGGGTGGATGATTGTGGAGAAAGTTAGCGAGGATATCGGTGGTGGAAATAGTGTTGACGCCAATGGTTGTACTCTGGGCATCGGTTGTGCTCTGCCATTTGCTGAAACGCATCACTCTAACAATTTCATTTAGGAAATGGTGGGGACGAAGGGAGGCCAAGGGAATGACGGTCTTAACAAAGCGTTGGAAAGGAAACGGTCTAGTTAGATCAACAAAAGAGAACTTTAGACGTACTGAATGTCAATTTTCTATTGATCTGCACAAACTCGAAAAAAGATGTGGAAAACAGAAATTACAGAAAGCCAAACATTGAAAAATTTAAATTTTAGATTTACTGTTTGAACAAGCAATCGAGATGTTACGTTAAACAGGACTGGCTTTCACTTTACTTTTGAAAATATCTTCAACAGATAGGGATAACTGAGCCAGGATATCTGTCTACTTGGATAAGCAAGGGGAACCACAATGAACTGGGATCAAGTCAAAAGTGAAGGCGGTGAGGTTTTGGTGGTAGTGATGTGGGGGTAGGATGGTGTTATGGGAAGGGGACATGATGGTGGTGACGGTGGGTGTGGTCAAGGTGGAGGGAATTGGGTTAGCTTCTCTAGGTAGGGTCGCCACTCGCTTCACTGGAGGCTGCCAGCAGAGTACCTTGAAACAATTTATGTGGTCGCGGTATTCCTATATAAGGTGTTACAGGAAGAGAGCAAGTGAAGGAACCGCTTAGCAATTAACAAAATTACAGAAGCACAAATATTAAAGTATTTGAAACTTTACTCTTTGAGCAAGTAGTCGACATATTTCGTTAAATGGGTTTCCTTGCATTTTGCTTTTGAAGGCTTCTTGCTTAACTGATATCTTCAACAGACAGGGCTAACCGAGCTAAGATATTTGTCTAATCAGATAAGCAAGGAGAAGTACAATGAACTAGGAGTACGTCAAAAGTGGTTGTGGTGAGGTTTTGGTGGTATTGGGGGTAGATTTAGGGTTAAGGGAAGAAGACATATGAATATAAAAGTAAAGTGGTTGGAGTGGCAATGGCGATTGTAGTTATGGTGATCGTGGGGATGGCGATGGGGGTGTTTCTGGAGTTTCCCAAGTACTTCCACTTTCACAAAAACGAACGGTCGTGAAGAGGTAGTTTTGTCTGGGGGGACGTACTGAGGACATGGGTGTTGGAAATGGTTGTGACGCCAATTGTGGTACTCTGGGCATTGGTTGTGTTTGATGCATTGGTTGCGCTCTGGCATTTTCTGAATCGCTTCACCATTGCAACTTAGTTTAGGAAATGGTCGGGTGGAAGTAGTTAGGGTAGTGGTGGTGGTGCTACGGGGAGGACATGATGATGGCGTGGTGGATGTGAGGACGGCGGACGTGTTCCATATAATTTTAAGGGAACGGTGTCAGCTCCTCTAGGAAGGGTCGCTACTCCCTTTCACTGGAGGCTGCCAGTGGAGTACCTGAAAATAGGATAGGTGGTAATGTTAGGCCTTTACTAAGCGTTGGCATTGGAAGGAGAGCCCAAGTGAATGACGTTCTTAGCAAAGCGTTGAAAAGGAAACGGTCTAGTTAAACCAGCAAAATAGAACTTCAAATGTATTCAATGTCGATTTTCTATTGATTTGCACTCTCTCCAAAAAATGTGGAAAACAGAAATTACAGAAAGCAAAACAATGAAATATTTAAATTTACTGTTTCAACAAGCAATCGAGAAATTACCTTAAACAGCATGGCTTTTATTTTATTTTACTTTTGAAAATATCTGCAACAGACAGGGATAACTGAGCTAGGATATCTACCTACTCGGATAAGCAAGGGGAACCACAATGAACTGGAATCAAGTCAAAAGTGAAGGCGGTGAGGTTTTGGTGGTAGTGATGTGGGGGTAGGATAGTGTTACGGGAAGGGGACAGGATGGTGGTGATGGTGGGTGTGGTGAAGGTGGAGGGAATTGGGTTAGCTTCTCTAGGTAGGGTCGCCACTCCCTTCACTGGAGGCTGCCAGCAGAGTACCTTGAAACAATTTATGTGGTCGCGGTATTCCTATATAAGGTGTTGCAGGAAGAGACCAAGTGAAGGAACCGCTTAGCAATTAACAAAATTACAGAAGCACAAATATTAAAGTATTTGAAACTTTACTCTTTGAGCAAGTAGTCGAAGAAATATTTCGTTAAATTGGTTTCCTTGCATTTTGCTTTTGAAGGCTTCTTGATTAACTGATATCTTCAACAGACAGGGCTAACCGAGCTAAGATATCTGTCTAATCAGATCAGCAAGGAGAAGTGCAATGAACCAGGAGTACGTCGAAAGTGGTCGTGGTGAGGTTTTGCTGGTATTGGGAGTAGTGGTAGGTTTAAGGGAAGAAGACATATGAATATAAAAGTAAAGTGGTTGGAGTGGCAATGGCGATTGTAGTTATGGTGATCGTGGGGATGGCGATGGGGGTGTTTCTGCAGTTTCCCAAGTTCTTCCACTTTCACAAAAACGAATGGTCGTGAAGAGGTAGTTTTGTCTGGAAGGACGTACTGAGGACATGGGTGGTGACGCCAGTTGTGGTACTCTGGGCATTGGTTGCGTTTTGTGCATTGGTTGCGCTCTGGATTTTTCTGAATCGCTTCACCATCGCAACTTAGTTTAGGAAATGGTCGGGTGGAAGTACTTAGGGTAGTGGTGGTGGTGCTACGGGGGGAGGACATGATGATGGCGTGGTGGATGTGAGGACGGCGGACGTGTTCCATATAATTTTAAGGGAACGGTGTCAGCTCCTCTAGGAAGGGTCGCTACTCCCTTTCACTGGAGGCTGCCAGTGGAGTACCTGAAAATAGGATAGGTGGTAATGTTAGGCCTTTACTAAGCGTTGGCATTGGAAGGAGAGCATAAGTGAATGACGTTCTTAGCAAAGCGTTGAAAAGGAAACGGTCTAGTTATACCAGCAAAATAGAACTTATTGAATGTCGATTTTCTATTGATTTGCACTCGCTCGAAAAAAAATGTGGAAAACAGAAATTACAGAAAGCAAAACAATGAAATATTTAAATTTACTGTTTCAACAAGCAATCGAGATATTACCTTAAACAGCATGGCTTTTATATTATTTTATTTTACTTTTGAAAATATCTGCAACAGACAGGGTTAACTGAGCTAGGTTATCTACCTACACGGATAAGCAAGGGAAGCACAATGAACGAGGATCATGTCAGAACCTGGACGCGGTGAGGTTTTGGTGGTAGTGGAGTGGTTCTGGTGTAGGTAGGATGGTGTTACGGGAAGGGGACAGGATGGTGCAAATGTAACGGTCTAGTTAGACCAGCAAAAGAGAACGTCAGACGTATTGAATGTCAATTTTAAATTGATCTGCACTTACTCGAAAAAAGATGTTGAAAACAGAATTTAAGAAAGCCTAAAATTTGAATCATTTAAATTTTTGATTTACTGTTTGAACAAGCAATCGAGATGTTACGTTAAACACGACTGGCATTCATTATACATTTGAAAATATCTTCAACAGAGAGGGCTAACTGAGTTAGGATACCTGAATACTCAGATAAGCAAGGGGACAAACAGTGAACAAGGATCATGTCAAAAGTGGTTGCGGTGGACTGGTTCCGCCGGGGGTAGGATGGTGTTACGGGAAGGGGATATGATGGTGCTGATGTTGAGGTGGTGGGTGTGGGGAAGGTGGAGGGAGTGGGTTAGCTCCTCTAGGTAGCGTCGCCACTCCCTTCACTGGAGGCTGCCAGCAGAGTACCTTCAAACAATTTATATGGTCGCCTTAGACCTATATCAGGTGTCGTAGGAAGAGACAAGTGAGCGTTGCGCTTAGTGATTAACAAAATTACAGAAGGACAAATAATGAAATATTTGAAGTTAGCTTTACTCTTTGAACAAGTAGTCAAGATATTTCGTTAAACGAGGCTGTCTTGCATTTTACTTTTGAAGGCTTCTTGATTAACTGATATCTTCAACAGACAGGGCTAACCGAGCTAGGATATCTGTCTAATCAGATAAGCAAGGAGAAAGGTAGTGGACTTGGATTGTGTCAAAAGTGGTTGTGGTGAGGTTTTGGTGGTAGTGGAGTGGTTCTGGTGGGGGTAGTGGTAGGGATAAGGAAAGAAGACAAGTGAATATAAAAATACTGTGGTTGGAGTGGCAATGGTGATTGTAGTGATGGTGATCATGGAAAAGGTGAATATGGCGATGACAGTGTTTTGGGTGCTTTCCAAGTTGTTCCTCTTTCACAAAAAGTCCTCGATGGTGGTGGGGTGGTCCTGATTATGTGGTTTTCTGTTATGGGGAGGTAGTGAGGAGATTCGTGGTGGAAATAGTGGTGACGCCAATGTGGGCAATGGTGGTGTTTTGGGCATTAGTTTTGTTCTGGCATTTGCTGAATCGCCTCACTCTCACAACTTAGTTCAGGAACTGGAGGGGTGACAGTGGTGGGAATAGAGGTGGTGGTGCTACGGGTGAGGACATGATGGTGGCGTGGTAAATATAAAGGAGGTGGACGTGTTTCATGTAATTTTTTAGGGATCGGTGTCAGCTCCTCTAGGAAGGGTCGCTACTCCCTTTCACTGGAGCTGCCAGTGGAGTACCTGAAAATAGAATAGGTGGTAATGATAGGTCTATACTAAGCGTTGGCGTTGGAAGGAGAGACCAAATCAATGACGTACTTAGCAAAGCGGTGCAAATGCAACGGTCTAGTTAGACCAGCAAAAGAGAACGTCAGACTATTGCATGTCAATTTTCTATTGATCTGCTCTTACTGCAAAAAATATGTGGAAAACAGAAAATACAGAAAGCCAAACATTGAAACATTTAAATTTTAGATTTACTGTTTGAACAAGCAATCGAGATATTTCCTTAAACAGGATGGCTTTCACTTTACTTTTGAAAAATATCTTCAACAGATAGGGATAACTGAGCTAGGATATCTGTCTACTCGCATGAGCATGGGGAAGCACAATGAACTGTGATCATGTCAAAACTGGTCGGGCTGAGGTTTTAGTGGTAGTGGAGTGGTTGTTTTGGGGGTAGGATGGTGTTACGGGAAGGGGACATGATGGTGGTGATAGTGAGGTGGTGGGTGGGGTGAAGGTGGAGGGAATTGGGTTAGCTTNTGGGGTAGGATGGTGTTACGGGAAGGGGACATGATGGTGGTGATAGTGAGGTGGTGGGTGTGGTGAAGGTGGAGGGAATTGGGTTAGCTTCTCTAGGTAGGTTCGCCACTCCCTTCACTGGAGGCTGCCAGCAGAGTACCTTGAAACAATTTATGTGGTTGTGCTATACCTATATCAGGTGTCGCAGGAAGACACCAAGTGAGGGACGCGCGTATCAATTAACAATATTACAGATGGACAAATATTGAAACATTTGAAGTTAAGGTTTACTCATTAAACAACTAGTCCAAATACTTTGTTACACGGCCTTCCTTGCATTTTGCTTTTGAAAGCCTCATGATTAAATGATATATCCAAAAGTCAGGGCTAAACGAGTTAGGATATTTGTCTAATCAGATAAGCAAATCGAAGTGCAATGAACTAGGACTATGTCGAAAGTTGTTGTGGTGAGGTTTTGGTGGTAGTGGAGTGGTTTTGGTGGGGGTAGGTGGAGTTACGGGAAGGGGACATGATGGTGGTGATGGTGAGGTGGTGGGTGTGTTGACGGTGGAGGCCGAATTGGGTTAGCTACTCTATATGAGGTGTTGCCATAAGAGACCAAGTGAGGGCCGCGCTTAGCAATTAAAAAAATTACAGAAGGTCAAATGCTGAATATTTGAAGTTAATGTTTACTCTTCGAACATGTAGTCACGATATTTCGTTAAGCGAGGCTGTCTTGTATTTTACTTTTGAAGGCTTCTTGATTAACTGATATCTTCAACAGACAGGGCTAATCGAGCTACGATATCTGTCTAACAAATAAGCAAAGAGATGTGCAATGGACTTGGATTGTGTCAAAGGTGGTTGTGGTGAGGTTTTGGTGATAGTGGAGAGGTGATGATGGGGGTAGTGTTAGGGTTAAGGGAAGAAGACATGTGAATATAAAAATAGTGTGGTTTGAGTGGCCATGAGGATTGTAGTTATGGTGATCATGAAAAATTTGAATGTGGCAATGGTGGTGACTTGGGTGCTTTCCAAGTTGTTCCTCTTTCACAAAAATGCCTCGATGGTGGTGTGATGGTCCAGAGTATGTGGTTGTGTGTGATGGAGATGTAGTGGAGAGATTCGTGGTGGAAATGGTAGTGACACCAACGTGCGAATTGGTGGAGTTATTGGCATAAATGTGTTCTGGCATTTGCAGAATCGCCTCACTCTCACAACTTAGTTTAGGATAGGGTGGGGTGGTAGTGGTAGGGATAGAGGTGGTGGTGCTACGGGGAGGAGATGATGGTGGCGTGGAGTATATGAAGGAGGTGGACGTGTTTCATGAAATTTTAAGGGATCGGTGTCAGCTCCTCTAGGAATGGTCGCTACTCCCTTTCACTGGAGGCTGCCAGTGGAGTACCTGAAAATAGAATAGTTGGTTATGGTAGGTCTATACTAAGCGTTGGCATTGGAAGGAGGGCCCAAAACAATGACATGTTTAGTGAAGTGGTGCAAATGTAACGCTCTAGTTAGACCAGCAAAAGAGAACGTCAGACGTATTGAATGTCAATTTTCCATTGATCTGCGCTTACTCGTAAAAAGATGTGGAAAACAGAATTTAAGAAAGCCAAAAATTTGAATCATTTAAATTTTTGATTTACTGTTTGAACAAGCAATCGAGAAGTTACCTTAAACAGGACTGGCATTCATTATACTTTTGAAAATATCTTCAACAGAGAGGGCTAACTGGGTTAGGATACCTGAATACTCGGATAAGCAAGGGGACGAACAGTGAACAAGGATCATGTCAAAAGTGGTTGCAGTGAGGTTTTGGTGGTAGTGGAATGGTTCTGGTGGGGGTAGTGGTGGAGTTACGAGAAAAGGACATTTGAACATAAAAATCGTGTGGTTGGAGTGGCAATCGTGATTGGAGTTATGGTGATCGTGGGAATGGCGATGGTGGTGTTTGCGGAGCTTCCCAAGTTTTCCCATTTTCACAAAAACGTTTTGGTGGTGGTGGTGGGATGGTTGTGATGATGCAGTTGTGTCTGGGGGGATTGCTGAGGATATTGGTGTTGGAAATGGTGGTGACCCCAATGGTGATACTTTGGGCATTGGTTCTGTTTTGTGCAATGGTTGTGCTGTGATATATCCTTAATGCCTTCACAGTCAAAACTTAGTTTAGGAAATAGTCGGGTGGAAGTCGTGAGGGCAGTGGTGGTTGTGCTACGGGGGGAGGACATGATGATGGCGTGGTGGATATGAAGGAGGTGGACGTGTTTCATGTAATTTTTTAGGGATCGGTGTCAGCTCCTCTAGGAAGGGTCGCTACTCCCTTTCACTGGAGGCTGCCAGTGGAGTGCCTGAAAATAGAATTGAAGATAATAATACGTCTATACTAAGCTTTGGCGTTGGAAGGAAAGACCAAGTCAATGACGTACTTAGCAAAGCGGTGCAAATGCAACGGTCTAGTTAGACCAGCAAAAGAGAACGTCAGACTATTGAATGTCAATTTTCTATTGATCTGCACTTACTCCAAAAAAGATGTGGAGAACAGAAAATACAGAAAGCCACACATTGAAACATTTAAATTTTAGATTTACTGTTTGAACTAGCAATCGAGATATTACCTTAAACAGGATGGCTTTCATTTTACTTTTGAAAATATCTTCAACAGATAGGAATAATTGCGCCAGGATATCTGTCTACTCGGATAATCGAGGCGAAGCATAATGAACTAGGATCATGCATGTCAAAAGTGATCGCGGTGAGGTTTTGGTGGTAGTGGACTGGTTCCGGCGGGGGTAGGATGGTGTTAGGGGAAGGGGATATGATGGTGCTGATGTTGAGGTGGTGGGTGTGGGGAAGGTGGAGGGAGTGGGTTAGCTCCTCTAGGTAGGGTCGCCACTCCCTTCACTGGAGGCTGCCAGCAGAGTACCTTCAAACAATTTATATGGTCGCCTTAGACCTATATCAGGTGTCGCAGGAAGAGACAAGTGAGCGTTGCGCTTAGTAATTAACAAAATTACAGAAGCACAAATATTGAAATATTTGAAGTTAGCTTTACTCTTTGAACAAGTAGTCAAGATATTTTGTTAAACGAGGCTGTCTTGCATTTTACATTTGAAGGCTTCTTGGTTAACTGATATCTTCAACAGACAGGGCTAACCGAGCTAGGATATCTGTCTAATCAGATAAGCAAGGAGAAATGCAGTGGACTTGGATTGTGTCAAAAGTGGTTGTGGTGAGGTTTTGGTGGTAGTGGAGTGGTTCTGGTGGGGGTAGTGGTAGGGATAAGGAAAGAAGACAAGTGAATATAAAAATACTGTGGTTAGAGTGGCAATGGTGATTGTAGTGATGGTGATCATGGAAAAGGTGAATATGGCGATGGCAGTGTTTTGGGTGCTTGCCAAGTTGTTCCTCTTTCACGAAAAGTCCTCGATGGTGGTGGGGTGGTCCTGGTTATGTGGTTTTTCTGTTATGCGGAGGTAGTGAGGAGATTCGTGGTGGAAATGGTGGTGACGCCAATGTGGGCAATGGTGGTGTTTTGGGCATTAGTTTTGTTCTGGCATTTGCTGAATCGCCTCACTCTCACAACTTAGTTCAGGAACTGGTGGGGTGGCAGTGGTGGCAATAGAGGTGGTGGTGCTACGGGTGAGGACATGATGGTGGCGTGGTAGATATGAAGGAGGTGGACGTGTTTCATGTAATTTTTTAGGGATCGGTGTCAGCTCCTCTAGGAAGGGTCGCTACTCCCTTTCACTGGAGCTGCCAGTGGAGTACCTGAAAATAGAATAGGTGGTAATGATAGGTCTATACTAAGCGTTGGCATTGGAAGGAGAGACCAAATCAATGACGTACTTAGCAAAGCGGTGCAAATGCAACGGTCTAGTTAAACCAGCAAAAGAGAACGTCAGACTATTGCATGTCAATTTTCTATTGATCTGCACTTACTCCAAAAAAGATGTGGAAAACAGAAAATACAGAAAGCCAAACATTGAAACATTTAAATTTTAGATTTACTATTCGAACAAGCAATCGAGATATTTCCTTAAACAGGATGGCTTTTATTTTACTTTTGAAAAATATCTTCAACAGATAGGGATAACTGAGCTAGGATATCTGTCTACTCGCATAAGCATGGGGAAGCACAATGAACTGTGATCATGTCAAAACTGGTCGGGCTGAGGTTTTAGTGGTAGTGGAGTGGTTCTTTTTGGGGTAGGGTGGTGTTACGGGAAGGGGACTAGATGGTGGTGATAGTGAGGTGGTGGGTGTGGTGAAGGTGGAGGAAATTGGGTTAGCTTCTCTAGGTAGGGTCGCCACTCCCTTCACTGGAGGCTGCCAGCAGAGTACCTTGAAACAATTTATGTGGTTGTGCTATACCTATATCAGGTGTCGCAGGAAGACACCAAGTGAGGGACGCGCGTATCAATTAACAAAATTACAGATGGACAAATATTGAAACATTTGAAGTTAAGTTTTACTCATTAAACAAGTACTCCAGATATTTTGTTACACGGCCTTCCTTGCATTTTGCTTTTGAAGGCCTCATGATTAACTGATATATTCAAAAGTCAGGGCTAAACGAGCTAGGATATTTGCCTAATCAGATAAGCAAATCGAAGTGCAATGAACTAGGACTATGTCGAAAGTGGTTGTGGTGAGGTTTTGGTGGTAGTGGAGTGGTTTTGGTGGGGGTAGGTGGAGTTACGGGAAGGGGACATGATGGTGGTGATGGTGAGGTGGTGGGTGTGTTGAAGGTGGAGGTCGAATTGGGTTAGCTCCTCTATATGAGGTGTTGCCATAAGAGACCAAGTGAGGGCCGCGCTTAGCAATTAAAAAAATTACAGAAGGTCAAATGCTGAATATTTGAAGTTAATGTTTACTCTTCGAACAAGTAGTCACGATATTTCGTTAAGCGAGGCTGTCTTGTATTTTACTTTTGAAGGCTTCTTGATTAACTGATATCTTCAACAGACAGGGCTAATCGAGCTACGATATCTGTCTAACAAATAAGCAAAGAGATGTGCAATGGACTTGGATTGTGTCAAATGTGGTTGTGGTGATTTTTTGGTGATAGTGGAGAGGTTATGATGGGGGTAGTGTTAGGGTTAAGGGAAGAAGACATGTGAATATAAAAATAGTGTGGTTTGAGTGGCAATGATGATTGCAGTGATGGTGATCATGGAAAATTTGAATGTGGCAATGGTGGTGATTTGGGTGCTTGCCAAATTGTTCCTCTTTCACAAAAATGCCTCGATGGTGGTGTGATGGTCCAGAGTATGTGGTTGTGTGTGATGGAGATGTAGTGGAGAGATTCGTGGTGGAAATGGTAGTGACACCAACGTGCGCATTGGTGGAGTTATTGGCATTTTTTGTGCTCTGGCAATTGCAGAATCGTCTCACTCTCACAACTTAGTTTACGATATGGTGGGGTGGTAGTGGTAGGGATAGAAGTGGTGGGGCTACGGGGAGGAGATGATGGTGGCGTGGAGGATATGAAGGAGGTGGACGTGTTTCGTGAAATTTTAAGGGATCGGTGTCAGCTCCTCTAGGAAGGGTCGCTACTCCCTTTCACTGGAGGCTGCCAGTGGAGTACCTGAAAATAGAATAGTTGGTTATGGTAGGTCTATACTAAGCGTTGGCATTGGAAGGAGGGCCCAAAACAATGACATGTTTAGTGAAGTGGTGCAAATGTATCGGTCTAGTTAGACCAGCAAAAGAGAACGTCAGACGTATTGAATGTCAATTTTCCATTGATCTGCACTTACTCGTAAAAAGATGTGGAAAACAGAATTTAAGAAAGCCAAAAATTTGAATTATTTAAATTTTTGATTTACTGTTTGAACAAGCAATCGAGAAGTTTCCTTAAACAGGACTGGCATTCATTATACTTTTGAAATTATCTTCAACAGAGAGGGCTAACTGAGTTAGGATACCTGAATACTCGGATAAGCAAGGGGACGAACAGTGAACAAGGATCATGTCAAAAGTGGTTGCGGTGAGGTTTTGGTGGTAGTGGACTGGTTCTGGTGGGGGTAGTGGTGGAGTTACGAGAAAAGGACATGTGAACATAAAAATAATGTGGTTGGAGTGGCAATCGTGATTGGAGTTATGGTGATCGTGGGAATGGCGATGGTGGTGTTTGCGGAGCTTCCCAAGTTTTCCCATTTTCCCAAAAACGTTTTGGTGGTGGTGGTGGGATGGTTGTGATGATGCAGTTGTGTCTGGGGGGTTGCTGAGGATATTGGTGTTGGAAATGGTGGTGACCCCAATGGTGATACTTTGGGCATTGGTTCTGTTTTGTGCAATGGTTGTGCTGTGGTATATCCTTAATGCCTTCACAGTCACAACTTAGTTTAGGAAATAGTCGGGTGGAAGTAGTGAGGGTAGTGGTGGTTGTGCTACGGGGGGAGGACATGATGATGGCGTGGTGGATATGAAGGAGGTGGACGTGTTTCATGTAANCAGACAGGGCTAATCGAGCTACGATATCTGTCTAACAAATAAGCAAAGAGATGTGCAATGGACTTGGATTGTGTCAATGGTGGCTGTGGTGAGGTTTTGGTGATAGTGGAGAGGTTATGATGGGGGTAGTGTTAGGGTTAAGGGAAGAAGACATGTGAATATAAAAATAATTTGGTTTGAGTGGCAATGATGATTGTAGTTATGGTGATCATGGAAAAGGTTAACATGGCGATGGTGGTGTTTTGAGAGCTTACCAAGTTGTTCCCCTTTCACAAAAACGCTTCGATGATAGTGGGATGGCCTGATTATGTGGTTGTGGGTGATGGGGGCTAGTGAGGAGATTCCTGGTGGAAATTGTGGTGAAGCCAATGGTGGTACTCTGGGCATTTGTGGTGTTTTGGGCATTAGTTGTGTTCTTGCATTTGCTGAATCGTCTCACTCTCACAACTTAGTTCAGGAACTGGTGGGGTGGCAGTAGTGGGAATAGAGGTGGTGGTGCTACGGGTGAGGACATGATGGTGGCGTGGTAGATATGAAGGAGGTGGACGTGTTTCATGTAATTTCAGGGGATCGGTGTCAGCTCCTCTAGGAAGGGTCGCTACTCCCTTTCACTGGAGGCTGCCAGTGGAGTGCCTGAAAATAGAATTGGTGGTAATGAAAGGTCTATACTAAACGTTGGCGTTGGAAGGAGAGACCAAGCCAATGACGTACTTAGCAAAGCGGTGCAAATGCAACGGTCTAGTTAGACCAGCAAAAAAGAACGTCAGACTATTGAATGTCAATTTTCTATTGATCTGCACTTACTCGAAAAAAGATGTGGAAAACAGAAAATACAGAAAGCCAAACATTGAAACATTTAAATTTTAGATTTACTGTTTGAACAAGCAATCGAGATTTTACCTTAAACAGGATGGCTTTCATTTTAGTTTTGAGAATATCTTCAACAGATAGGGATAACTGAGCAAGGATATCTGTCTACTCGGATAAGCAGGGGGAAGCACAATGAACTAGGAATATGTCGAAAGTGGTTGTGGTGAGGTTTTGGTGGTAGTGGAGTGGTTCCGGTGGGGGTAGGATGGTGTTACAGGAAGGGGACATGATGGTGGTGATGTTGAGTTGGTGGGTGTGGTGAAGGTGGAAGGAATTGGGTTAGCTTCTCTAGGTAGAGTCGCCTCTCCGTTCACTGGACGCTGCCAGCAGAGTACCTTGAAGCAGTTTCTTTTATCGCGGCAGTTCTTTACGAGGTGTTGGAGGGAGAGACCAAGTGAGGGACGTTCTTAACAATTACACAATTACAGAAGGACAAAACGTGAAAATAATTGTCTCCAAAATATCCAGATATGGAGCTCAATGTATGTGTGTTCAGCTCGAAGCTTTGAAGAGGCAATATTTTGCGGTGCTGCACATGCTTTGTCTTATTGATAAACTAACATGACCTGTGGCTTGAGTGAATTATTACGAAACAGGAAAATTGTGAAGGAGATGAGGTTGAAGGTGAAGTCGGTTGACAATTCATGTGCTAGTGATTTGTTGATTCATTTTCCAACATGACTAACTTTTTGACAATGTGTTTCTGTATCACAACAGCGCGTTGGTCATCAGAAATTGCACATACTAAGAGTTCTTTGCCAAATGATGCTAGTCATAGTCTTCATGAAGTGCTTATAAGTCCCCGCAACAAAATGAGGACACATTATACAAATGAGTGAGTAATTAGCGATATGAATTCCCGCGGTTCAAAAACCAAAACCCACGTTGAGTTCAACAAATGAAAAAGATCAAAAAGATACGGAAGATTCGTGAAATATCGGGCAAAAAATCAGCGCATACAAAGCACTTGACGTTCGATTAAACGCGTCAGTTTGAGGACACAATATATTCCCCTGGAAAGAAAAAACATTGTTATTCAAGGATACAATCAAATCGGCACGACGATCGGAACACAATACCCTGTATTTTTCATATACATTTTCAAACTGTTATAAAGCCACATTGCTTTATGAAATTGGTCTCAAATTAATTAAAGTAGATGTGGTGTTGGGGCTTGCGAAAGAACTGACAACTCCATATTGCTTGAGATTAAATTCTACAGTTCGATTTGTCAATAAGTGTAATTTTTATTCCCGACCACGGAACCGATAATGACGAACTGTCAGTTCTTTGAAAGACCAAAGACCACTTATCATATCACTAAGGAACAAGTTAAGACCAATTTTACAGTGGTTCTATTGATCGAAATCAAAAGTTAGCTTCTTCAGCGAAACTCGAGTTTATTGTCGTTCTAATAAGCAAAGTTTGGTGTTTAAGAAACAATACCGGTATAATTCGATCTGAAGTTTTACAATATAATTCAATGTTGATTTAAATGTATTTAAGTAAAAAGCTATTTCCAAATTAACATGCTCTATCGCTGACCAACGAAGTACGTCTCACTCATATAATGGCTTCAAAAGTAAACACTCCGGTCATCAATACAGGTAATTCTAAAACGCTGAAAATCCTAAATTCAGTCAAACTGCAGATAATCATGAATACAAGCCACCTCGCTTAACTCTTCATCGCATAATTCGTCCGTCTGTAGAAGTCATCGCATGTTCTTAGTTCCTTTTACACGCTTATCAGGCTTATTTATTAACATGTAAATGTTCACGGTTAAGTACACGTGTTTAAGTGGTCGTGTTCGCTTAACTCGTGTCTCAAAAGCGAATCTATCCGACATGAATATGCAAACACTTTCAGGTAAGTTGTCACCAATTGACTTGTGTTGTCATGCTTATTTTCAACAAATATGATCGTGAGAGTTTAAGCTCATGCAAAGTAGCGCTGGCAACAAGAGATGTTGCAACGAACTGTCAAATTTCACTCCTATAAAAATGAAATATCAAATATTAGACTCGATAGATCTAACCCAGTCTCTGAAGAATGTTTATTAGTTAAGCTTCCATTTACAATGAAACTACATTTGATATATAAATGATGACGAAAACGACCTTTATCTGAATTTATCAAACTACACTTGCTAATCATTAGAAATCGATGATGTAGAAATTGATATAAACGACCATCATCGCATTATCAGTAAGTACAAGTATATCACACTTACGTCGTCAAAACGAAGACTGAAATATGAGTCGTCACTCTTATAAGTCGTCGCATTTTCGCGGTGCCAAAGGGGACGAGTTAAGCGAGGTCGCTGATATTTCTTTCAACCAAAACAAGCAAATTCATGTTTATTGTAAGAGCTGCTTTTGAAGTGGCTCCCTCTTCCAGTATTTTTTAAATACATTTATCATCAAAATGCAATATTACAATGTAAGTAACAATGAACACATACGTACACGCACGCATGCACTCACTCAATGGTCGCTTAATCTTCAATAATGTGAGCAAATTGTAACCATCTATTTCTAAATCTATCAAACTGTCTATGTTTCTAAAAATATATTTCTCTGTGAGATAATACTCTTTTCAAATATTCGCAAAAGCATTACCAGATGGTAACCCCCCATCATGGACAGTATACCTAATATTTCGCTAGAACCAAAAATAAATTTGTAGATGAATATGTGTTGTTAATTCCAAAAAGAACATTCGCTATCACTAAAGTAAAATTCGAAAACATCGTCCCAGAAGGTTCTGGTGTACTTAAAATATACAAATAAGTGCATCAAAGTTTCTGGCATTTGATTACAAAATGTGTAAGTAAATTAAGAGTATTTAAACCATTTGTCGCAACGATGGCAATACATTCATACACCGCAGCACTGAAAATTTGCATATCAACATCATCACGTTGTCAAGACTATAAATAGATATACCTGCATCTCTTCAGATATTTTGGCATAAATCTCAATTACCTGCCTCGTGACATCGTTTGCCTGGCGAACTGGTTGTGGGATTCTGTAATGATGGTACTTTTTTCCAGTTCATGTTGGCATTTCGTTTGGGATTTCTGTAATAAAAATAGCATCACATGACACTAGTGATGAAGTAACAACATCGACTTGAAATAAAGTAATAGGCTTTAAAACTCATAGCTGGTTCTGCCATGTATATTTTATTGAAAATGGATGTGATATTTTTAGTTGTTCAATTTAAGAAAAAAAAATCCACTTGATATCAACAAATGGTGCGTGTTTCTCTTCTGAATGCAGCTTCAGTGATGCGATTGACTGCTTTGGTGTTGAACGACGGAGAGAATAGCCACGGCCGTGAAGTTTGTCAATCAGTAGTCATAAACTATCTACAGCCAATGAAAGCCAAAAATGAGGAGACTGTTGTGGCTGAAATGACAAGACAAGTCGTTAAAAACTAGGTTGCAAGCGTCTCTGTGATATTTGAAGAAAGATCGCAAGCTTGGCTAAAATGACGGAGCTGTGGCGTTTACAAGCACTGATTCCCTCACATAGCTTTTCCTCCTTTCCAGCGTGTCTTTATCTTCTTATGGTGATAGACGGGTCCTATGCGTGGTCTCAAGAAGTCTGTTTTTTCAAAAATGTAAAAACTTCCGTGTATCAAAGCATGTAGCCAACAACTATACAATGTACAAACCATTATCTCTTTCTCCTCAATGCCTAAGGTTACCCGCACTCATTTGATCAGTGTACTAAGAGAGTCAATGGCTGTTGCGGGACCAAGTCTTTTCAAACGATTTCGTGGTTAGTGACGAGTGTTCCAAACGATCCTGCAAAGTATACCGGTTGTTCGGATGACGTCATACACTCTCTCGATCTTAGGTTTTCACCACTAAAATTTACCTCAGATTGTTGACAAAAATAAAGTATAGACTAAGCATTGAATAATCAGTTTTTAACATGTTGTATATTTTTACTAGGGATCCGTTGTTGGAGATCTGCCTTTTCCGTGATACATTACAGCGATTGCAACCACTATCCATAGCTTTTATGACACCGACTTTCTTAGTAACTTACATGTACATTATGGTTTTTACTGCCGAAAAACGCATTTTGGTATTTTTGTGGGATACACTTCTTGAAGTTGCTAGCTTTGACCAGAGCTATAAAACAATTAAACAATAAAATTCGTTTTGTTTTTTGGATTTCATAATAAATGGGCAATTATGGCCGTTGTCTACCAGAGATTTACTGTCGATAATCAACGCAGGTCATTTGACTATACACTTAATTAAAATACTCTTCCACTTAAATCAATTTAAAGTACCTCAATGGCAGGCGATTTGGATGCTGCCGCTGGGACTATTCTCATAAAATCATTTTCTTTCCGATAATGTCATTTTAAAACATCAATATCAATTCTTGATTTATTCTATTTTTTCTTTTAATTCCAACCTTTAACTAGAAATCTAATGCACGCTTTAAGCTACTTACGGATACTTCCCTCAGGGATGATTATCTCATGTTGCTCGCTCTCCCATTGGAAACATGGCGTTGGCAACATCTTGTGAGAGGAATCTGTACTAGAAAGTTAGAACAATGACATACCAACGTATTTATTCTCAGCTACTTTATTTTGATTATTTTATCTATTGAGTGTAGCAATTTCTAACAATCAAAAAGTTTGCTGTAACTAGTCAAAGGATTACCTTATCCTTGTCAAAGCCCGGTGAAGGTGAAAGACGGTTGCTGAATATGACAATGCCGAGTCCGGTTAAGGAGCCCGTGTTTGAAATGGCACCTGAAAAATACACGTACTAACATTTCGATCATTTGGGTTACGACAGACACTTCATCGAATTTTGGCACGCACCAGCGGTAATGTCAGATATTAACGAAAACACAGTGGCAATAAACCAGTCTGCCGACACACAAACAATCTTTGGCGTAGAGCACTTAGAAATTAGTTTCAAATTGTACCTTAAGTGTGAGGCTTACAGAGGACTGATAGTTCGTCATTGCTCGAGATAGAGATCCACAGGTTGACTTGCTAGAGTGACGTTTTATTTGCCGATCGTGATCTTGCGAACAGACAGCAGGAATTTTTACTCAAGAACGATATAATAAGTATTTCTTCCCAGTTGCCTAGTGATGTTTTCAGCTGTTGCGATGCCAAGTCTTGTGAAACAACTGAGCTACTCAAGAAAATTTTAGTTAAATGGACGATGACGGATACTTCCAACTTAGTCTGTCCCCATTAATAACTTCAAATACTCAATCAAGAAAGAATTTGGTTTGAATAGTTTAATGAATTTACCAAAGAGCCTCTACTATATATTTTTCACTTACTTGAAACAACATTCCAGTGACCGTAGTTATTTTTACCGCTCCTGATAATCATGGCTCTTGAACAGTTTGATAACCTAAAAAGTATACGTTATTCATTATTTTTGTTGTCTGGTTTTAAAAGTATAACAGGCATTCAAAGTATTCTTTCTTGTACTTACATCGTGCACCTCTTCCACGACGCTAATTCCCCCCAAGTCAGTTTGATTTGGCAGCACGAAACCGTGACAAAACGTCAACATGACGTCGTCGTTTGTTTTGTTTCTTGATTTCATCATAAATTATAGCTATGCTCATTCGATACGAAGTTCGCCCATTTCCGGGTGACATTACTACGTATACATTGCAACGTCGTACTGAAAATGACGAACATTCCATCGAATGAGGGTGATAATGACCAAAAGCTCGCCTAATACTTACATGACGTAAAAAGGCACAAGTTGTCATGCTAGCTGAATTCAGTATAATTCCCTCCAAATTTCTTTTTGCCGCTGCTGCCATTAACTGTTAGAGCACTCACGTTAAGGCCGACACACATCGATTAGGATTCTACTTCATAAGCCAATAGTAACGTATATTTTCTTCCTTAGATGCAGTGCGGTTATCTTCCTATGTAATCTCATGCGGTCTTTTCAGACGAAACAGAAATGCCATTATCTTTAATATCGGTCATCAACCATGTTATACACCCCTTTCTCGTAAATTGTCCCTATAAAGCTATTTTTGAGTGGTCTCACGAAATGTCGTCGATTTCCACAGCATGTTTTGTGACAGTTTCAAACGAGCCCACTCGTGGACGAGGCCGTTTTACCATCGGTACTTTTGTCAGTGACAAACTGGCGGCGCATCGGCAAAAAAATTTGCTTCATTTATTTCTTTCAAAAATCCAGTCGCAATAGGAAAGTTTCTGATTGGCAGTCATCGAAAGCTCGTATATATTGTTCAACGTTAAAGATGGCCTAATCAAGCGTTACTCAAGTAACTAATAGAAAATCTATTCGAGCATGTCTTGATGGGTACCCTATTTTCTTGTTCAAGCCGTTTTTGTGTGTGTAGAAAAAAAGCGAACGGTGGGAAGCAGTTAAATACATTGTAGTTTGATATGATTACCGACACATTCTGAGTAGATTTCAAGTGTTCTACGTTAACTTGAAGTAGTTCTTTGTTTTACAAAATAGACTTCAAGTTTGCAGTGAAATTGGCGACGGAATGATGAAAAATTTCGCTTCTTTTTTCCTTAGGAGTTTTCAATAACAAAATATGAGTTGTTTGATCGGAATTCATTGAGGTAGTTATTCGATTTACAATTACACTGCGTTCCATACACTTTTTTCTCGTTTAGCTTTGTTTTTCCCTGTTACAAAGGGTTGAAAAGAAAAATCGAATATGGCCTTTTACTCTCATAATATTTCTTGCCTCGATATGATTCTACTTCTGTAACCAACAAGAACATCGAGACAATCCGCGACTGAAGACAATGCTTTAGAGTTTATTGGGTTGACCGACCCTAAATCTGCTATACCTGCAAGAGTTTAATTTCTGTAGATTTTGAAATGTGCACACATCAAAAATGGATTTGCCCACTTTTCCGATCTGGAGTGTGCCCTCAGTGATTCTTTGCCATTGCGATGAGTAGTCGGTTGCTTACGTTTATTTATCATGCAAGTGTGTAA
Source organism: Phoronis australis (assembly GCA_002633005.1). Lineage (NCBI taxonomy): Eukaryota > Metazoa > Phoronida > Phoronidae > Phoronis > Phoronis australis. Next base: position 71,802 of record NMRA01000936.1, on the reverse strand, counting down.
TTGTAACTTTTATTACGCAAATGAGTTAAATCCTCTGGATGGTATCCACTTGGGTGCCAGAAATTGTACCCTTGTCAACATATTTGGAGTTCAATTTTCCTGGAGGAAGACGAAAATTCGTTGTTCGTCGATATCTCAATACCAGATCATATGTCAAGCCTCAGAGCAAGGAAGGTAGACACGGTTGCGGGACACAAACTAATTTGACTACGGCAGATTTTTGCCACCTTTGTGAGCCCTAATTTCAGGTTCTTTCCTATCGTCAACACTTCCACTTTCCTCTGGTCATCGCCAACTTCCTACCACCCGTCATAGGGTTGCGGACTTTTGGTATTTGGGGGGCAGAACTCAGGCGGGGGAGGCAGCCATCAAAAACTTGGGTACCCATGTTTCAACATTTCGCGAGAAAGGGGCACTTTCTAGACTTGAATACAATGCACACATCTCGCGATTAAGGTATGATTTTGATATGTTAAGGGATTATTTTCGCAATTCAATTTATTAGTTTGCCAAAAAATGTACTGCCAAAACCACTCTTTTAAAGCTATGAAAGTAATTTTAAAAACTCCTATCGCGGGCTGTGAAATTCAGAGACATTCGGAGAGAAATTGCATCGAATTGGAATTGAGAAGTATAGTAGATGGAACGTCACCTTGGAAACTTCAAACGTCGTCTTGGAAGCTTCGCTTATAATTTCCTCTATTTTGGAAGGTGAAAATACGGCCAAAGCTCAAAATACAATCGGTTAGCCGTCCCAGTTTGGGAATTTTCACTTTATTAGGGTTGTGGTTTGAACGTACACTTTGAAAGAGTGTAGTTCTATGGTCCCCCTCCCACCTCTCTGGTTGGCAAATGAGGCAGAACCGGTTGAATTTCATTAACTGACGGCAAAATTCACGTCAACACCGATTTCATCTTCTGGTTCAGTTTGCTGGTAGGAAGAAACAGGTTTTTCGGAAAGTTCAACCTGCATCTAAGATTAGTTTCTAATTGTCTATAGCAAGTGATAGGGCGAAAGAGAGGGACAGATGGCTCCATTATACCTTGCCAGAGTGGAGTGTGAATTAATTTGTCCTGGAAAATCTAAGCAAATCGATTTTTTCGAAATATATATTGTTAGGAAAACGTTTTAACAGACGCTTAGGCAATCTACACTGCAAAATGCAAAAATACCCCTACCCCTAATAAATAACGTCTTAGCTAGGGCCCTCAAAGGGTAAATGCAACAATGTCCGTTGACAAATAGTCTCTTAAAGTTTCTCTCTTCTACATATTTCGACGTGTCTTTCTTTTTTCGACTGCCTTCTGTCCCCTGTCATGTGTCTATGGCGGTCGCCATGGCTTCATCCTGGCACTTGCAAGTTACAGGGGACACGTGCTCCCCGCTAAGCCAGCATGTTACAATATTAAAGCCCCAAACATACAACTTAAAATTACTTTGTAGAGGTCAACGATCCCGAGCGACGGAGTATATGGCTGCTGGTGAAATTAGGTAACACAAATTTGTGTAAATGTTTTCAAGAAGTCAGTGAAGGTGACATTCGTCTCCACTGTTAACTTTGTTTATTTCTTTCCATTCACAAATTAAGCGATATTCCTTGCATCTTTTCAGCTTGGAGAAATGGGCACAAGCCCTTATGAGTGGCTGTTTTATAAAGTTCATGAAAATTATAACTTTTCAAAATAAAGTTTTTCAATGCACAAAAAGACAGAAGAAAAGTAAATATAAATGTCGTCTTAAGTACTTTTCATAAATATTCATGAGCCCAGTACGTACACTTTCAATATAGAGTGGCGTTTTACTTTTGGGCCACCCTGTGTAGCGACGCATTTCATTAATTTATAGGAACACGCTTTCATTCTGAAGGTCAATTGTTTGAAAACGGAACACGAGCAGAACTTGAAGTGAAATAAAATGGCATAGATTCCATAAAACAACTAGTTTCAAAATAACACGTCGTATACATTAAAAAGAACGTTGGCATCAGTAAATTATCAACGTTGCAAAAATGAGAAGTTTTGTGGACAACTATAAATATCCCTTTAAAGTAAAAAAAGAAAAATGTTATCAGTATTAATTTTAAATCTCATTATTTTCTTTGCTTTCTGTCACAATATTATATTGGATACCAACCTCATTACACCCGTTTACTGTAGAACAGCTTGCAAGTTTGTACCACGATGCTTTGTTCTTTCAAAGAACTAGTAGCGCCAGACGTGTGTTCTGTCCAAGATGACATTTCGTCTATCTAAGACATCTAAAATGAAAAGTACAATGTTGTGAATTGCGTGACTCTTGCCTATTATTAGAGCTTCCACAGAAATAGAGATTGTATGACTTACTAACTTCCTCATTCAGTCAACAAATACAATAGCTACTTACTGTGTAACCTTCTCCTTCGTGTCTCCTGGGTCTTCTAACGTTGGTGTTAATTTCCTAATTGTGGAGTCGAGGAAACTTTTGTACTGAAATAGAGCACAGTGACATGATCGATCATATATTAAAACTTTTTGTTGTACTTTATTCTATTTGTCCTTCAGGGTCGTCAATGGGAAAACCAAATAAAAAATAAAAAGGCACATAATTAAAATATAATTATTTACATTTACTTGTTTTAAATTAAGCAATTAAAACATGTAATCAGATAATTCTCAAGCTAGTGCCTAATTATTTTCGGCCTGAGAACACGCCCCATGTTGATGGAGAAAACTGGTAGCTATTGTACTGCAGAGACTTGTTAAACACGCTCCTGTTGTGAAACATAGATATTAAAAATCTGTTAAGCGTTTACGTCAGTTTTACGACGGCGGTGAACATTTTATAGTTCTTTTATTTGTACTGCTTCCCATCTTCAGATACTTGATGAAAACGAAACGAAATTAATGTTTTCCAATAGCATTCCTGATTGGAGACATACTACTTGCTTGAAGTATTACATCGATGCGTTCTCCGTTGACGTTGGCATTGTCAGACGCACTCGTGTTGTGGATGAAAGGTGTTGAAAACGACACCTGCAAATATATTATGACATATCGGTATACTTGATGACGACAGACATTTTATCGGCGAACTTTGGATCGTACTATTAATGAAATTTTAAAATACTCCGTGAAAGAATAAAGTTAATGGTTGACTTACCAGAATGTTTGGAGAACGGTCACTTACGTGAAACACTCCAGCCNAATTCCGTCACACATTCAATAAAAATGTGGGAAACATGTTTTAACGACAACCAAAAATACCACATTAATACATACTGGAGAACGGTCCCTTACGTGAAGCACTCCAGTCATGGCTACCGTGATCCTTGACTTTGTGGTAACCTAGAACATAAATGTCGCGATTATTTTATCCATCTTTTAGGTTCCAACTTTAACTAGACATCTAACCTACTCTTTACTCTACTTACTTCGTGCAAGAACTGTTCTCTCACGATGCCGGCTGTTGGGGGTGACAACTGTTGCCGCCGGCCAGCATTTCCAATGCCTGAAACCATGACAAAATGTAATCATGACGTCATCGCTTGTTTTGCTGTTTGCCTCACTACGTCACCAATGCTACGAGAACGCACGGGATTACAAATTTCCAGGAACGTTTTTCGCTCTCATAATAATGTTTCTTTTTCTTGGTTTTGTGTTTTGTGTAGTTCCTACCTTTAAACACACGTTTCTGTAATCATCTCAATAAAATAAAGAGATGATTTGATATTTTATTTTAGGCCTACTACTAAACAGGCGATCGAAATGTCTTCGAGTCACAGTTCAAGTCTCCATCAGATATACACGCATAAAACTGTGTGCTCAAAGGCACTGGCAATTTCGTGTGGCTAACTGAGCGCGTAGCATCTCAGTTACGACAGACACATTTCTAGTGTCTGTGTGAAATACTTCCAACGTAAACGTGAACAGGTAACCAAACTTTTGACGCCTCCGGCAACTGTTCGTGATTTGTTGACTTGAAATAACTACATTTTCGTCGGCGGGAAGTTAGAACTGTGAATGAAAACCAAACCAAGCTGATGTCAATGATAATCTTTCTTTTGAGGGGAATGTTTCCAGTCATCGACTGGACTACGTTAGTGTTACAAACATTGGATTTTGTTAACGGCGAACACCACCAACCCTCCCCCCTCTGTGCTGGACTCCTAACTGTCAGGAGCCCAGTCATCAATTTGTTTTCATTGTGAAGAGTGAAATAAGAAGTGTGAACACATGTCCTGTGCTCGTGTATCATGAAGACGTACCTTGATTACGCTTACCCGAGTAGAGTTCAGTAGGTGTCTCGCGGTTAGACTGAAAACCATGCGACCAAAATCACCTGCTTTCATTTAAAATATACGGGAATATCTCTCTCAATCTCGTGAAGTCTTGCTTGTATAGGCCTAGCGAGGTACTAAACTTATTGCACTAATACCCTGTTTCATGAATGCCAACTGAGCATCTCAACCAATAAAGGTCATGGTCGCAACCGTCCGCTACTCTCTTTTCTTCGTACATTTTGGCCAACTTTACTTCAGTGATATCAAGTTTTAAAATTACACTTCAAGTTTTTGTGCACTGTGGTGACAACTTGTGCAGGAAACCCTGGATTTGGCGGGGCTGTACCTGGATAGGTGGCGGGGTTGTAGCTGGGTTTCCAACTTGAACCGTGGGTGGATACTTATACCAGGCCAAAACGAAAAACGCGACCCTTTTTCATACCAAGAGATAGAATTGTACCCCATGTATAGCGCTCAAAATACACGCTGACTTTGCCCGGGGCCAGTGGATTTTTCGGCCGGGCCAGTAAACTTTCACATATAGACCCTATGTGGATGTGGTCTCATATCAAGCCAACTGGCCCGGCGAGCCATCACGTTTATTTGCTGAAGCTCGAACATTGCCCATATAATGAAAGAGGACATAAAGCATGACCTAACTGCGGAGTATAACAGTTATTAGTGACAATTTTAATCGATTGAGTCATTTTCAAAAGTCGTAGCAATATTAAGAGATTTGAACTCAACAACGGTTTACAAACCCGCCACTGGTTGCTTCTCGCCATGAAAGCTTATAATTTCACGTTCCCTGTCGGTGACTTGTCTGAATACCGTTGACTGCTAAAATTGCCGATACTGTAAAACAATACGCTGCTATCGTTGGGTGCTACTTGGAAACACCTGACAAGAGCATTAATCAGATTTCACGGCGGCAAAAGTTTCATCAAGTTCTTATTGTCATTTTGTAACGTGTCCATCTTTAAACCCGGTTTCCATGCCAACAATTTCTTAGAAAGGGCACTGGCCGTCTGATTACAATAGGAGATAAGCTACTTTCGAGCACCATACCAATGATGGTTTCTCTTGAAATAGTTATAACCACGAATCTTGAAGTCATTGTAATTCTAAAAGATTAAGTTAACATTGCTATTTTTTGGTCTTTGGTCAAGTGAGAAGTGTTCGTAAACATTTCAACTTAGCGACTCTTAGTCCGTCATCTGTCTGAAAGTTTTGGCTTGGACCATTTATCATTCTGTTATTGGTCTCAAATTGTTCTTTAGTCAAATAGGTGATTTCAAGGCCGCGAAAGAATTAACAGTCCGTTATTTTGTGCGTAAAGGAACAAGTTGAAATCAATTTTGCATCGGTAATGGTCTAAATCAAAAGCTCGCTTTAGTTGTACACTTATAAGTTTATACTCCTAAGCTATTTAGCTTACCTCGAGCAACGGCGGACTGTTCATTCGTGATACTGGCTGTGCCTCACCAGCTGACAATACGGATCGTCAAAAAGTTCAGGGGTGCTACTGCGTGGTGGTGAGGGCAGTCACAAACTTTTAAACAAGGACTTGAAACCGTGATAAAACTGACGTATCCATGACGTCATCTCTTGTATTACTAAGTTACTCGGCTGTTGACTAGTAACGAAATTAAATTGTGTAAGGGGGCGCTGTCCTACTGTTAGCTCCAAGAGTTACCATTCAAGCTGGTATTCACCTTGACCCTTGTTTAAAGTATTTCAAATCATTGACATTTTTCAAATAAAACCACTTCGGGCAATGAGCTCAAATATTCGTAACCCATTCTCCAACCAGGCATTGATTTCACGCGTTGCAAATCACGATTTTACCTTTTTTATAAATGGATATCCGATTGCAAAACTACTACTACTGGGGCGAACATCGATTGCTGCACAAAGTCAAACTTAAATTGAGTTTAGTGGTAGTGAGTGAGTGTTGGAGGTGGTACTTCATGTTCAGTCCAGAGGGGGAACGTCGCCCCACCCACACTGTTTGCAACAATAAGCACAACTCACTGCATGGGAGCGCAGGCCCTCAATGTTACAGCAGTGAAACAGCTAACTTATTAACCACACGTACAGTGTCACGTATAGCCATTGTGAGTGCCCTCTCGCGGTGGCCGGGCCCCTGGTCCTTCCGCACACTCAACCATATGCACCATTGACTCTAACGGAGTCCAAGTGGCACTCGTCAACCCGTTCAGTCTGTTGAACACAGTTTTAGTAAAAATACGCGTGACTGAAAATTCAATTCAGGGAATGAGGAGGGTTAAAATTGGTTTGACTTCACCTATCAGTTCCCTCGCGTCAAGTGTGGGGCATCAAAATAAAAACATAAAAAATATGTTCTTCTATATATATTTTTTTTGCGGTTGAGTGCGAACCCGTTCCTCGATCCCGTCATAACATTCTGCCTTGCTCACCAGCCGGCCTTCTCAGATCCCTAAACTAGGTCTCCCGCCAACAAGATGAGAGGG
>NMRA01000936.1:34735-64019 GCA_002633005.1 Phoronis australis | reverse complement strand
CGGCGTTCAAGGTCTAGCCGTCACCGTGACTCGGCCCGATACCCCGGGGCCTACCGCGGCCTCCGCGTTGTGACTGGCCTTCAGTCAGTTCGAGCCTGCCACTACTAGTGGACCACCCACTTCATTGTTTCGATACGCCCGGCGTGATTGTGTGAAGATGAAGCTAATGCATCGTGTTCCTTTGATCTCAGAACAAATTGCTGCGAATACGAATTCGTGTTGGCAAACAATCAACACGTCAACCACTGGCGCTTTGTTGAACTCAGTATGAAACGGAGTTCAGCGAGTGGTACGTCACTCATTTCGCGAACCACTACGTCAAATTGTATGGTGTCTTTAGATGGACAATGCAAAGGCAAGTAGTACCAATGGCAAAATTGGTTTAAGTCTGTGGCATTTTGGTTGATTTTATGCCGTTGAATGGATTGCTGAAAGAAATGGTTTATTTTAGAATCGTTTAAACGTTGCACGGTTCCAGTCATTCAGGGGTACAAGGGAAACGTACGAAAACACGTCTTCGGTACATATGGTGGCAAACAAGAACACGCTAACCTACTTCGGTAATAAACAAGTGTTATCTGGCACGTTTAAGACTTTAGAATATGTAACAAGAATGTATTTTAGATAGAATATCCCAGTAAGGATTCATTTGTCTGCTTTAGTCATCGTCTCTATTGTTCATCAAAAAGAAAACGCTACGATATATTTGAAATATAAATCGATTTAAAATACATGTACGTAGTTTTCTTAAATGGCGGAGGGATATTTACATAAGAATGTTTTAAGGTTTTTCGCACAATCCTATTCCAATTTTGCACACACTAAGATTATTAAAATCTATATGCGACCGTTAATCGTTGTAACTGAAAAATTTGTTCTTAATTTATTGTACTCTGAAAATTGATTAAGAACTATTTTTCTGAGCGCCTTAATACTGCAAAGTGTTATTCGCGGTCATTGTTCGGCAGCAGGGAAGTTCTGCTGTTTCTCAAGACTGCGCTTTAATTTTTGTTTTTCTTTGTCAATAGTATTTTAGAAACGGCTATTCTGACGACAGCAGCGCCTCCGATCCCGAACCTGGTAAGTTTACCTGCAGTCCAAGAAATAGGAGTGTTAAAGTGAAGTGACTTTCTTCGATTCACAGCTCTGAGTATCCTTTTATTTTTGTTTTTCAGAGGGACAAATGCGAGTTGGTTCGGATTATCAAGCTGTAATTCCACATTCAATCCAAGTAAGTTTGCTCGACTTCCAACAGATGGCGATTGCAATGTTAAGCAGTGACTTTTGTTTGTGCCACTGAGTGGTTGTGTTGATCCTTCAGTGACAAGTGATCACAATGTTGATGTGGTTTTCACTGCATTAAGATCAATGATTTTCTGTTTGAGAAAAAGCAATTGACCATTTTTACCAATAACCCATGTTTCGTTTGTGCTTTATATATGTTTATTAGTGTTTACTTGTTGTTTTTGTCAGGTAATATTGCAACCCTTTCTCAGTGTTACACATAGACATGCCAATATTTTATGTGATATCAGGTATCCAAACTAATGCCAAGTGACCAATACATAATGCAGCTTTAAGTTGCCCCCCCCCCCGCTTTTATTAGGTGACAACTTTTGAAAACCAAATTTCTGTTTGGCTCCATATTCAATAGGATTGTCCTTGTTACATACCATTCCCCTGGACTCTTTAAAGCCAAGAAATTTCCAACATCACGATCTGATCTGGTATCACATTAGATAAAAAGCCTATTGTGTTGGTACTCAATACTGTGGTAGTTACAGGGTCAGAGCTTACATTCACACGAAGGAATCAGCAGTTAGATGTTAAAGTCTAATTTCTCTGTAAGTCAACCGTTTTTCTCCTTTCAAAGTTTTATTGGTGATAGTATTTCATACAAAACACATCTTCTTCACGACATTTGCTGAACGTCATTTGGATATGGTATTTTTAAATATAGCGTCGGGCGCACTGTTTACACGAGTCATAAAGTCATAATTTCTGGGTTATGTGAGCTTATCAGATGAATGCAGACAATGATTGTTGACTTTTTCCCCTTGCTATCACTGTCACATTTCTTGTCTACTTTTAAATATTAAAAAACTAACCAAATGTACTTTAGCAAACTGTTCAACTGTGCTATTTAAAACTTTTAAAACGAAAATGTAAACAATAATTTTATCACCCCAGTGTGTTTATGATGGATCTAATTAAGAACGATTACATCAGCAGACTGTGACGTCCAGAGGTGATGTAATTGCCTACAACTCCATGGTGTCTTGTATCTTTGTGTTGAGTTGCCCAGTCTCGACCGGTGAGGGTGTTAACGTAGGATTCTTTTCATAGCTGACTGGACAGCCTGAAAACTGTGGCTAGCCTGCAAAGTAATTCCTTCAATATATTCCTCTCACTATAGGGTCTAGGAATTTGCAAAAGAAAAATGCACATTAGCCCAAAAGTGGTATGCTGATAATGTTTTGAATGGCATCTAACGTAGCCTTAAAAGGGGACTGTAGTCAAAATAATGTTGCAGTTAATCGGTTCCAACATACAAATAAAACTCATATTTGCCTGTCTTGCGTGCCAAACAAAAGCCGATTCGTATTCATAGTTAAAACACTGAATTCTGAAAGCGATCGCTGATTTTCTGATGTGTCAGTGACGTGAATGGCGGGGTACAGGCTGCTTTACACATCCATTGCTTATGTCATATTTTGAAGAGTTTACATCGTAATTTATCATTGTATCAATCGTCCTTATTTTTTACTGTTTGCCACAGTGCTGTAAAAGGTCCGCTATGCCCTTTTGTATGGCACCTGCTTGCTCAAACTCTTCGAAAAAGGTGTCTTCTAAAGGGATGGTCATCGCATACCATCGTCGGGTTACCCAAGCCTTGGCCCAAAGTTATATACTAAATATAGGCCTACAGGTTTTCAAGAGCCAATATGGTTAAAAATGGACAAATAAAGTCTGACTTAATGTCATTAAAACTAATCTCATCCGTGAGTAAACATAGGAACCAGGTTCCTAGAGTAAACTAACTTCTGTATTTACCGGTATTGGAAAAGTTAGCGATCGCTCATCGGCTGCTGCTAAAATTGTGATGTGTTCTCTTGAGTTGGTTTTTTGCGATTACGTCACCTGACCTTTACCAGTTTCTTTTTCCCCCGATTCTTTTATCAAGTGTTCCTCGCTGACGGTACCTACGCGGTGATAGCCGTGCCGCGGATCTGGACGGCGGGGACTGGTTTAGATTTTGGAGTCAAAATCCAATATCGCAGTATCTAGGTCTCTGTGACTTTTTCACTAGTTCGCACCTTTCATTAAATTGCCCGCTATTCGGTCCAGTCCTAGTCGGCAACCCGCACGGACGACAGCGAATAGACGAATTTGTTATTCGGTTGCCATGGCCATTTGCGTGGACGTCTCTTCACTTTTGCATGATTGGGTTTGAACTTGAAGAGAGTGGAGGCATTTTCATAACCGGTAAACGCCGCACGAGAACGCTTTTTATATCCGTGGACCATAATTTGCCGGGGATCTGTACTATAGTGGCGTCGGTGACCGAATGCTTATCATACGCTAACAGGATTTGCACGCAAGTGGACGAGAAAGCACGCACCCCAAAATATCCAGCGAATTACTCGGCACATCAAAGACTTGATGGCGCTGTCACGGATTGAAGTGAGCTAGTCGCTATATTCAGCTTGAGTGCCTGGATGACATAAATTGCTGTCGTAAACCAACACGCTTGTTTAACGTACGAGTTTCAAACTCAAAAAAGAACAATAAGTAAGGCAAACGACCAACATGGCACTCTTTAAAAATTGAGAAGTAGGCCTAGCTAAGTAACAGCATATATTTCAAAATGGATGCATTATAACAGAAATTACTTAATAGTCTTCAGAATTATGGACTAAGCATCGATTAGTTTGCCAAATTGATTAGGACGTGTTAGTCATTGTCTGGCTTAGACTCGCTTAGACATTGGGGTAACAAAACCCCAAAAGTTACCAAAGGATTCGTCTCTTGAAATTTGTCTGAGTTTGTGAAATAATTGGGGTGCCACTTCAGGGAGAATGGGATGTGAATGGGAGAATTGGTGGTGGCAAAACGGGTGAAGGTGAATGTGGCAATCATCTCGGCCGGGGTGGGAATTGATGGCAATGAGGACCCCTTTCACCTCCGGCATGGTCTTTGAAGTATCTGGCTACACCGTGCTATTGATCAGTCGGCCTCTACCAGTTAACCTTCATATACATCCATGGATCAGATAATCTTTTAGTTTTATGAATTCAATATGTAAATTAGCAGGTTGTAAATCTCGGCAAAAGCCCGATATAAAAAAAAATCCACCAGCATTTGCACTTGTATTTTTAACAGGTTAAAGAAGAGTGTTATTTGCTTCACAAAGAGGAACTTGAATGTCAAACAGCATGTATCTGCCTTGGGTATATACATCTCATGCTATATTTGAAGAATATGGTACCCCAAGTATCAATTATTTTTGAAAAGTTCATGACATATCTTGTGGCACGTTAATAGTTTAAAGTGGCTATCAACATGCCTTCGATCACAAAAAAATAGATTTAGACCACTTTGTCTTACAGTTATGAAATTCAGGTCTCAAACTGTTTCTTAGTCAAACTAGAGGTGACTTAAGAGTTTGAAAGAACTCAGTGACCACTTGTTGTTGCTTAAGACCAGAGTCTGCATGTTGACTTGTCAGTGCTGATCATTTTATGTGCTAAGCATAGGCTGAAGCCCAGAAGTCACTTCAGATGTGAGTACAACTTGAGACCAATTTTGTAGTTGGTTGTGTCAAAATTATATACATGTTCTGGTCAAATTTGTTCATACTAACTCTAATCACATATCTTATTTATTTTCAGATTGAAAAAGTACCTTCCTTGTTTTTAGCAAGTAAAAACAGAATTTTTTGCAAATTTCAATGACTACTGGGTTACCATGGCACTTGTGTGATTTATACAGAAAAATGTCCAATTTATTTGAGTGAAAATGTGAACGGCAGGTACTGTAGGGAAATTGCTAAACATTTTTGGTCAGTATGGAAAAATCCAAGCAAAACAAAAATTAACAAAGGACACACCTTTTATCACAGGTTTTATTGCATTTAGTTATTTGTCAAATAAACTGTAACTTGTTATCCTTTTTTAGATGTCTCATTCTTCCATCCCAAATTCTCCTCTTTCTGAAGTGAAACAACAGCTATTGTCCGATTCAGGATTTAGCTCCCCTGATCTATACAGCCGGACAACAATTGAGAACCAGTCCCTAGAGTACATTGACTTGCACTGCTTCGAAACCTTGGATTTCTCCCAAGATTCTCAGAACCATGCCCTGACAGACTTTACCTCTGACGGAAGTGAATTAGACTTGGAAGACCCATTGGGACTTGTCAACTGGGAAAATGAGCTTCCTGTTCAGCTGAGGCCCCGCCTTTCTAGGACCCCACCAGGATCACCTCAACTGTCGCAGTATTCCCATTGGTCCGATGTCCAGTCTCAAGAGGTGCCAGACAGTGGAGACAGTGACGTAGAAAGTTTACCAGACAGCCAAGGAACATATGAAGATTCAGACATTGAATACGCTCGAGACTTGCATTCTTGCAATGATGCTGTGGTGCCCAATGTGTGCCTTGAAGAGTAGTTTGGGACATAAAAGTAACAAATTGTAAAACACGACTGTAGGCATGCAATGGTGGACCAATCCAAACTCAGTTGTTATTTTTTCATAACACTGTTAATCTGAGTTTGTCTTCATTTATTTTATTTATTGAAAAACAGTTGATGAAGAAGTACACCGTTCTTTGTAAATCTGGCAGCAATTGTAATGGCACTATAATTTTACTTTGGTGTTGATTTTCTTTTGGTGTCTGGTATTTAATTTGTCAATTGTGAGCAGAGTATAACCATCAAAGCACTAATCTCTACAACACATGGTAGCACCTCACCAATTTGGGAAAACTAAAATTGCCCCATTCTCATTTTCAAAAGCTTTTAATGTAATTATGAAGGCCCATGTTTTCTCGAAACTCATGGTAGATACGGCATTGAGCTATCCTAGAAATAACGAGAAAATGAAATTTCCCGTGTCAGCCACTGTGTCCAAAATTGGTGATATTTGACCTTACTCTAGACTAGCAAATGAACAGCCTGTTTGGCCTGATTCAAAGAGAAAAATTCTCATGGCCATTAAGATGTTACTATTTGTCCAAGAGAGCTTTTCAAGCATGCCTTTGCTCAAGCAATAAATAGCTATAGGTGCTAGAAGTAGACTTTTGTAAATAAACTGAAAAATGAATCATGAGTGGGTAAATTAAGAAAAAAATCAGAACTTCAACTGTTGTACAATCTGTTTCCTGGAACATCTTTTAAAAGAATGTTGTTTTGTTGTTGTTGCTCTTGTTGTTATTGTTGCTCTTCTTGTTGTTGTTGTTATTCTTGTTGTTGCTGTTGATACTTTTATTGTTGTAATCTTTGTCTTGTTATTCATTCATGTTGGTGTTTTCAAGATTCTATGAAAAGTTAGATAAAATATGCTTGTAAATATTCTGTCTGACCTACTAGATTATTTATGCAAATATGGGTTTTATTGTTATTATGACATTTGATGTAAAAACTAATGGTTGTATTTTTGAAATTTTCCTATTAATCTTAACCAGTACTTAAGATTTTATGTTCTTTGTTAGAACTAGGTGTTAGTCAATTTTGTACTCCTTTCTCCAGTTGTTTTTCCCCAAAATGCTCTTTTATTCTTATTTAGTTACTAAACAAGGTTGGGCAGATAGCTTCGACTTTGTTGATTAATATTCTTATATGTTTGATACAGTTTTTATCTTCCAAGGAAAAGTACAAATGTGTTTTTGTAATTCTGCATTTTTCTATGCAGTGAAGTGAGTGCTAATTTAAAGGGATACTATAGGGTGTTTTGTCCAATTTTATCAAAATTAATTCAGTTACCTTTCATACAAATGGTTCTTCCAATAGTTATAAAAGCGGGTATTCAGCCAAGCAAGCGTGCGTTGGTAGACCGAAGACATTAGCTTACAATTTCAGCAAAAATGTATGCTTGGAATGAAAACAGTGTATACTATTCCATAATTTATGAATTCTATTCCATAATTTATGAATTCTATTCCATAATTTATGAATTCTATCCCATAATTCAACATTACAACCTCATCGACAAATCACTTCAGTGGCCGTCGTAGGTTGCACTAGTAAGGTCTGGAGCATATTCCCGGAACATTCACTTTTCACCTGTCTGATTTATCGTGGTCTTGTTTGATTTCGCTTTTTCTGGCAAGAAACTTGGTCAACAGAATGCACTTCTGAGTTAAAACAGCTCTTCTCTGTGTCACTCAAAGGGCTGTGATTCAAGGTGCACGTTCTTTCCCTACAGCATCCAATTAATTAAGTGGCCCAAACCGTTGGTAGCACTCCTGACTTGGCAAAACCTCAATAATTGGATAGTATACTGGACAACACCTCGATCTGCTTACAACGAACGGCCTAGTCTACTAATGAACAACAGGACTTTGCATTTTGGGACAAATTTGGCGCGAAATTAGGTTTGATTGACACATCGCAAGAAAACAAGTTTCATGTGCTGGGAAGGGCTTCCGAAAATGTAAGAGTAAGACGGAATATATTTGAAATTCTCACCTATTTTGCCATGAATGAATGCATATCTAAGAAAACAACGGAATTTATTGTAAAAGAGATACACGTATCATTAAGGAATTTTCAATTCTGTTTCAGACTGGGGGATCAAAAGAGCCACAATACATTATTTGTGTTTTCCAATGATTTAGGTGATCTAGTTGTAATCAATATCTGCTAAAGCAAGGTTTAATAAAACAAGGTTTGGTATCCTTTTAAGTGAAGATCTGTATCACTTGGATGTGAGTTGTTGTTTGTACTTGTTACTGTGGTCATCGTATTTTATTATCTGATGATCTGTGATAGTTCTGATTGTTGTTGCTCTTGTTATTGGTTTTATAACAAATAAAACGAACATTTCACGTAATTAACACTTCAGTTGTATCTGGGCCGATAACTTGTCTTATCAGTGCTTATCTGCAGTTCGTGAATAGTCCTTGCTTATTTAATGGTAGGAAAACCCTGAGGGAAAGACTATGACGTCTGATCTACGACTTCAATTTTTAAACGATATACATCATGTCTGGTTCTTTTTGGGGACATCAAAATGTCATGACGTCACGTTTTCTCAGAACGCCAGTGTTGCAACGAAGACTGAATTGACCAAAAACGCATTCGTTCATTATACAATTGGTCGTATTTCTGTACCTGCCCACATATGTTACGACCGACTACCACGGACCTTTAGTTCACAGAACAAACGATCAATCTAATGCAACTTTGGAAGTGAATATACTGTTCGTTTTCCAAAACAATGTTCATTATACAGTGTCTTGAAGAGCAAAGAAAAACGTTTCTGTGTTAATCTCAGTTTTGACTGAAAAATCTTGGAGCTTTACCAGTTACTGGCTTAGCTAAAGGGGTTTAAAAACATTGCCACACTTAAACGATTCTCAATTGTTGAATGAGCTAACAAGTCGAATCGCAGGTAATGCGTACGCTTATTTTTGAAGTCCCAGCTTTTGTGTAAACCATCAACCCCACGAGTTTCCTCGAGACGCTGACGTTTTCTGTGTCAACGGATATCAAGGCGGCCTAATCAGGATTAGTACGAAACCAATTTTATGAGCTAAGATTTACATTTTGCAAATCAACTGATGAGCGTATGTTTATCCCATTACCGCATTCGAGTGTACGATGGCTTTGCGCCTATGTTAGAAAAAATGCCCTTTCTGAGCAAAAATCACACAACTGGTGTTTCGCTTGTAGGCGCACGTGTTAAAAAATTAACTTTCATCATACGTGAAAGCAGATGTACTTACTTATACAGACGGATGCCATGCCCTGGATATAAACACAAACTTTGTCTTCGACAAAAAAAACGCATGATCTTGCCGTAACATTTCTATTAGCGTGAAGGTAAATAATAATTATAATGGTCTGGTACATCCATGTGGCTTTAAAATATGAGGCGAGTACAATTCTTCCTCTTGATCTTCTCTACCCAAACTGAGCTGCTGATACTACTCTGTGGGCTCAAGGTTCACCTGACGTCTTTCCATCCGGTCACTCAAAGTTCATGCTTTACACTTCAGGTGTGGCTGTTTTTGTGTCCTCAATTTTCTATTCGTATTTCAGTCATTTTTAAATATCAGGCTTTGTATGCGCTTCAGTGCACAAGTCCAACCAACGCCAATTTGCCGGAAAAGTCTACTGAATGGTAAATTATCTAAGCATACCTATTCGTTCCAAGCACAAAATGAATGATATTAAAACTGCTGACAACTAACAACAAAGTACAGTTAGTAATTTCAAAATGTGTATTTCAGTCATTTTTAAATATCAGGCTTTGTATGCGCTTCAGTGCACAAGTGCAACCAACGCCAATTTGCAGGAAAAGTCTACTGAATGGTAAATTATCTAAGCATACCTAATCGTTCCAAGCACAAAATGAATGATATTAAAACTGCTGACAACTAATAACAAAGTACAGTTAGTAATTTCAAAATGAAAAAGCTATCATGATCAGCCCATGTTGTACCGTGCGGGTACTGTAGGACAGAATGAACACATTGTCTAATAGGGAAGAGTTTGGTTGAAATTATTAGATCAAAAGAGATCTGCCGAAGGCAAAGCTAACCGAGGGTTCCTCATTCAACAAGCAATCGAGATCTCGTGCAAAACGGGACTGCATTACATTTTTGAAGCTGACATATTGAATTAGAGATATTTTCAAAAATGATACCTGTCTCATCAGATTAGGAAAGGGAAGTGCAGTGAATAAGGATGATGTCAAATTCGGAAGTGAAACACGCCTAAAGCCTATGTAACTGTAACGAAGATATCTTTTGGAGGGGGAGAAAGCAACTGAGAGGTGGGATAAGCAAGCCAATACAAATGTATCTACCTAAATACATCAGCAAAGGGAACATGAGACGTAGTGTATAACAATTCTTCTAATCAATTAAAATCTTTAAAAACTGCGATTAACCTAGAATTACAGAAAGCCAAACAATGAAATGTTTGTCTCCAGAGCATCCAAGTGAGCTGGTTGAACTTATTAGACCCATCAGTATCCACCGAAGGCAGGGCTAACCGGCAAAGAACGCTCTTAGAACAAACTGTCAAGATATCAGTTAAAGCGGATACGTTTTGTATTTTATTTTTGAACCAGGCCTCATGATTAACTGTTATCTTCAACAGACAGAGCTAACCGCGCAAGGATATCTGTCTTCAGACAAGCAAGGGAAGTGCAATGAACTACGGGTATGTCGAAAGTGGTTGTGGTGAGGTTTTTGTCGTAGTGGAGTGGTTCTGGTGGGGGTAGGGTGATGCTACGGGAAGGGGACATGGTGATGTTGATGGTGAGGTGTTGGATGTGATGAAGGTGGAAGCGCTGTCTAATATATCTTCAAGGGAATTGCGTTAGGTCCTCGAAGAAGGGTCAACACTCCCTTCACTGGAAGCTGCCAGCAGAGTGCCTTTAAACAGTTTATTTGTTTGCGGTAGAACTAAATGGGGAGTTGTAGGGAGAGACCAAGTGAAGGAAGTGCTTAGCAATTACAAATTTACAGGAGGCCAAGCACAGAAACATTTGAAGTTAAGGTTTACTCTTTCAACAAGCAATCGAGATATTACGTTAAACGGGCCTGCATTATGTCTAACGTGGTTGCGACGAGGTTTGATGGTAGCGGATTGGTTCTGGTGGGGGAAGGGTGGTGTTACGGTAGAAGGACACGATGAAAATGATAGTGAGGTGGTGGGTGTGGTGAAGGTGGAGGGAACTGGGTTAGCTCCTCTAGGCAGGGTCGCCACCCCCTTCACTGGAGGCTGCCAGCAGAGTACCTTGAAACAGATTATGTGGTCACGGTGGACCTATATTAGGTGTTGTAGGGAGAGACCAAGTGAGTGAGGAACTTAGCAATTAACAAAATTACAGAAGGACAAATATTGAAACATTTCAAATTAAGGTTTACTCTTTGAAAGAGTTGTCTAGATATTTCGTTAAACGATGCTGCATTTTACATTTGAAGGCATCTTGATTAACTGATATCTTGAACAGACAGGGCTAACCGAGCTAGGATATCTGTCTAATCAGATAAGCAAGAGGAAGTGTAATAAACAAGGAGTATGTCGACAGCGATAGGGGTGACGTTTTGGTGGTAGTGCAGTTGTTCTGGTGGGGGTAGTGGAGAAGTTAAGGGAAGAAGACATGTGAATATAAAAGTAGTGTGGTTTGAGTGGCAATGATGACTGTAGTCATGGTGATCATGGAAAAGGTGGATGTGTAGATGGTGGAGTTTCGGGTGCTTGAAAAGTTGTTCCTCTTTCACAAAAACGCCTCGATGGTGGTTGGAGGGTTTTGATTATGTGGTTGTATGTGATGAGGAGGTAGTGAGGAGATTCGTAGCGGAAATGATGGTGACGCCAGTGGTGGTACTTTGGGCATTGGTGGTGTTTTGGGCATTGGTTGTGTTCTGGCTTTTGCTGAATCACCTCGTCACAACGTAGTTTAGGAATTGGGAGGGGTGGCAGTGGTGGGAACAGAGGTGGTGGTGTTACGGTGTCAGCTCCCCAAGGAAGGGTCGCAACTCCCTTTCACTGGACGCTGCCAGTGGAGTACCTGAAACTTGAATATGTGGTTATGTCAGGTCTATACGCAGTGTTGGAAGGAGGGGCTAAGGGTATGTGCGCTCAGCTAGAAATTGTGGAAGGCAATTTTTTGCGGTGCAGTGCAAGCTTTGTCTTTTTTGTAAACTAATATGTAATATGACTTGAGTGAATTGATATGGAATGAAAATTGTGAGATGAGGTTGAGAAAGAAGTTATCGTGGAAAAGGCGGAGGTGGTGATGGTGATGTTTTCCGGCGCTTGCCAAATTGTTCCACTCCAACAATACGCTTTGGTGGTGGTGAGTTCATCCTGGTGGGGTGGATGATTGTGGAGAAAGTTAGCGATTATATCGGTGGTGGAAATAGTGTTGACGCCAATGGTGGTACTCTGGGCATCGGTTGTGCTCTGCCATTTGCTGAAACGCATCACTCTAACAACTTCATTTAGGAAATGGTGGGGACGAAGGGAGGCCAAGGGAATGACGTGCATAACAAAGCGTTGAAAAGGAAACGGTCTAGTTAGATCAGCAAAAGAGAACTTCAGACGTACTGAATGTCAATTTTCTATTGATCTGCACACACTCGAAAAAAGATGTGGAAAACAGAAATTACAGAAAGCCAAACATTGAAAAATTTAAATTTTAGATTTACTGTTTGAACAAGCAATCGAGATGTTACGTTAAACAGGACTGGCTTTCACTTTACTTTTGAAAATATCTTCAACAGATAGGAATAACTGAGCCAGGATATCTGTCTACTCGGATAAGCAAGGGGAACCGCAATGAACTGGGATCAAGTCAAAAGTGAAGGCGGTGAGGTTTTGGTGGTAGTGATGTGGGGGTAGGATGGTGTTACGGGAAGGGGACATGATGGTGGTGACGGTGAGGTGGTGGGTGTGGTGAAGGTGGAGGGAATTGTGTTAGCTACTCTAGGCAGGGTCGCCACTCCCTTCACTGGAGGCTGCCAGCAGAGTACCTTGAAACAATTTATGTGGTCGCGGTATTCCTATACAAGGTGTTACAAGAAGAGAGCAAGTGAAGGAACCGCTTAGCAATTAACAAAATTACAGAAGCACAAATATTAAAGTATTTGAAACTTTACTCTTTGAGCAAGTAGTCTACATGTTTCGTTAAATGGATTTCCTTGCATTTTACTTTTGAAGGCTTCTTGATTAACTGATATCTTCAACAGACAGGGCTAACCGAGCTAGGATATCTGTCTAATCAGATAAGAAAGGAGAAGTGCAATGAACTAGGAGTACGTCGAAAGTGGTTGTGGTGAGGTTTTGGTGGTAGTGGGGGTTAAGGGAAGAAGACATATGAATATAAAAGTAAAGTGGTTGGAGTGGCAATGGCGATTATAGTTATGGTGATCGTGGGGATGGCGATGGGGGTGTTACTGGAGTTTCCCAAGTTCTTCCACTTTCACAAAAACGAATGGTCGTGAAGAGGTAGTTTTGTCTGGGGGGACGTACTGAGGACATGGGTGTTGGAAATGGTGGTGACGCCAATTGTGGTACTCTGGGCATTGGTTGTGTTTTGTGCATTGGTTGCGCTCTGGCATTTTCTGAATCGCTTCACCATCGCAACTTAGTTTAGGAAATGGTCGGGTGGAAGTAGTTATGGTAGTGGTGGTGGTGCTACGGGGGAGGACATGATGATGGCGTGGTGGATGTGAGGACGGCGGACGTGTTCCATATAATGTTAAGGGAACGGTGTCAGCTCCTCTAGGAAGGGTCGCTACTCCCTTTCACTGGAGGCTGCCAGTGGAGTACCTGAAAATAGGATTGGTGGTAATGTTAGAGCCTAAGTGAATGACGTTCTTAGCAAAGCGTTGAAAAGGAAACGGTCTAGTTAAACCAGCAAAATAGAACTTCAAACGTATTGAATGTCGATTTTCTATTGATTTGCATTCGCTCGAAAAAAAATGTGGAAAACAGAAATTACAGAAAGCAAAACAATGAAATATTTAAATTTCCTGTTTCAACAAGCAATCGAGATATTACCTTAAACAGCATGGCTTTTATTTTATTTTACTTTTGAAAATATGTGCAACAGACAGGGATAACTGAGCTAGGATATCTACCTACTCGGATAAGCAAGGGAAGCACAATGAACTAGGATCATGTCAGAACCTGGACGCGGTGAGGTTTTGGTGGTAGTGGAGTGGTTCTGCTGTGGGTAGGATGGTGTTACGGGAAGGGGACAGGATGGTGGTGATGGTGGGTGTGGTGAAGGTGGAGGGAATTGGGTTATCTTCTCTAGGTAGGGTCGCTACTCTCCTCACTGGAGGCTGTGGTATTTCCAGAATCCATTCATAGTCACAACTTATTTTAGAACTGGTCGGGTGGAAGTAGTGAGGGTAGTGGAGGTGGTGCTACGGGGGAGGACATGATGATGGCGTGGTGGATATTAGGAAGGTGGACTTGTTCCGTATAATTTTAAGGGAACGGTGTCAGCTCCTCTAGGAAGGGTCGCTACTCCCTTTCACTGGAGGGTGCCAGTGGAGTACCTGAAAATAGAATAGGTTCTTATTTTAGGTCCATACTAAGCGTTGGCGATGGAATGAGAGCCCAAGTGAATGACGTGCTTAGCAAAGCTTTGAAAAGGAAATAATCTAGTTAGACCAGCAAAAGGGAACTTTTAACGTTTTGAATGTCTATTTTCTATTGATGTGCACTCAATCAAAAAAGATGTGTAATATAGTATTTACAGAAAGCCAATCATTGAAACTTTTAAATTTTAGATTTACTATTTGAACTAGCAATCGAGACGTTACGTTAATTATGACTGGCTTTCATTTTACTTTTGAAAATATCCTCAACAGATAGGGATAATTGAGCCAGGATATCTGTCTACTCGGATAAGCAAGGGGAAGCACATGGAACTAGGATCATGTCAAAAGTGGTCGCTGTGAGATTTTGGTGGTAGTGGAGTGGTTCCGGTGGGGTTAGGATGGTGTTACGGGAAGGAGTCATGATGGTGGTGATGGTGAGGTGGTGGGTGTGATGAAGGTGGAGGGAATTGGGTTAGCTTCTCTAGGTAGGGTCACCACTCCGTTCACTCAAGACTGCCAGCCGTGTACCTTGAAACAATTTATATCGTCGCGGTAGACCTATATGAGGTGTGGCAGGAAGAGACTACGTGAGGGACGCGCTTAGCAATAACCAAAATTACAGAAGGACCAATACTGAAATATTTGAAGTTAAGCATTACTCTTTGAACAAGTAGTCGAGATATTTCGTTAAGAGAGGCTGTCTTGCATTTTGCTTTTGAAGGCTTCTTCATTAACTGATATCTTCAACAGACAGGGCTAACCGAGCTAGGATATCTGTCTAATCAGATAAGCAAGGAGAAATGCCGTGGACTTTAATTGTGTCAAAAGTGGATGTGGTGAGGTTTTGATGGTAGTGGAGTTGTTCTGTTGGGGGTAGTGATGGATTTACGGGAAGAGGACATGTGAACCACCTCACTCTCACAACTTAGTTCAGGTATTGGTGGGATGGCAGTGGTGGGAATAGAGGTGGTGGGGCTACTGGGGAGGACATGATGGTGGCGTGGCCGATATGATGAAGGTGGACGAGTTTCATGTAATTTTAAGGGAACAGTGTCAGCTCCTCTAGGAAGGGTCGCTACTCCCTTTCACTGGAGGCTGCCAGTGGAGTACCTGAGAATAGAATAGTTGGTTATGATAGGTCTATACTAAGCGTTGGCGTTGGAAGGGAGCCCAAGTGAATGTTGTGCTTAGCAAAGCGGTGCAAATGCAACGGTCTAGTTATTCCAGCAAAAGAGAACTTCAGACGTATTGAATGTCAAATTTCGATTGATCTGCACTTACTCGAAAAAGATATTGAAATCAGAAGTTACAGAAAGCCAAACATTGAAAGAATTAAATTTTAGATTTAGTGTTTGAACAAGCAATCGAGATGTTACGTGAAACAGGACTGGCTTTCATTATACTTTTGAAAATGTCTTCGACAGACAGGAATAATTGAGCCAGGTTATCTGTCTACTCGGATAAGCGAGGGTAAGCATAATGAATTAGGATCATGTCAAAAGTGGTCGCGGTGAGGTTTTGGTGGTAGTGGACTGGTTCCAGCGGGGGTAGGATAGTGTTACGGGCAGGGGATATGATGGTGCTGATGTTGAGGAAGTGGGTGTGGGGAAGGTGGAGGGAGTGGGGTTAGCTCCTCTAGGTAGGGTCGCCAATCCATTCACTGGAGGCTGCCAGCAGAGTACCTTCAAACAATTCATATGGTCGCCTTAGACTTATATCAGGTGTCGCAGGACGAGACAAGTGAGCGTTGCGCTTAGTGATTAACAAAATTACAGAAGGACAAATATTGAAATATTTGAAGTTAGCTTTACTCTTTCAACAAGTAGTCAAGATATTTCGTTAAACGAGGCTGTCTTGCATTTTACTTTTGAAGGGTTCTTGATTAACTGATATCTTCAACAGACAGGGCTAACCGAGCTAGGATATCTGTCTAATCAGATAAGCAAGGAGAAATGCAGTGGACTTGGATTGTGTCAAAAATGGTTGTGGTGAGGTTTTGGGGGTAGAGGAGTGGTTCTGGTAGGGGTAGTGGTAGGGTTAAGGGAAGAAGACATGTGAATGTATAAGTAGAGTGGTTGGAGTGGCAATGGTGATTGTAGTTATGGTGATCATAGAAAAGGTGAATATGGTGATGGCGGTGTTTTGGGTGCTTGCCAAGTTGTTCCTCTATCACAAAAAGTCCTCGATGGTGATGGGATGGTCCTGATTATGTGGTTGTGTGTGATGGTGAGGTAGTGAGGAGATTCGTGGTGGAAATAGTGGTGAAGCCACTGTGGGCATTGGTGGTGTTTTGGGCTTGCCTGTGTTCTGCCTTTTGCTGAATCACCTCACTCTCACAACTTAGTTCAGCAATTGGTGGGGTGGCAGTGGTGGGAATAGAGGTGGTGGTGCTACGGGTGAGGACATGACGGTGGCGTGGTGGATACGAACGAGGTGGACGAGTTTCATGTAATTTTAAGGGAACGGGGTCAGCTCCTCTAGGAAGGGTCGCTACTCCCTTTCACTGGAGGCTGCCAGTGGAGTACCTGGGAATAGAATAAGTGGTTTTGATAGGTCTATACTAAGCGTTGACGTTGGAAGGAAAGACCATGTCAATGACGAACTTAGCGAAGCGGTGCAAGTGAAACGGTGTAGTTAGACCAGCAAAAGAGAACGTCAGACTATTTAATGTCAATTTTCTATTGATCTGCACTTTCTCCAAAAAAGATGTGGAAAACAGAAAATACAGAGTGCCAAACATTGAAACATTTAAATTTTAGATTTACTTTTTGAACAAGCAATCGAGATATTACCTCAAACAGGATGGCTTTCATTTTACTTTTTAAAATCTCTTCAACAGATAGGAATAATTGAGCCAGGATTTCTCTCTACTCGGAGAAGCAAGGGGAAGCATATTGGGATCATGTCAAAAGTGGTCGGGGTGAGGTTTTGGTGGTATTGGACTGGTTCCGGCGGGGGTAGGATGGTATTACGGGAAGGGGATATGATGGTGAAGTGGTGGGTGTGGTGAAGGTGGAGGGAGTGGTGTTAGCTCCTCTAGGTAGGGTCGCCACTCCCTTCACTGGAGGCTGCCAGCAGAGTACCTTCAAACAATTTATATGGTCGCGGTAGAACTATATCAGGTGTCGCAGGAAGATACAAGTGAACGTTGCGCTTAGTAATTAACAAAATTACAGAAAGACAAATATTGAAATATTTGAAGTTAGTTTTACTCTTTGAACAAGTAGTCAAGATATTTCGTTAAACGAGTCTGTCTTGCATTTTACTTTTGAATGCTTCTTGATTAACTGATATCTTCAACAGACAGGGCTAACCGAGCTAGGATATCTGTCTAATCAGATAAGCAAGGAGAAATGCCGTGGACTTGGATTGTGTCAAAAGTGGTTTTGGTGAGGTTTTGGTGGTAGTGGAGTGGTTTCGGCGGTAGAAGTGATGGAGTTACGGGAAGAGAACATATGAATATAAAAATAGTGTTGTTTGAATAGCAATCGTGACTGTAGTTATGGTGGTCGTGAGGATGGCTATGGGGTGTTTCCGGAGATTGCCAAGTTCTTCCACTTTCACAAAAACGTTTTGGTGGTGGTGGAATGGTCGTGATGAGGTAGTTGTGTCTGGGGGGTTAGGGGGAATGAGGATATTGCTTTTGAAAATGGTGGTGACCCCAATGGCAGTACTCTGGGCATTAGTGGTGTTTTGTGCATTGGTAGTGCTCTGGCATTTGCTGAATCCCTTCACCCTCACAACTTAGTTTAGGAAATTGTCGGGTGGAACTAGTGAGGGTAGTGGTGGTGGTGGTGGTGCTAGGGGGGACATGATGATGACGTGGTGGATGTGAGGAAGGTGGACGTGTTCCAGATAATTTGCAGGGAATGATGTCAGCTCCTCTAAGAAGGGTCGCTACTCCCTTTCACTGGAGGCTGCCAGTGGAGTGCCTGAAAATAAAATAGGTGGTTACGTTAGGTCTATACTAAGCTTTGGGCTTGGAAGGAAAAGCCAAGGGAATGACGTGTTTAGAAAAGCGTTGAAAATGAAACGGACTAGTTAGATCAGCAAAAGAGAACTTCAGACGTAATGAGTGTCACCTTTCTATTGATCCGCACTTACTCGAAAAAAGATGTGGAAAACAGAAATTACTGGAAGCCAAATATTGAAACATTTAAACTTTAGATTTACAGTTTGAACAAGCAATGGATATGTTGCGATAAACAGGACTGGCTTTCATTTTACTTTTGAAAATATCTTCAACAGATAGGGTTAACTGAGCTAGGACAACTGTCTACTCTGATAAGCAAGGACAATCCCAATGAACTAGGATCATGTCAAAAGTGGTCGCGGTGATCTTTTGGTGTTAGTGGAGTGGTTGCGGTAGGGTAGGATGGTGTTACGGGAAGAGGACATGATGGTGGTGGGGGTGGGGAAGGTGGAGGGAATTGGGTTAGCTACTCTAGATAGGGTCGCCACTCCCTTCACTGGAGGATGCCAGCAGAGTATGTTGAAGCAATTTATGTAGTCGCCGTAAACCTATAAGAGAAGTTGCAGGAAGAGACAAACTGAAGGACGCGTTTAGCAATTAACAAAATTAAAGAAGGACAAATATTGAAATATTTGATGTTGGTGAGGTTTTGGTGGTAGTGGAGTGGTTCTGGTGGGGGTAGTTGTAGGGTTAAGGGAAGAAGACATGTGAATATAAAAATAGTGTGGTTGGAGTGGCAATGATGATTGTAGTCATGGTGATCATGGAAAAGGTGGATGTGTAGATGGTGGTGTTTTTGGTGCTTGCCAAGTTGTTCCTCTTTTACATATACGCCTCGATGGTGGTGGGGTGGTCCTCATTATATGGTTGTGTGTGATCGGGAGGTAGTGAGGAGATTCGTGGTGGAAATGGTGGTGACGCCAATGTGGGAATTGGTGGTGTTTTGGGCATTGGTTGTGTTCTGGCTTTTGCTGAATCACCTCACTCTCACAACATAGTTCAGGTATTGGTGAGATGGCAGTGGTGGGAATAGAGGTGGTGGTGCTACGGGGGAGGACATGATGGTGGCGTGGTAGATATTAAGGAGGTGGACGAGTTTCATGTAATGTTAAGGGAACAGTCTCAGCTCCTCTAGGAAGGGTCGCTACTCCCTTTCACTGGAGGCTGCCAGTGGAGTGCCTGAAAATAGAATTGGTGGTAATGATAGGTCTATACTAAGCGTTGGCGTTGCAAGGAGAGATCAAGTCAACGACGTACTTAGCAAAGCGGTGCAAATGAAACGGACTAGTTAGACCAGCAAAAGAGAACATCAGACTATTGAATGTCAATTTTCTATTGATATGCACTTACTCCAAAAAAGATGTGGAAAACAGAAAATATAGAAGACCAAACATTGAAACATTTAAATTTTAGATTTACTGTTTGAACAAGCAATCGAGATATTACCTTAAACAGGATGGCTTTCATTTTACTTTTGAGAATATCTTCAACAGATAGGGATAACTGAGCTAGAATATCTGTCTACTCAGATAAGCAGGGGGAAGCACAATGAACTGTGATCATGTTAAAAGTGGTCGGGGTGAGGTTTTGGTGGTAGTGGAGTGGTCCCGGTGGGAGTAGGATGGTGTTACGGGAAGGGGACATGATGGTGGGGATGGTGAGGTTGTTGGTGTGGGGAAGGTGGAGGGAATTGGGTCAGCTTCTCTAGGTAGGGTAGCCACTCCCTTCACTGGAGGCTGCCAGCAGAGTACCTTGAAACAATTTATGTGGTCGTGGTATACCTCTATCAGGTGTCGCAGGAAGAGACCAAGTGAGGGACGCGCGTAGCAATTAACAAAATTACAGATGGACAAATATTGAAACATTTGAAGTTAAGGTTTACTTTTTAAACAAGTAGTCGAGATATTTTGTTACACGGCTTTCCTTGCATTTTGCTTTTGAAGGCCTCATGATTAACTGATATCTTCAAAAGTCAGGGCTAAACGAGCTAGGATATTTGTCTAATCAGATAAGCAAATCGAAGTGCAATGAACTAGGACTATGTCGAAAGTGGTTGTGGTGAGGTTTTGGTGGTAGTGGAGTGGTTCTGGTGGGGGTAGGTGGAGTTACGGGAAGGGGACATGATTTTGGCGATAGTGAGGTGGTGGGTGTGTTGAAGGTGGAGGGAATTGGGTTAGCTCCTCTATATGAGGTGTTGCCATAAGAGACCAAGTGAGGGCCGCGCTTAGCAATTAAAAAAAATACAGAAGATCAAATACTGAATATTTGAAGTTAAGGTTTACTCTTTGAACAAGTAGTCAAGATATTTCGTTAAGCGAGGCTGTCTTGCATTTTACTTTTGAAGGCTTCTTGATTAACTGATATCTTCAACAGACAGGGCTAACCGAGCTAGGATATCTGTCTAAACAAATAAGCAAGGAGAAATGCCGTGGACTTGGATTGTGTCAAAAGTGGTTGTGGTGAGGATTTGGTGGTAGTGGAGTGGTTCTGATGGGTGTAGTGGTAGGGTTAAGGGAAGAAGACATGTGAATATAAAAATAGTGTGGTTTGAGTGGCAATGATGATTGTAGTTATGGTGATCATGGAAAAGGTTAAGATGGCGATGGTGGTGTTTTGGGTGCTTACCAAGTTGTCTTCTTTCACAAAAACGCCTCGATGGTGGTGTGATGGTCCTGATTATGTGGTTGTGTGCGATGGGGAGGTAGTGAGGAGATTCGTGGTGGAAATAGTGGTGAAGCCAATGTGGGCATTGGTGGTGTTTTGGGCATTGGCTGTGTTCTGGCTTTTGCTGAATCATCTCACTCTCACAACTTAGTTCAGCAATGGGTGGGGTGGCAGTGGTGGGAATAGAGGTGGTGGTGCTAAGGGGGAGGACGTGATGGTGGCGTGGTACATATGAAGGAGGTGGACGAGTTTCATGTAATTTTAAGGCAACAGTGTCAGCTCCTCTAGGAAGGGTCGCTACTCCCTTTCACTGGAGGCTGCCAGTGGAGTGCCTGAAAATAGAATTGGTGGTAATGATATTAGTGTACTAAGCGTTGGCGTTGGAAGGAGAGCCCAAGTCAATGACGTTCTTAGCAAAGCGGTGCAAATGCAACGGTCTAGTTAGACCAGCAAAAGAGAACGTCAGACTATTGAATGTCAATTTTCTATTGATCTGCACTTACTCGAATAAAGATGTGGAAAACAGAAAATACAGAAAACCAAACATTGAAACATTAAATATTTTAGATTTACTGTTTGAACAAACAATCGAGATATTACATTAAACAGGGTGGTTTTCATTTAACTTTTGAAAATATCTGCAACAGATAGGGATAACTGAGCTAGGATATCTGTCTACGCGGATAGGCAAGGGGGATCACAATGAACTAGGACTTGGATTGTGTCAAAGGTGGTTGTGGTGAGGTTTTGGTGGTAATGGAGAGGTTCTGATGAGGGTAGTGGTAGGGTTAAATGAAGAAGACTTGCGAATATAAAAATAGTGTGGTTTGAGTGGCAATGATGATTGTAATGTTGGTGATCATGGAAAAGGTTAATATGGCGATGGTGTTGTTTTGGGTGCTTACCAAGATGCTCTTCTTTCACAAAAACGCCTCGATGCTGGTGGGATGGCCTGATTATGTGGTTGTGGGTGATGGGGGCTAGTGAGGAGATTTGAGGTGGAAATTGTGGTGAAGCCAATGGTGCTACTCAGGGTGTTGGTGGTGTTTTGGGTATTAGTTGTGTTCTTGCATTTGCTGAATCATCTCACTCTCACAACATAGTTCAGGAATTGGTGGGATGGCAGTGGTGGGAATAGAGATGGTGGTGCTACGGGTGAGGACATAATGGTGGCGTGGTAGATACGAAGGAGGTGGACGAGTTTCATGTAATTTTAAGGGAACGGTGTCAGCTCCTCTAGGAAGGGTCGCTACTCCCTTTCACTGGAGGCTGCCAGTGGAGTACCTGAGAAAAGAACAGGTGGTTATGATAGGTCTATACTAAGCGTTGGCGTTGGAAGGGAGCCCAAGTGAATGTTGTGATTAGCAAAGCGGTGAAAATGCAACGGTTTAGTTAGTCCAGCAAAAGAGAACTTCAGACGTATTGAATGTCAACTTTCTATTGATCTGCACATACTCGAATAAGACATGGAAAACAGAAATTACACAAAGCCAAACATTGAAAGAAATGAATTTTAGATATATTGTTTGAACAAGCAATCGAGGTGTTACGTGAAACAGGACTGGCTTTCAGTTTACTTTTGAAAATATCTTCAACAGACAGGGCTAACTGAGCTAGGATATCTGTCTACTCCGAGAGCAAGGGTAAGCATAATTAACTAAGAGCATTTCAAAACTGGTCGCAGTGAGTTTTTGGTGGTAGTGGAGTGGCTCTGGTGGGGGTAGAATGGTGTTAGGGGAAGGGGACATGATGGTGGTAATGGTGAGGTGGTGGGTGTGGTGAAGGTGGAGGGAATTGGGTTAGCTGCTCTAGGTAGGGACGCCACTCACTTCATCGGAGGCTGCCAGCAGAGTACCTTGAAACAATTTATGTGGACGTAGTATACCTATATGAGGTGTTGCAGGAAGAGACCAAGTGAGGGACGCTCTTAACAATTAACAGAGTTACAGAAGGACAAATATTGAAACATTTGAAGTTAAGGTTTATTCTTTCTGGCTTTCATTTTACTTTTGAAAATATCTTCAACAGATAGGGATAATTGAGCTAGGATATCTGTCTACACGGATAAGCAAGGGAAAGCACAATGAACTAGGATCATGTCAAAAGTGGTCGCAGTGAGGTTTTGGTGGTAGTGGACTGGTTCCAGCGGGGGTAGGATAGTGTTACGGGAAGGGGATATGATGGTGGTAATGTTGAGGTTGTGGGTGTGGGGAAGGTGGAGTGAGTGGGGTTAGCTCCTCTAGGTAGGGTCGCCACTCCGTTCACTGGAGGCTGTCAGCAGAGTACCTTCAAACAATTTATATGGTCGCTTAGACCTATATCAAGTGTCGCAGGAAGAGACAAGTGAGCGTAGCGCTTAGTGATTAACAAAATTTCAGAAATACAAATATCGAAATATTTAAAGTTAGCTTTACTCCTTGAACAAGTAGTCAAGATATTTCGTTAAACGAGGCTGTCTTGCATTTTACTTTTGAAGGCTTCTTGATTAACTGATATCTTCAACAGACAGGTCGAACCGAGCTAGGATATCTGTCTAATCAGATAAGCAAGGAGAAATGCCGTGGACTTGATTGTGTCAAAAGTGGTTTTGGTGAGGTTTTGGTGGTAGTGGAGTGGTTCTGGTAGGGGTAGTGGTAGGGTTAAGGGAAGAAGATGTGTGAATATGAAAATAGTGTGGTTGGAGTGGCAATGGTGATTGTAGTTATGGTGATCATGGAAAAGGTGAATATGGCGATCGCGGTATTTTGGATGCTTGCCAAGTTGTTCCTCTTTCACAAAAAGTCCTCGATGGTGGTGGGATGGTCCTGATTATGTGGTTGTGTGTGATGGGGAGGTAGTGAGGAGATTCGTGGTGGAAATAGCGGTGAAGCCAATTTGGGTATTGGTGGTACTTTGGGCATTGGTGGTGTTTTAGGCATTAGATGTGTTCTGGCTTTAGCTGAATCATCTCACTCTCACAAATTAGTTCAGGAATTGGTGGGGTGGCAGTGGTGGGAATAGAGATGGTGGTGCTACGGGTGAGGACATGATCGTGACGTGGTAGATATCAAGGAGGTGGACCTGTTTCATGTAATTTTAAGGGATTGGTGTCAGCTCCTCTAGGAAGGGTAGCTACTCCCTTTCACTGGAGGCTGCCAGTGGAGTACCTGAAAATAGAATTGGTGGTAATGATAGGTCAATGACGTACTTAGCAAATCGGTGCAAATGAAACGGTCTAGTTAGACCAGCAAACGAGAACGTCAGACTATTGAATGTCAATTTTCTATTGATCTGCACTTACTCGAAAAAAGATGTGGAAAACATAAAATACAGAAATCCAAACATTGAAACATTTGAATTTTAGATTTACTGTTTCAACAAGCAATCGAGATATTACCTTAAACAGGATGGCTTTCATTTTACTTTGGAAAATATCTTCAACAGATAGGGATAACTGAGGTAGGATATCTGTCTACATGGATAAGCAAGGGGGAGCACAATCAACTAGGACCTGGATTGTGTCAAAGGTGGTTGTGGTGAGATGTTGGTGGTAGTGGAGTGGTTCTGGTAGGGGTAGTGGTAGGGTTAAGGAAAGAAGACATGTGAATATAAAAATAGTGTGGTTTGAGTGACAATGATGATTGTAGTTGTGGTGATCATGGAAAATGTTAATATGGAGATGGTGGTGTTTTGGGTGCTTACCAAGTTGTTCCTCTTTCACAAAAACGCCTCGATGGTGGTGGGATGGCCTGATTATGTGGTTGTGGGTGATGGGGGCTAGTGAGGAGATTCGAGGTGGAAATTGTGGTGAAGCCAATGGTGGTACTCTGGGCATTGGTGGTGTTTTAGGCATTAGTTGTGTTCCGGCTTTAGCTGAATCAACTCACTCTCACAACTTAGTTCAGGAATTGGTGGGGTGGCAGTGGTGGGAATAGAGGTGGTGGTGCTACGGGTGAGGACATGATGGTGGCGTGGTAGATATGACAGAGGTGGACGTGTTTCACGTAATTTTAAGGGAACGGTGTCAGCTCCTCTAGGAAGGGTCGCTACTCCCTTTCACTGGTGGCTGCCAGTGGAGTGCCTGAAAATAGAATTGGTGGTAAGGATAGGTCTATACTAAGCGTTGGCGTTGGAAGGAGAGACCAAGTCATTGACGTACTTAGCAAAGCGGTGCAAATGCAACGGTCTAGTTAAAACAGCAAACGAGAACGTTAGACTATTGAATGTCAATTTTCTATTGATCTGCACTTACTCCAAAAAAGACGTGGAAAACAGAAAATACAGAAAGCCAAACATTGAAATATTTAAATTTTAGATTTACATTGTACTGTTTGAACAAGCAATCGAGATATTACCTTAAACAGGATGGCTTTCATTTTACTTTTGAAAATATCTTCAACAGATAGGGATAACTGAGCTAGGATATCTGTCAACTCGGATAAGCAAGGGGGAGCACAATGAACTAGGACTATGTCGAAAGTGGTTGTGGTGAGGTATTGGTGGTAGTGGAGTGGTTCCGGGGGGGGTAGGATGGTGTTACGGGATGGGGACATGATGGTGGTGATGTGGAGGTGGTGGGTTTGGTGAAGGTGGAGAGAATTGTGTTAGCTCCTCTAGGTAGGGTCGCCACTCCGTTCACTGGACGCTGCCAGCAGAGTACCTTGAAACAATTTATTTTATCGCGGCAGTGCTTTACGAGGTGTTGCAGGGAGAGACCACGTGAGGGACGTTCTTATCAATTGCACAATTACAGAAGGACAAAACATGGAAATAATTGTCTCCAAAATATCCAGATATAGAGCTCAATGTATGTGCGTTCAGTTCGAAGTTGTGGAGAGGCAATATTTTTCGGTGCAGCACACGCTTTGTCTTGTTTATAAACTAACATGACCTGTGGCTTGAGTGAATTATTACGAAACAGGAAAATTGTGAAGGAGATGGGGTTGAGGGTGAAGTCAGTTGACAAGGCATGTGCTAGTGATTTGTTAATTCATTTTCCAACATGACTAACCTTTTTGACAATGTGTTTCTGTATCACAACAGCGCGTTGGTCATCAGAAATTGCAAATACTAATAGTTCTTTGCCAAATAATACTAGTCATAGTCTTCATGAAGTGCTTAGAAGTCCCCGCAACAAAATGAGGACACAATATACAAATGAGTGAGTAATTAGCGATATGAATTCCCACGGTTCAAAAACCAAACCCCACGTTGAGTTCAACAAATGAAAAAGATCAAAAAGATACGGAAGATTCGTGAAATATCGGGCAAAAAATCAGCGCATACAAAGCACTTGATGTTCGATTAAACGCGTCAGTTTGAGGACACAATTTATTCCCCTGGAAAGAAAAAACATTGTTATCAATCAAATCGGCACGACGATCGGAACACAATACCCTGTATTTTTCTGCTACATTTTCAAACGGTTATAAAGCCACATTGCTTAATGAAATTGGTCTCAAATTAATTAAAGTAGGTGTGGTGTTGGGGCTTGCGAAAGAACTGACAACTCCATATTGCTTGAGATTTAATTCTACTGTTCGATTTGTCAATAAGTATAATTTTTATTCCCGACCACGGAACCGATAATGACGAACTGTCAGTTCTTTGAAAGACCAAAGACCACTTATCATATCAGTCAGAAACAAGTTGAGACCAATTTTACAGTGGTTCTATTGATCGAAATCAAAAGTTAGCTTCCTCAGCGAAACTCGAGTTTATTGTCGTTCTCATAAGCTAAGTTTGGTGTTTAAGAAACAATACCGGTATAATTCGATCTGAAGTTTTACAATATAATTCAATTTTGATTTAAATTTATTTAAGTAAAAAGCTATTTCCAAATTAACATGCTCTATCGCTGACCAACGAAGTACGTCTCACTCATATAATGGCTTCAAAAGTAAACACTCCGTTCATCAATACAGGTAATTCTAAAACGCTGAAAATCCTAAATTCAGTCAAACTGCAGATAATCATGAATACAAGCCACCTCGCTTAACTCTTCATCGCACAATTCGTCCGTCTGTAGAAGTCATCGCATGTTCTTGGTTCCTTTTACACGCTTATCACCCTCATTTATTAACGTACAAATGTTCACGGTTAAGTACCCGTGTTTAAGTGGTCGTGTTTGCTTAACTCGTGTCTCAAAAGCGAATATATCCGACATCAATATGCAAACACTTTCAGGTAAGTTGTCACCAACTGACTTGCGTTGTCATGCTTATTTTCAACAAATATGATCGTGAGAGTTTGAGCTCATGCAAAGTAGCGCTGGCAACAAGAGATGTTGCAAAGAACTGTCAATCGAAGTCAGACTTCTCTCCTATAAAAATAAAATATCAAAGATTAAACTCGATAGATCTAACCCAGTCTCTAAAGAATGTTTATTAGTTAACCTGCCATTTACAATGATGACGAAAACGACCTGAATTTATCAAACTACACATGCTAATCATAAGAAATCGATGATGTAGAAATTGATATATCCGGCCATCATCGCAATATCAGTAAGTACAAGTATATCACACTTACGTCGTCAAAACGAAGACTGAAATATGAGTCGTCACTCTTATAAGTCGTCGCATTTTCGCGGTGCTAAGGGGTACGAGTTAAGCGAGGTCGCTGGTATCCCTTTCAACCACAACAAGCAAATTAATGTTCATTGTAAAAGCTGCTTTTGAAGTGGCTCCCTCTTCTGGTATTTTTTAAATACATTGATCATCAAAATGCA
This sequence comes from Phoronis australis, assembly GCA_002633005.1. NCBI lineage: Eukaryota > Metazoa > Phoronida > Phoronidae > Phoronis > Phoronis australis. The sequence goes on along the minus strand of NMRA01000936.1, from coordinate 36,380 downwards.
ATATTACAATGTATGTAACAATGAACACATACGTACACACACGCACGCACTCACTCAATGGTCGCTTAATCTTCAATAATGTGAGCAAATTGTAACCATCTATTTCTAAATCTATCTAACTGTCTATTTTCTAAAACATATTTCTCTGTGAGATAATACTCTTTTCAAATATTCGCAAAAGCATTAACAGATGGTAACGCCCCATCATGGACAGTATACGTGATATTTCGCTAGAACCAAAAATAAATTTGTAGATGAATTATGTGTTGTTAATTCCAAAAAGAATATTAGCGTTCATTAATGTTTCATCGCTATCACTAAAGTAAAATTCGAAAACATCGTCCCAGAAGGTTCTGGTGTATTTACAGTATACAAATAAGTGCATCAAAGTTTTCTGGGATTTGATTACAAAATGTGTAAGTAAATTAAGAGTATTTAAACCATTTGTGGCAACGATGGCAATACATTCATACACCGCAGCACTAAAAATTTGCATATCAACATCATCACGTTGTCAAGACTACAAATAGATATACCTGCATCTCTTCAGATATCGTGACATCGCTTGCCTGGTGAACTGGTTGTGGGATTCTGTAATGATGGTACTTTTTCCAGTTCATGTTGGCATTTCGTTTGGGATTTCTATAATAAAAAGCGAGATAACATCACATGACACTTGTGATGAAGTAACAACATCGACTTGAACTAAAGTTATAGGCTTAAAACGTATAGCTGGTTCTGCCATTTATACTTTTTGAAAATGGATGTGATATTTTTAGTTGTTCAATTTTGAAAAAAAATCCACCTGATATCAGCAAATGGTGAGTTTTTCTCTTCTGAAAGCAGTTTCAGTGATGCGATTGACTGCTTTGGTGTTGAACGACGGAGGGAATGGCCACGGCGGTGATGTTTGTCAATCAGTAATCATAAACTATCTACAGCCAATGAAAGCCAAAAATGAGGAAACTGCTGTAGCTGAAATGACAAGAAAAGTCGTTAAAAACTAGCTTGCAAGCGTCTCTGTGATATTTGAAGAAAGATCGCAAGCTAGGCTAAAATGACGGAGCTGTGGCGTTTTCAAGCACTGATTCCCTCACATAGCTTTTCCTCATTTCCACCGTATCTTTATCTTATGATGATAGATGGGTCCTATGTTTGGTCTCAAGATGTCTATCTGATATAGCATAGTGATAGCTTACTTTTTCAATTTAGTGTTTTCTTTTCAAAAATGCAACAACTTCCCAGGATTAAAGAATGTAGCCAACAACTATACAATGTACAAACCATTATCTCTTTCTCCTCAATGCCTAAGGTTACCCGTACCCATTTGATCAGTGTACTAAGAGGGTCAATGGCTGTTGCGGGACCAAGTCTTGTCAAACGATCTCGTGGTTAGTGACGAGTGTTCCAAACGATCCTGCAAAGTATACCGGTTGTTCGGATGACGTCATACACTCTATAGGTCTTAGGTTTTCACCACGAAAATTTACCTCAGATTGTCGACAAAAATAAAATATGGACTAAGCATTGAAGAAAACAGTTTTTAACTTGTTGTATATTTCTACTAGTGATCCGCTGTTGGAGATCTGCCTTTTCCGTGATACATTCCAGCAACTGCAAGCACTATCCATAGGTTTTATGACAC
>NMRA01000936.1:4521-29018 GCA_002633005.1 Phoronis australis | reverse complement strand
TTGGGTGCTTGCCAAGTTGTTGCTCTTTCACAAAAAGTCCTCGATGGTGGTGGGATGGTCCTGATTATGTGGTTGTATGTGATAGGGAGGTACTGAGGAGATTCGTGTTGGAAATTGTTGTGACGCCAATGTGGGCATTGGTAGTGTTTTGGGCATTAGTTGTGTTCTGGCATTTTCTGAATCGTCTCACTATCACAACTTAGTTCAGGAATTGGTGGGTTAGCAATGGTAGGGATAGAGGTGGTGGTGGTACATGGGAGGACATGATGGTAGCGTGGTAAATATGTAGGAGGTGGGCGAGTTTCATGTAATTTTAAGGGAACGGTGTCAGCTCCTCAAGGAAGGGTCGCTACTCCCTTTCACTGGAGGCTGCCAGTGGAGTACCTGAAAACATAATAGGTGGTTATGATAGGTCTATACTAAGCGTTGGCAATGGAAGGAGAGCCATGCAATTGAACGAGGTGCTTAGCAAAGCGGTGCAAATGCAACGGTTTAGTTAGACCAGCAAATTAGAACGTCGCACGTATTGAATGTCAATTTTCTATTGATCTACACTGACCATAAAAAAGATAAGAAAAACAGAAATTACAGAAAGCCAAACATTGAAACATTTAAATTTTAAATTTACTGTTTGAACAAGCAATCGAGATGTTACGATAAAGAGGACTTCAATTTTCTATTGATCTGCACTGACCATAAAAAAGATGAGAAAAACAGAAATTACAGAAAGCCAATCATTGAAACAATTAAATTTAGATTTACTGTTTGAACAAGCAATCGAGATGTTACGATAAAGAGGACTGGCTTTTATTTTAATTTTGAAAATATCTTCAACAGACAGGGTTAACTGAGCTAGGATATCTGTCTACTCGGATAAGCACGGAAAAGCACAATAACTAGGATTATGTCAAAAGTGGTCGCGGTGAGGGTTTGGTGGTAGTGGTGTGGTTCTGGTGGGGGTAGGATGGTGTTACGGGAAGGGGACATGATGGTGGTGATGGTGAGGTGGTGGGTGTGGTGAAGGTGGAGGGAATTGGGTTAGCTCCTCTAGTTAGGGTCGCCACACCCTTCACTGGAGGCTGCCAGCAGAGTACCTTGAAACGATTTATGTGGTCGTGGTAGATCTATATGAAGTGATGCAGGAAGAGGCCAACTGAGGGACGCGCTTTGCAATTAACAAATTTACATAAGGACAAATATTGAAACATTTGAAGTTAAGGTTTACTCTTTGAACAAGTAGTCAAGATATTTCGTTAAGCGAGGCTGTCTTGCATTTTACCTTTAAAGCTTCTTGATTAACTGATATCTTCAACAGACAGGGCTAACCGAGCTAGGATATCTGTCTAATCAGATAAGCAAGGAGAAGTGCAGTGGACTTTAATTGTGTCAAAAGTGGTTGTGGTGAGGTATAGGTGATAGTGGAGTTGTTCTGGTGGGGGTAGTGATGGATTTACGGGAAGAGGACATGTGAATATATCAACTGTGGTTTGAGTAGCAATCGTAATTGTAGTTACTTTGATCGTGAGGATGGCGATGGTGACGTTTCAGGAGATTGGCAAGTTCTTCCACTTTCACAAAAACGTTTTGGTGGTGGTGGGATGGTCGTGATGACGTAGTTGTGTCTGGGGGGGATACAGAGGATATTGGTGTTGAAAATGGTGGTGAACCGAATGGTGGTACTCTGGGCATTATTGGTGTTTTGTGCATTGGTTGTGCTCTGGCATTTGCTGAATCCCTTCACCCTCACAACTTAGTTTAGGAAATGGTCGGGTTGAAGTTGTGAGGGTAGTGGTGGTGGTGGTGCTAGGGGAGGACATGATGATGGCGTGGTGGTTGAGAGGAAGGTGGACGTGTTCCGAGTAATTTTAAGGGAACGGTGTCAGCTCCTCTAGGAAGGAAAACGGAAACGGTCTAGTTAGATCAGCAAAAGAGAACTTCAAAGGTATTGAATGATAATTTTCTATTGATCTGCACTCACTCGAAAAAACACGTGGAAAACAGAAATTACAGAAAGCCAAACATTGAAACATTTAAATTTTAGATTTACTGTTTGAACAAGCAGTCGAGATGTTACATGAAACAGGACTAGCTTTCACTTTACTTTTGAAAATATGTTCAACAGACCGGGCTAACTGAGCTAGGATATCTGTCTACTCGGATAACCAAGGGGAAGCACAATGAACTTGGATTATGTCAAAAGTGGTTGTGGTGAGGTTTTGGTGTTAGTGGAGTGCTTCTGATGGGGGTAGTTGTAGGGTTAACGGAAGAAGACATCGTGAATATAAAAATAGTGCAGTTGGAGTGCAATGGTGATTGTAGTTATGGTGATCATGGAAAAGGTGACTATTGCGATGGTAGTAATTTGGGTGCTTGCCAAGTTGTTGCTCTTTCACAAAAAGTCCTCGATGGTGGTGGGATGGTCCTGATTATGTGGTTGTGTGTGATGGGGAGGTAGTGAGGAGATTCGTGGTGGAAATTGTTGCGACGCCAATGTGGGCATTGGTGGTGTTTTGGGCATTAGTTGTCTTCTGGCATTTTCAGAATCATCTCACTATCACAACTTAGTTCAGGAATTGGTGGGGTGACAATGGTAGGGATAGAGGTGGTTGTGGTACATGGGAGGACATGATGGTAGCGTGGTAGATATGGAGGAGGTGAACGTGTTTCATGTAATTTTAAGGGATCGGTGTCAGCTCCTCTAGGAATGGTCGCTACTCCCTTTCACTGGAGGCTGCCAGTGGAGTACCTGAAAACAGAATAGGTGGTTATGATAGGTCTATACTAAGCGTTGGCGATGGAAGGAGAGCCGTGCAAGTGAATGACGTGCTTAGCAAAGCGGTGCAAATGCAACGGTTATGATAGACCAGCAAATTAGAATGTCAGGCGTATTGAATGTCAATTTTCTATTGATCTGCACAGACCATAAAAAAGATGAGAAAAACATAAATTAGAGAAAGCCAAACATTGAAACATTTAAATTTTAGATTTACTGTTTGAACAAGCAATCGAAATGTTACGATAAACAGGACTGGCTTTCATTTTACTTTTACTTCAACAGACCGGGCTAACTGAGCTAAGATATCTGTCTACTCGGATAAGCACGGAGAAGCACAATGAACTAGGCTCATGTCAAAAGTGGTCGCGGTGAGGTTTTGGTGGCACTGGAATGGTTCCGGTGGGGGTAGGATGGTGTTGATTCATTTTCCAACATGACTAACTTTTTGACAATGTGTTTCTGTATCGCAACAACGCGTTGGTCATCAGAAATTGCAAATACTAATATTTCTTTGCCATAAAATACTAGTCATAGTCTTCATGAAGAGCTTGGAAGTGTCCCCGCAACAAAATGAGGACACATTATACAAATGAGTGAGTAATAAGCGATATGAATCCCCACGGTTCAAAAACCAAACCCCCGTTGAGTTCAACAAATGAAAAAGATCGAAAAGATACGGAAGATTCGTGAAATATCGGGAAAAAAATCAGCGCATACAAAGCACTTGATGTTCGACTAAAAGCGTCAGTTTGAGGACACAATTTATTTCCCTGGAAAGAAAAAAACATTGTTATTCAAGGATACAATCAAATCGGCACGACAATCGGAACGCAATACCCTGTATTTTTCTGCTACATTTTCAAACGGTTATAAAGCCACATTGCTTCATGAAATTGGTCTCAAATTGATTAAAGTAGGTGTGCTTTTGGGGCTTGCGAAAGAACTGACAACTCCATATTGCATGAGATTAAATTCTACAGTTCGATTTGTCAATAAGTGTATTTTTATTCCCGACCACGGAACCGATAATGACGAACTGTCAGTTCTTTGAAAGACCAAAGACCACTTATCATATCAGTAAGGAACTAGTTGAGACCAATTTTACAGTGGTTCTATTGATCGAAATCAAAAGTTAGCTTCTTCAGCGAAACTCGAGTTTATTGTCGTTCTAATAAGCTAAGTTTGGTGTTTAAAAAAACAATATCGGTATAATTCGATCTGAATTTTTACAATATAATTCAATTTTGATTTAAATGTATTTGAGTAAAAAACTATTTCCAAATTAACATGCTCTATCGCTGACCAACGAAGTACGTCTCATCATATAATGCCTTTAAAGGTAATTAACACTCCGGTCATCAATACAGGTAATTGTAAAACACTGAAAATGGTAAATTCAGTGAAACTGCAGATAATCCTGAATACAAGCCACCTCGCTTAACTCTTCATCGCATAATTCGTCCGTCTGTAGAAGTCATCGCATGTTCTTGGTTCNTAATAAGCTAAGTTTGGTGTTTAAAAAAACAATATCGGTATAATTCGATCTGAAGTTTTACAATATAATTCAATTTTAATTTAAATGTATTTGAGTAAAAAGCTATTTCCAAATTAACATGCTCTATCGCTGACCAACGAAGTACGTCTCACTCATATAATGGCTTCAAAAGTAAACACTCCGGTCATCAATACAGGTAATTCTAAAACGCTGAAAATCGTAAATTCAGTCAAACTGCAGATAATCCTGAATACAAGCCACCTCGCTTAACTCTTCATCGCATAATTCGTCCGTCTGTAGAAGTCATCGCATGTTCTTGGTTCCTTTTACACGCTTATCACGCTTATTTAGTAACATGTAAATGTTCACGGTTAAGTACACGTGTTTAAGTGGTCGTGTTCGCTTAACTCGTGTCTCAAAAGCGAGAATATCCGACATTAATATGCAAACACTTTCAGGTAAGTTGTCACAAATTGACTTGTGTTGTCATGCTTATTTTCAACAAATATGATCGTGAGAGTTTAAGCTCATGCAAAGTAGCGCTGGCNTGAGCTCATGCATAGTAGCGCTGGCAACAAGAGATGTTGCAAAGAACTGTCAATCGAAGTCAGACTTCACCCCTATACAAATAAAATATCAAAGATTAAAGTCGATAGATCTAACCCGGTCTCGAATATTTGTTACCTAACCTGCCATTTACAATGAAACTACATTTGATATATAAATGATGACGAAAACGACCTTTATCTGAATTTACCAAACTACACATGCTAATCATTAGAAATCGATGATGTAGAAATTGATATACCAGGCCATCATCGCAATATAAGTAAGTACAAGTATATCACACTTACGTCGTCAAAACGAAGACTGAAATATGAGTCGTCACTCTTATAAGTCGTCTCATTTTCGCGGTGCCAAAGGGGACGAGTTAAGCGAGGTCGCTGGTATTCCTTTCAACCATAACAAGCAAAATAATGTTCATTGTAAGAGCTGCTTTTGAAGTGGCTCACTCTTCTAATATTTTTTAAATACATTTATCATCAAAATGCAATATTACAATGTAAATAACAATGAACACGTACGTACACGCACGCACCACTCAATGGTCGCTTAATTTTCAATAATATGAGCAAATTGTAACCACCTATTTCTAAATCTATCAAACTGACTATTTTTCTAAAAATATATTTCTCTGTAAGATAATACTCTTTCCAAATATTCGCAAAAGCATTAACAGATGGTAACCCCCCAACATGGACAGTTTTTGTGATATTTTGCTAGAACCAAAAATAAATTTGTAGACGAATATGTGTTGTTAATTCCAAAAAAAACATTAGCGTTCATGAATGTTTCATCGCTATCACTAAAGTAAAATTCGAAAACATCGTCCCAGAAGGTTCTGGTGTACTTAAAATATACAAATAAGTGCATCAAAGTTTCTGGCATTTAATTACAAAATGTGTAAGTAAATTAAGAGTATGTAAACCATTTGTCGCAACGATGGCAATGCATTCATACACCGCAGCACTGAAAATTTGCATATCAACGTCATCACGTTGTCAAGACTACAAATACATATACCTGCATCTCTNTATTTCTCTGTAAGATAATACTCTTTCCAAATATTCGCAAAAGCATTAACAGATGGTAACCCCCCAACATGGACAGTATATGTGATATTTCGCTAGAACCAAAAATAAATTTGTAGACGAATATGTGTTGTTAGTTACAAAAAAAACATTAGCGTTCATTAATGTTTCATCGCTATCACTAAAGTAAAATTCGAAAACATCGTCCCAGAAGGTTCTGGTGTACTTAAAATATACAAATCAGTGCATCAAAGTTTCTGCCATTTGATTACAAAATGTGTAAGTAAATTAAGAGTGTGTAAACCATTTGTCGCAACGATGGCAATGCATTCATACACCGCAGCACTGAAAATTTGCATATCAACGTCATCACGTTGTCAAGACTACAAATACATATACCTGCATCTCTACAGATATTTTGGTACAAATCTCAATTACCTGACATCGTTTGCCTGGCGGACTGGTTGGGGGTTTCTGTAATGATGGTACTTTTTCCAGTTCATGTTGGCATTTCGTTTTGGATTTCTATAATAAAAAGCGCGATAACATCACGTGACACTAGTGATGAAGTAACAACATCGACTTGAACTAAAGTTATAGGCTTAAAACGTATAGCTGGTTCTGCCATGTATACTTTATTGAAAGTGGATGTGATATTTTTAGTTGTTCAATTTTGAAAAAAAATCCACCTGATATCAGCAAATGGTGCGTTTTTCTCTTCTGAAAGCAGTTTCAGTGATGCGATTGACTGCTTTGGAGTTGAACGACGGAGGGAATGGCCACGGCGGTGATGTTTGTCAATCAGTAGCCATAAACTATTTACAGCCAATGAAAGCCAAAAATGAGGAGACCGTTGTGGCTGAAATGACAAGTCGTTAAAACAAGCTTGCAAGCGTCTCTGTGATATTTGAAGAAAGATCGCAAGCTTGGCTAAAATGACGGAGCTGTGGCGTTTTCAAGCACTGATTCCCTCACATAGCTTTTCCTCATTTCCACCGTATCTTGTTCTTATGGTGATAGATGGGTCCTATGTGTGGTCTCAAGATGTCTATCTGATATAGCATAGTGATAGCTTACTTTTTCAATTTAGTGTTTTTTTTTCAAAAATGCAACAACTTCCGAGTATCACAGAATGTAGCCAACAACTATACAATGTACAAACCATTATCTCTTTCTTCTCAATGCCTAAGGTTACCCGCACCCATTTGATCAGTGTACTAAGAGGGTCAATGGCTGTTGCGGGACCAAGTCTTGTCAAACGATCTCGTGGGGTAGTGACGAGTGTTCCAAACGATCCTGCAAAGTATACCGATTGTTCGGATGACGTCATACACTCTATAGGTCTTAGGTTTTCACCACTAAAATTTACCTCAGATTGTCGACAAAAATAAAATATGGACTAAGCAATGAAGAAAACAGTTTTTAACTTGTTGTATATTTCTACTAGGGATCCGCTGTTGGAGATCTGCCTTTTCCGTGATACATTCCAGCAATTGCAAGCACTATCCATAGGTTTTATGACACTGACTTCCTTAGTAACTTACATGTACATTATGGTTTTTACTGCCGAAAAACGCATTTTGNTAATAAAAAGCGCGATAACATCACGTGACACTAGTGATGAAGTAACAACATCGACTTGAACTAAAGTTATAGGCTTAAAACGTATAGCTGGTTCTGCCATGTATACTTTATTGAAAATGGATGTGATATTTTTAGTTGTTCAATTTTGAAAAAAAAAATCCACCTGATATCAGCAAATGGTGCGTTTTTCTCTTCTGAAAGCAGTTTCAGTGATGCGATTGACTGCTTTGGAGTTGAACGACGGAGGGAATGGCCACGGCGGTGATGTTTGTCAATCAGTAGCCATAAACTATCTACAGCCAATGAAAGCCAAAAATGAGGAGACTGTTGTGGCTGAAATGACAAGACAAGTCGTTAAAACAAGCTTGCAAGCGTCTCTGTGATATTTGAAGAAAGATCGCAAGCTTGGCTAAAATGACGGAGCTGTGGCGTTTTCAAGCACTGATTCCCTCACATAGCTTTTCCTCATTTCCACCGTATCTTTATCTTATGATGATAGATGGGTCCTATGTGTGGTCTCAAGATGTCTATCTGATATAGCATAGTGATAACTTACTTTTTCAATTTAGTGGTTTTTTTTCAAAAATGCAACAACTTCCGAGTATCAAAGAATGTAGCCAACAACTATACAATGTACAAACCATTATCTCTTTCTTCTCAATGCCTACGGTTACCCGCACTCATTTGATCAGTGTACTAAGAGGGTCAATGGCTGTTGCGGGACCAAGTCTTGTCAAACGATCTCGTGGTTAGTGACGAGTGTTCCAAACGATCCTGCAAAGTATACCGGTTGTTCGGATGACGTCATACACTCTATAGGTCTTAGGTTTTCACCACGAAAATTTACCTCAGATTGTCGACAAAAATAAAATATGGACTAAGCATTGAAGAAAACAGTTTTTAACTTGTTGTATATTTCTACTAGTGATCCGCTGTTGGAGATCTGCCTTTTCCGTGATACATTCCAGCAACTGCAAGCACTATCCATAGGTTTTATGACACCGATTTCCTTAGTAACTTACATGTACATTATGGTTTTTACTGCATTTTGGTATTTTTGAGGGATACACTTCTTGAAGTTGCTAGCTTTGACCAGAGCTATAAAACAATCAAACAATAAAATTCGTTTTGTTTTTTGTATTTCATAATAAGTCGGCAATTATGGCCGTTGTCTACCAGAGATTTACTGTCGATAATCAACGCAGGTCATTTGACTATACACTTATAATTAAAATATTCTTCCACTTAGATCAATTTAAAGTACCTCAATGGCAGGGGGGTTGGATGCTGCCGCTGGGACTATTCTCATAAAATCATTTTCTCTACGATATTGTCATTTTCAAACATCAATATCAATTCTTGGTTTATTCTATTTTTCTTTTAGTTCCAACCTTTAACTAGAAATCTAATGCACGCTTTAAGCTACTTACGGATACTTCCCGCAGGGATGATTAGCTCATGTTGCTCGCTCTTTCATTGGAAACATGGCGCTGGCAACGTCTTGTGAGAGGAATCTGTATTAGAAAGTTATAACAATGACATACCAACGTATTTATTCTCAGCTACTTTATTTTGATTATTTTATCTATTGAGTGTAGCAATTTCTAACAATCAAAAAGTTTGCTGTAACTATAGTCAAAGGATTACCTTATCCTTGTCAAAGCCCGGTGAAGGTGAAAGACGGTTGCTGAATATTACAGTGCCGAGTCCAGTTAAGGAGCTCGTGTTTGAAATGGCACCTGAAAAATACACGTACTAACATTTCGATCATTTGGGTTACGACAGACACTTCATCGAATTTTGGCACGCACCAGCGGTAATGTCAGATATTCAACGAAAACACAGTGGCTATAAACCAGTCTGCCGACACAAAAACAATCTTTGGCTTAGAGCACTTAGAAATTAGTTTCAAATTGTACCTTAAGTTTGAACCTTACAGAGGACTGACAGTTCGTCATTGCTCGAGATAGGGATCCACGGGTTGACTTGCTAGAGTGTCGTTTTATACGCCGATCACGGTCTTGCGGACAGATAGCAGGAAATTTTACTCTGAAACGATATACTAAGTATTTCTTCCCAGTTGCTCAGTGATGTTTTAGCTGTTGCGATGCCAAGTCTTGTGAAACAACTGAGCTACCCATACTATTACGGTGGTAAGTCTTGGAAACGAGACTGTGAAAAGACCGTAAAGTAAATTTTAGTTAAATGGACGATGACGGATACTTCGAACTTAGTCTGTCCCCATTAATAACTTCAGATACTCAATGAAGAAAGAATTNGTCCCAGAAGGTTCTGGTGTACTTAAAATATACAAATAAGTGCATCAAAGTTTCTGGCATTTGATTACAAAATGTGCAAGTAAATTAAGAGTATGTAAACCATTTGTAGCAACGATGGCAATGCATTCGTACACCGCAGCACTGAAAATTTGCATATCAACGTCATCACGTTGTCAAGACTACAAATACATATACCTGCATCTCTACAGATATTTTGGTACAAATCTCAATTACCTGCCTCGTGACATCGTTTGCCTGGCGAACTGGTTGGGGGATTCTGTAATGATGGTACTTTTTCCAGTTGATGTTGGCATTTCGTTTGGGTATTTCTATAATAAAAAGCGCGATAACATCACGTGACACTAGTGATGAAGTAACAACATCGACTTGAACTAAAGTTATAGGCTTAAAACGTATAGCTGGTTCTGCCATGTATACTTTATTGAAAATGGATGTGATACTTTTAGTTGTTCAATTTTGAAAAAAAATCCACCTGATATCAGCAAATGGTGCGTTTTTCTCTTCTGAAAGCAGTTTCAGTGATGCGATTGACTGCTTTGGAGTTGAACGACGGAGGGAATGGACACGGCGGTGATGTTTGTCAATCAGTAGCCATGAACTATCTACAGCCAATGAAAGCCAAAAATGAGGAGACTGTTGTGGCTGAAATGACAAGACAAGTCGTTAAAACAAGCTTGCAAGCGTCTCTGTGATATTTGAAGAAAGGTCGCAAGCTTGGCTAAAATGACGGAGCTGTGGCGTTTTCAAGCACTGATTCCCTCACATAGCTTTTCCTCATTTCCACCGTATCTTTATCTTATGATGATAGATGGGTCCTATGTGTGGTCTCAAGATGTCTATCTGATATAGCATAGTGATAGCTTATTTTTTCAATTTAGTGGTTTTTTTTCAAAAATTCAACAACTTCCGAGTATCAAAGAATGTAGCCAACAACTATACAATGTACAAACCATTATCTCTTTCTTCTCAATGCCTAAGGTTACCCGCACTCATTTGATCAGTGTACTAAGAGGGTCAATGGCTGTTGCGGGACCAAGTCTTGTCAAACGATCTCGTGGTTAGTGACGAGTTTTCCAAACGATCCTGCAAAGTATACCGGTTGTTCGGATGACGTCATACACTCTATAGGTCTTAGGTTTTCACCACGAAAATTTACCTCAGATTGTCGACAAAAATAAAATATGGACTAAGCATTGAAGAAAACAGTTTTTAACTTGTTGTATATTTCTTCTAGGGATCCTCTGTTGGAGATCTGCCTTTTCCGTGATACATTCCAGCAATTGCAAGCACTATCCATAGGTTTTATGACACTGACTTCCTTAGTAACTTACATGTACATTATGGTTTTTCCTGCCGAAAAACGCATATTGGTATTTTTGAGGGATACACTTCTTGAAGTTGCTAGCTTTGACCAGAGCTATAAAACAATCAAACAATAAAACTCGTTTTGTTTTTTGGATTTGATAATAAGTCGGCAATTATGGCCGTTGTCTACCAGAGATTTATTGTCGATAATCAACGCAGGTCATTTGACTATACACTTATAATTAAAATATTCTTCCACTTAGATCAATTTAAAGTACCTCAATGGCAGGGGGGTTGGATGCTGCCGCTGGGACTATTCTCATAAAATCATTTTCTCTCCGATAATGTCATTTTAAAACATCAATATCAATTCTTGATTTATTCTATTTTTCTTTTAGTTCCAACCTTTAACTAGAAATCTAATGCACGCTTTAAGCTACTTACGGATAGTTCCCGCAGGGATGATTATCTCATGTTGCTCGCTCTTTCATTGGAAACATGGCGCTGGCAACGTCTTGTGAGAGGAATCTGTATTAGAAAGTTATAACAATGACATACCAACGTATTTATTCTCAGCTACTTTATTCTGATTATTTTATCTATTGAGTGTAGCAATTTCTAACAATCAAAAAGTTTGCTGTAACTAGTCAAAGGATTACCCTATCCTTGTCAAAGCTCGGTGAAGGTGAAAGACGGTTGCTGAATATTATTACAGTGTCGAGTCCGGTTAAGGAGCCCGTGTTTGAAATGGCACCTGAAAAATACACGTACTAACATTTCGATCATTTGGATTACGACAGACACTTCATCGAATTTTGGCACGCTCCAGCGGTAATGTCAGATATTCAACGAAAACACAGTGGCTATAAACCAGTCTGCCGACACAAAAACAATCTTTGGCTTAGAGCACTTAGAAATTAGTTTCAAATTGTACCATAAGGGTGAGGCTTGCAGAGGACTGACAGTTCGTCATTGCTCGAGATAGGGATCCACAGGTTGACTTGCTAGAGTGTCGTTTTATTCGCCGATCATGGTCTTGCGGACAGACAGCAGGAAATTTTAGTCTAAAACGATATACTAAGTATTTCTTCCCAGTTGCTTAGTGATGTTTTAGCTGTTGCGATGCCAAGTCTTGTGAAACAACTGAGCTACCCATGCTATTACGGTGGTAAGTCTTGGAAACGAGACTGTGAAAAGAACGTATAGTAAATTTTAGGTAAATGGACGATGACGGATACTTCGAACTTAGTCTGTCCCCATTAATAACTTCAGATACTCAATGAAGAAAGAATTTGGATTGAATAGTTTAATGAATTTACCAGATATCCTCTACTATATATTTTTCACTTACTTGAAACAGCATTCCAGTGACCGAAGTTATTTTTACTGCCCCTGGTAATCCTGGCTCTTGAACAGTTTGAAAACCTAAAAAGACAAAGTATACGTTATTCATTACTTTTGTTGTCTGGTTTTAAAAGTATAACAGGCATTTAATGTACTCTTTCTTGTACTTACATCGTGCACCTCTTTCACGACGCTGGTTCCCCCAAGTCAGTTTGATTTGGCACCACGAAACCGTGACAAAACGTCAACATGACGTCGTCGTTTGTTTTGCTTGTTGCTTATGCTCACTCGATACAAAGTTCGCCCATTTCCGACATTACTACATATACATTACAACGTCATACGGAAAATGACGAATATTCCATCGAATGAGGGTGATAGTGGCCAAAAGCTCGCCTAATACTCACATGACGTAAAAAGGCGCCAGTTATCATGCTAGCTGAATTCAGTATAATGCCTCCAAATTTCTTTTTGCCGCGGCCGCCATTAACTGTTGGAGCACTCATGTTAGGCCGACACACATCGATTAGGATTCTACTTCGTAAGCCAATTCAATAGTAACGTACATTTTCTTCCTTAAATGCAGTGCGGTTATCTTCCTATGTAATCTCATGCGGTATTTTCAGACGAAACAGAAATGACATTATCTTTAATGTCGGTCATCAACCATGTTGTACACCCCTTTATAGTAAATTGTCCCTATAAAGCTATTTTTGAGCGGTCTCACGAAATGTCGTCGGTTTCCACAGCATGTTGTGTGAGTTTCAAACGAGCCCACTCGTGGACGAGGCCGTTTTACCATCGGTACTTTTGTCAGTGACAAACTGGCGGCGCATCGGCAAAAAATTTCGCTTCATTTATTTCTTTCAAAAATCTAATCGCAATAGGAAAGTTTTTGATTGGCAGTCATCGAAAGCTCGTATATATTGTTCAACGTTAAAGATAGCCTAATCAAGCGTTACTCAAGAAACTAATAGAAAGTCTATAAGCAATTCGAGCATGACTTGACGGGTACCCTATTTTCTTGCTCAAGCCGTTTTTGTGTGTGTAGAAAAAAAAAGCGAACGGCGGGAAGCAGATCACCCACTCCTCTGCCCGTTAAACACAATGTAGTCTGATATGATTACCGACACATTCTGAGTAGATTTCCAGTGTTCTACGTTAATTTGAAGTAGTTATTTGTTTTACAAAATAGACTTCGAGTTTACAGTAACAAATTGGCGACGGAATGGTAAAACTTTTCGCTTCTTTTTTCTTAGGAGTTTTAAATAACAAAATATGAGTAGTTTGATCGGAATTCATTTAGGTAGTTATTCGACTTACAATTAAACTGCGTTCCTTACACTTTTTTCTCGTTTAGCTGCGTTTTGCCCTGTTACAAAGGGTTGAAAAGGAAAATCGAATCCGATCTTTTACTCTCATAACATTTCTTGCCTCGACATGATTCTACTTCTGTAACCAACAAGAACATCGAGACAATCCGCGACTGAAGACAACGCTTTAGAGTTTATTAGGTTGACCGACTCTAAATCTGCTATACCTGTAAGAGTTTAATTTCTGTAGATTTTGAAATGTGCAAACATCAAAAATGGATTTACCCACTTTTCCGATCTGGAGTGTGCCCTCAATGATTCTTTGCCATTGCGATGAGTGGTTGGTTGCTTACGTTTCTTTATCATGCAAGTGTGTAATTGTAACTTTCATTACGCAAATGAGTTAAATCCTCTGAATGGTACCCACTTGGGTGCCAGAAATTGCACCCTTGTCAACATATTTGGAGTTCAATTTTCCTGGAGGAAGACAAAAATTCGTTGTTCGTCGACATCTCAATACCAGATCAAATGTCAAGCCTCAGCGTAAGGAAAGTAGACACGGTTGCAGGACACAAACTAATTTGACTACGGCAGATTTTTGCCACCTTCGCGAGCCCTAATTTCAGATTCTTTCCTATCGTCAACACTTCCACTTTCCTCTGGTCATCGCCAACTTCATACCACCCGTCATAGGGTTGCGGACTTTTGCTACTTGGGGGGCCAGAACTCAGGCGGGGGAGGCAGCCGTCAAAAGCTTGGGTACCCATGTTTCAATATTTCGCGAGAAAGGGGCACTTTCTAGACTTGAATACAATGCACGCATCACGCGATCAGGGTATGATTTTGACATGTTAAGGGGTTATTTTTGCAATTCAATTTATTAGTTTCCCAAAAATGTACTGCCAAAATCACTCTTTTAGAGTTGTGAAAGTAATTTTAAAAACTCCTATCGCGGGTTGTGAAATTCAGAGACATTCGGAGAGAAATTACATCGAATTGGAATTGTGTAGTACAGTAGATGGAACGCCATCTTGGAAACTTCAAACGTCGTCTTGGAAGCTTCGCTTATAATTTCCTCTATTTTGGAAGGTGAAAATACGGCCAAAGCTCAAAATCCAATCGGTTAGCAGTTCCAATTTGAGGAATTTTCACTTTATTAGGGTTATGGTTTGAACGTACACTTTGAAAGAGTGTAGTTCTATGGTCCCCACCCCCACCTCTCTGGTTGGTAACTGAGGCAGAACCGGTTGAATTTCATTAAATTACGCCAAAATTCACGTACACACCGATTTCATCTTCTGGTTTAGTTTGCTGGTAGGAAGAAAGAGGTTTTTCGGAAAGTTCAACCTGCATCTAAGATTAGTTTCTAATTGTCAAATATTGTCTTTAAATCAGTCGATTTTTATTAGTACAGAAACATATAAATCCATACTTGTCCTGCTGGGCCGCCTCATAGAATAAAACGTAAAGACATGACCATAGTGCGCCTTTTGAGGCATTAGTGCGGACACTTGACAGCAGCCGGGGAGCACCGTACGGAGAATCTAACGGAAATGTTCAGATTTTATTAGAGTCAACGTAAATTTTGGTCCTTAGCTTTGTTGCCTGTTGGGGTTCACGACTTAGACTTGCACTCCAAAAATCGCAGAAATCTTTGTTTCCGATTCCCAGTACAAGTACGTTAAGCAAATCGATCCTTAAGCGTGTACGTCGGTAAAGACATTTACAAGAGTCCCGCATTTTAGGAACCAGTTTTCTCCAATGAATAACGGGCATTAAACTGGTTCTCAAAATCCGGGATTCCTGTGATTGATTATTGCCGATATGTAGACTTCGCACGATCATAAAAATGATAGTTCCAAAAATCTGATTGACGCGTGTGTGTTTCCCTCGAACAACACCCTATTCATCAACAATGCTTTCCTAACAACGATCTTCAAAAGAAATCATATTTTGGAAATTTCTGGGGAAAAAGATCGTCAGTTTTATCGTTATTAATTCATCGGCAATATTGTATTTGAGTAACTGAATGGTCCTCAAAATTTCCACCCTTTAGATGGCGGTCAATGCTGTTTTTTTCAATGCAAACTCAGGTTTTTGGTTGATTAGGTCTTGAATATGTTCTGCGTATTTTAGATCAGATTGAAATTTTATGTACTTTCCCTCATTGAAAACTAGAAAAGAGTGATAGTTAACTCCCTCATCTGGTTACCTCTCAAGAAGTCACCTTCCTCAACATAAAGGATAGTACGATTTCACAAAAACATGAATATAGACGCGTGAGCGGGCCCTGAATAAATGAAATGCAAAGGTAGGGCCATGGATGCCATCAACGGACCCTCTCCAAGGACTGCGGACCCCAAATATGAAAGGGTGTGTAATTTCAAAAACAGGAATAGAGCAGCAATTGATGATATCATCGGGGCTCATCTCTGTAAGGTTCCCAGTCTATAGCAAGTGATATGACGAAAGAGAGGGACAGATGGCTCCATTATACCTTACCAGAGTCGGGTGTGAATTAATTTGCCCTGGAAAATCTGAGCGATTTTTTCGAAATATATACTGTTAAGAAAACGTTTTCACAGACCTTAGATAATCTATACTGCAAAATGCAAAAACACCCCTACCCCTAATAAATAACGTCTTAGCTAGGGACCTCAAAGGGTAAATGCAACAATGTCATTTGACAAATGGTCTCTTAAAGTTTCTCTCTTCTACATATTTCGACGTGTCTTTCTTTTTTCGACTGCCTCCTGTCCCCTGTCATATGTCTATGGCGGTCGCCACGGCTTCATCCTGGCACTTGCAAGTTACTGGGGACACGTGCTCCCCCCTAAGACAGCACGTTACAATATTAAAGCCCCAAACATACCACTTAGAATTACTTTATAGAGGTCAACGATCCCGAGCGACGGGGTATGTGGCTGCTGGTGAAATTAGGTAACACAAATCTGTGTAAATGTTTTCAAGTAGTCAGTGAAGGTGATATTCGTCTCCACTCATAACTTTGTTTATTTCTTTCCATTCACAAATTAAGCGATATTCCTTGCATTTTTTCAGCTTAGGGAAATGGACACAAGCCCTTATGAGTGGTTGTTTTATTAAGTTCATGGAAAATATAACTTTTCAAAATAAAGTTTTTCAATACACAAAAAGACAGAAGAAAAGTAAATATAAATGTCGTCTTAACAGTGGCGGATCTAGGATATCACAAGGGGGGGCAACATTTTGTCCGGCTGCAAACATTTGCGCAAATTAAACAACTGTAGATTGCGCATTGCACCGAATGGGGGAGGTCGGGAGAGGAAATTTTTCTGTTTTTACCTCTAAAAATCAAGCATTTTCTTTGATTCCTGAAGTATTATCCAAGAAAAAAGGCAAAACAAGAACGTGTCAAACAGGAAAAACTGCACGTACAAAGACTCGAACTCACGACCTGGCGGATAGAGCCCGCGTGCTTTACCACTACACCACCACGCCTTAACTTCGAATCCCATTCTAAAAGACCTACTTGTTGATGGTCCACAGCGTTTGCGCGCGAAACCTACTTCTTTTTGTAATGCTTATTACATGTTTTATATTTTGTGCATTCAATTCTTAACAAATTTGTCGTACTTGAAATAGTCTTCAAATGTCCAAAATACCAAATCCATTTTTCGTATTGGCAATAATGACGGGATTGCTTTGGAAATCGTCTTAAGATAAGGTTTGTCAAAGAGAGTATTGCGAGTTTCTGAGTGATTCACTAAGGCTTCGATTAAAATTCACATCTTGCCANTATAATTTTAATTACCGGGGTTAATTAATAAACTCACCATTTCCCTACGCTCTTACTGTTTTATTTTTTTGCGGCAGCCAAGGGGGGGGGGGGGCCCTGCCCCCCCCCCTAAATCCGCCTATGCTTAAGTAGTTTTCATAAATATTCATGCGCCCAGTTACAGTACGTAGGCTTTCAATATAGAGGGACTCGTTACTTTTGGGCCAGCCTGTATAGCGACACATTTCATTAATTTATAGGAACACGCTTTCATTCTGAAGTTTAATTGTTTGGAAAAGGAACACCAGCAGAGCTTGAAGTGAAATAAAACGGCATAGATTCCATAAAACAACTAGTTTCAAAATAACACGAGGTATACATTAAAAAGAACGTTGGCATCAGTAAATTATCAACGTTGCAAAAATGAGAAGTTTTGTGGACAATTATAAATATCCCTTTAAAGTAAAAAAAAAGAAAATGTTATCAGTATTAATTTTAAATCTCATTATTTTCTTTGCTTTCTGTCACAAAGTTAAATTGGATACCTACCTCATTACACCCGTTTACTGTAGAACAGCTTGCAAGTTTGTACCGCGATGCTTTGTTCTTTCAAAGAACTAGTAGCGCCAGACGTGTGTTCTGTCCAAGATGACATTTTGTCTATCTATGACATCTAAAATGAAAAGTACAATGTTGTGAATTGCGTGACTCTTGCCTATTATTAGAGCTTCCACAGAAATAGAGATTGTATGACTTACTAACTTCCTCATTCAGTCAACAAATACAATAGCTACTTACTGTGTAACGTTCTCTTCCGTGTCTCCTGGGTCTTCTAACGTTGGTGTTAATTTCCTAATTGTGGAGTCGAGGAAACTTTTGTACTGAAATAGAGCACAGTGACATGATCTATCATATATTAAAACTTTTTGTTGTACTTTATTCTATTTGTCCTTCAGGGTCGTCAATGGGAAAACCAAATAAAAAATAAAAAGGCACATAATTAAAATATCATTATTTACATTTACTTGTTTTAAATTAAGCAATTAAAACATGTAATCAGATAATTCTCAAGCTAGTGCCTAATTATTTTCGGCCTGAGAACACGCCCCCTGTTTATGGAGAAAACTGGTAGCTATTGTACTGCAGAGACTTGTTAAACACGCTCCTGTTGTGAAACATAGATATTAAAAATCTGTTAAGCGTTTACGTCAGTTTTACGACGGCGGTGAACATTTTATAGATCTTTTATTTGTACTGCTTCCCATCTTCAGATACTTGATGAAAACGAAACGAAATTAATGTTTTCCAATAGCATCCCTGATTGGAGACATACTACTTGCTTGAAGTATTACATCGATGCGTTCTCCGTTGAAGTTGGCATTGTCAGACGCACTCGTGTTGTGGATGAAAGGTGTTGAAAACGGCACCTGCAAATATATTATGACATATCGGTATACTTGATGACGACAGACATTTTATCGGCGAACT
Source organism: Phoronis australis (assembly GCA_002633005.1). Lineage (NCBI taxonomy): Eukaryota > Metazoa > Phoronida > Phoronidae > Phoronis > Phoronis australis. The sequence goes on along the minus strand of NMRA01000936.1, from coordinate 10,064 downwards.
TTGGATCGTACTATTAATGAAATTTTAAAATATTCCGTGAAAGAATAAAGTTAATGGTTGACTTACCAGAATGTTTGGAGAACGGTCACTTACGTGAAACACTCCAGCCATGGCTACCGTGATCCTTGACTTTGTGGTAACCTAGAACATAAATGTCGCGATTATTTTATCCATCTTTTAGGTTCCAACTTTAACTAGACATCTAACCTACTCTTTACTCTACTTACTTCGTGCAAGAGCTGTTCTCTCATGATGCCGGCTGTTGGGGGTGACAACTAAGCATTTTCAGTGCCTGAAACCATGACAAAATGTAATCATGACGTCATCGCTTGTTTGGCTGTTTGCCTCACTACGTCACCAATGCTACGAGAATGCACGGGATTACAAATATCCAGGAACTTTTTTCGCACTCATAATAATGTTTATATGCGCTAACTGCGAAGCGATACCGAAGCTAGTTTACAGTGAAACAACACATGTAGTTGAGATAAAAGGTCATATATATTATGACAAACTAAACTACTACAGATATCGGTAATTACAAAAGTTATATAACATGTTGCACTGTAAAGGTGGGTGACAATCTGCCATAGTAAGTTAAGAAACAATATGCGGAAGAATAACAGCAACACCAGGACAGCGACATGTGAAATTGGAGGATAAAGGGAATGAATGAAAATTGGTTTGAGGGAGGGAGGGAAAGAGAAATTGAGTGAAAAATGAAAGTTGGAGAGAATTGTGGACGATGGCCCAGTGTTGCAACAAGACAAAGAGATCACGTGGTACAATTAAACCAATAATCGTAAAACAAAGAGGGTCACTGACCAGAGAATCCAAACAATATGATAATGAGGAGGAGGCAGTATAGCTTACATAAAATAATTTAATACTTAAATAATATTTCTTTTTCTTGGTTTTGTGTTTTGTATAGTTCCCTCTACCTTAAAACACACGTTTCTGTAAACATTTTAATAAAATAAAGAGATGATTTGATATTTTTTTATTTTAGGCCTACTACTAAACAGGCGATCGAAGTGTCTTCGAGTCCGTTCAAGTCCCCATCAGATATACACGCATAAAACTGTATGCTCAAAGGCACTGGCAATTTCGTATGGCTAAATGAGCGTGTAGCATCGCAGTTACGACAGACACAATTCTAGTCTCTGTGTGAAATACTTCCAAAGTAAACGTGAACAGGTAACCAAACTTTTGACGCCTCCGGCAACTGTTCGTGTTTTGTTGACTTGAAATAACTACAATTTCGCCGGCGGGAAGTTAGAATTGTGAATGAAAACCAAACCAAGCTAATGCCAATGATAATCTTTCTTTTGAGGGGAATGTTTTCAGTTATGAGACTGGACTACGTTAGTGTTACAAACATTGGATTTTGTTAGCGGCAAACACCACCACCCCTCCCTCTGAGCTGGACTCCTAAATGTCAAAACTCGCAGGAGCTTAGTTATTCATCATCAATTTGTTTTCATTGTGAAGAGTTAAATAAGAAATGTGAACACCTTGCCTGTGTACGTGAATCATGAAGACGTACCTTGATTACGCTTACCCGAGTAGAGTTCAGTAGCTGTCTCGCGGTTAGACTGAAAACTAAGCGGCCAAAATCACCTGCTTTCATTTAAAATATACGGGAATATCTCTCTTAATGTCGTGAAGTCTTTAGTTGCTTGTATAGGCCCAGTGAGGTACTAGCCTTATTGCACTCTACCCTGTTTCATTAATGCCAACTGAGCATCTCAAGCACTAAAGGTCATGGTCGCAACCGTCTACTCTCTTTTCTTCGTACATTTTGGCCAACTTAACTTCAGAAATATCAAGTTTTAAAATTACACTTCAAGTTTTTTGTGCACTGTGGTGACAACTTGTGCAGGAAACCCCGGCTTTGGCAGGGCTGTAGCTGGATAGGTGGCGGGGTTGTAGCTGGGTTTCCAACTTGAACCGTGGGTGGATACTTATAACAGGCCAAAACGAAAAACGCGACCCTTTTTCATACCAAGAGATAGAATTGTACCCCATGTATAGCGCTCAAAATACACGCTGACTTTGTCCGGGGCCAGTGGATTTTTCGGCCGGGCCAGTAAACTTTCACATATAGACCCTATGTGGATGTGGTCTCATATCAAGCCAACTGGCCCGGCGAGCCACCACGTTTATTTGCTGAAGCTCGAACATTGCCCATATAATGAAAGAGGACATAAAGCATGACCTAACTGCGGAGTATAACAGTTATTAGTGACAATTTTAATCGATTGAGTCATTTTCAAAAGTCGTAGCAATATTAAGAGATTTGAACTCAACAACGGTTTACAAACCCGCCACTGGTTGCTTCTCGCCATGAAGGCTTATAATGTCACGTCCCCTGTCGGTGACTTGTCTGAATACCGTTGACTGCTAAAATTGCCGATGCTGTAAAACAATACGCTGCTATGGTTGGGTGCTACTTGTAAACACCTGACAAGAGCATTAATCAGATTTCACGGCGGCAAAAGTTTCATCAAGTTCTTATTGTCATTTTGTAACGTGCCCATCTTTAAACCCGGTTTCCATGCCAACAATTTCTTAAAAAGGGCACTGGCCGTCTGATTACCATAGGAGATAAGCTACTTTTGTGCACCATTCCAATGATGGTTTCTCTTGAAATAGTTATAACCACGAATCTTGAAGTCATTGTAATTCTAAAAGATTAAGTTAACATTGGTATTTTTTGGTCTTTGGTCAAGTGAGAAGTGTCGTAAACATTTCAACTTAGCGACTCTTAGTCCGTCATCTGTCTGAAAGTTTTGGCTTGGACCATTTACCATTCTGTTATTGGTCTCAAATTGTTCCTTAGTCAAATAGGTGATTTCAAGGCCGCGAAAGAATTAACAGTCCGTTATTTTGTGCGTAAAGAACAAGTTGAAATCAATTTTGCATCGGTAATGGTCTAGATCAAAAGCTCGCTTTAGTTGTACACTTATAAGTTTATACTCCTAAGCGATTTAGCTTACCTCGAGCAACGGCGCACTGTTCATTCGTTATACTGGCTGTGCCTCATCAGCTGACAATACGGATCGTCAAAAAGTTCAGGGGTGCTACATGTACTGCGTGGTGGTGAGGGCAGTCGCAAACTTTTAAACAAGGACTTGAAACCGTGGTAAAACTGACGTTTCCATGACGTCATCTCTTGTATTACTAAGTTACTCGGCTGTTGACTAGTAACAGAATTAAATTGTGCAAGGGGGCGCTGTCCTACTGTTAGCACCAAGAGTTACCATTCAAGCTGGTATTCACCTCGACTCTGTGTAAAGTATTTCAAATCATTGACATTTTTCTAATAAAACCACTTCGGGCAATGAGCTCAAATATTCGTAACCCATTCTCCAACCAGGCATTGATTTAACGCGTTGCAAATCACGATTTTACCTTTTTTAATAAATGGATATCCGATTGCAAAACTACTACTACTGGGGCGAACATCGATTGCTGCAAAAAGTCAAACTTAAATTGAGTTTAGTGGTAGTGAGTGAGCGTTGGAGGTGGTACTTCATGTTCAGTCCAGTGGGGGAACGTCGCCCCACCCACACTGTTTGCAATAAGCACAACTCACTGCATGGGAGCGCAGGTCCTCAATGTTACAGCAGTGAAACAGCTAACTTATTAACCACACGACGTACAGTGTCGCGTATAGCCATTGTGAGTGCCCTCTCGCGGTGGCCGGGCCCCTGGTCCTTCCGCACACTCAACCATGTGCGCCATTAACTTTAACGGAGTCCAAGTGGCAATCGTCAACACGTTCAGCCTGTTAAACACAGTTTTAGTAAAAATACGCGTGACTGAAAATTCAATTCAGGGTATGAGGAGGGTTAAAATTGGTTTGACTTCAACTATCAGTTCCCTCGCGTCAAGTGTGGGGCATCAAAATAAAAATATGTTCTTCTATATATATTTTTTGCGGTTGAGTGCGAACCCGTTCCTCGATCCCGTCTGAACTTTCTGCCTTGCTCACCAGCCGGCCTTCTCAGATCCCTAAACTAGGTCTCCCGCCAACAAGATGAGAGGGATTGGTAGCAACGTGACACTCTAATATGATTCAAGGGTGGGACTAGAACATTTTTCTTCCGAACATTGCTAATGGGCCCCTTAAAGAACCACCAGTTTTGTGATGAAGATAATTGTTTTTGGTTTTATGATATGGGTTAGGTATCGTAGCCACAAGTGTAGATCTTTTCAGTATAGTTACCAAGTGGTATCAGATACCCATTTTCTCCACCAGTAGTGCCTACCAGTGTGCAGCGGCATACATGTACCTCTGACAAAGTTCTAGGAAGAGGGCAACGCGCCGGGATCAGGGAGCGGTGACGACTGGGCAATAGGGGCACTTTTTGTGGCAGCATCAATGTCTGTCCGATCAAAATGACTCAAACTTTCGAGGCACCTCATCATATTTATCGGGGTTTGCCGTAGAGAAAGAAATGAGTACTAAAATAGACATTAGTTTAAGAGACTTCGGAGTCGTGCTGAAAAACAAACTTGACCTATTGGACCCCAATCCGGCCGGTTTGGATTTAATAGTCTTAGACCGGCCACCCATCTAGCTGCGAGGCCGGTACCGACTTGTCTTTACACGTACGAAGTGAGCCCCTGGGGGAAATTACGATTCATCTTGTCAGAGTCAGCCAGTGGGAAAGAAACGATCTGTGTTGGGAGCCGATCAGTTCTATGAGAATCGTAGACTGCCTTCGGAATGTTTGCGCTATATGTATATTCCATTTGCAAAGATTTAAATTTTAATGCTTATTAAAATTGAATAAAAACCACCAGTCTTTTTTTTTGAAACATAACAAACTCATTACTGATCAATGATCGGCTCAAACCGGTCGGTATGCCTACGGCCCGGCGAGAGCGCGGACAAGTCGATAGTTGAAAATGAAAAGGTGGACACTTTTCCGCCGGGATTTTGAAAAGTACCGCCAAGCAGAAAGTCTACGAAACAATAACCCAAAAGCGGCACGTTTTAAGCCAGTGCCGAGTACTCCCGGCAGAGACTCGGTGAAACCGCATTTGCCGCGGCCCAAACAGCTTGCAGGTGTAGCTAGAATTCTCATTATTGATATAGCTAAGCCTAGCTATTTCACTTATGGCCAACTTGAACCTCAGGGTCTATATAGGCTAGGCCTATTTAGAATTCTCATTTTAGCGTTGCAAGTCACTTCCTTTTTCACATATCGAGAAAATACAACCTATTACACGTAATACGACCGTTTAAGCATCGCGTCCCCGACGTTCAAGGTCTAGCCGTCACCGTGACTCGGCCCGATACCGCCTACCGCGGCCTCCGCGTTGTGACTGGCCTTCAGTCAGTTCGAGCCTGCCACTACTAGTGGACCACCCACTTCATTGTTTCGATACGCCCGGCGTGATTGTGTGAAGATGAAGCTATTGCATCGTGTTCCTTTGATCTCAGAACAAATTGCTGCGAATACGAATTCGTGTTGGCAAACAATCAACACGTCAACCACTGGCGCTTTGTTGAACTCAGTATGAAACGGAGT
>NMRA01000935.1:74755-89731 GCA_002633005.1 Phoronis australis | reverse complement strand
CTTGCGGGGGTGGGGGCAGGGGCCCCAGCCCCCACCCCCTAAATCCGGCTATGGAATTGTCCGTTGGCACCATTAAGACATTTAGTAGGCCTACCTTCTCACGAACTTGGCATTTTTTTGTAGTTTCATTCCATAAAGGTAGCTTTCTTTTAATTTTGAAGGTAGCATAATTACTAAGTCGTGGTATGGTTACAACTTGAAAAAATTACAAGCCTGGTGTGGTAGTTGCAAAAATAGGGTATTTACAAAAATAACTCAAATTCTTTTTTAAAGCTTCATAAATCTAAATATCATGTCTGAACAACTTCAAAATGAGCTCTGTCTAACTCTACAGACATAGTGTATCCTAGAGGTACACGTCAAAAAGTAATTCAACAGTTTATGTTTAGTGACAACAGCTCGACCAAGGCTTTGAGTTACCGGCAGTAATCCAGTGCCCCTCCCTGCCATGTGCAGATCGAATCTCTGAATTTTGACCGGGAGAGAAGTTCAGCTGAACGCCAGCCTACGGGTTTATGAATAACAAAAACGTACCTCTGTTAGGTTGAAATAAATAAAAAAAATTGTCCTTGAAAACAACAATTCCCGGGGACTATACCGCTAGATTGCTGAGATCCAGCAGGTGTCGAGAAAAGGCGGCCAGACGTAGGAAACTCGGGAATCACAATCTGAGATGGCCTTCACCATATAGCCACCAAGCTGAAAAGTGCGTATCTTGGAACTAATATATTTGTGTTTATTATAGCCTTCGAGTTATCAAGCAACATCGCTAATATAAGTTCAGCTGCTCGTGTGGCCGTAGGCCCTACAGTTTGATCCATAGTTTACGCTTTTCAACATCAGTTTTCGGCTTAGGACATGCCAAAAAATGACGGGATATTATTCTGGAGCAGTGAACACATCCACTAAAACAAGAAACTGTAGGAACACCGCATTTATCCACCTTCACTCTTATCAGGCTTCTATTGTTTGAACCATAGTTTAAGCTTTTCAACATCAGTTTTCGGCTTAGGACATGCCAAAAAATGACGGGATATTTTTCTGGAGCAGCATAACGGCTGTCGGTGCTACACACGCCATATCAACACCGTTTCCCCATTCTTAGCGGACAATTTCTTGAGCTATAGACTAAAGTAAGTTTTACTCGACTACGTGTGGTTTGTCGGGTATAATGGTGGCTTAGAAACGCAGACGAAGGTGTGCCAAGAATGCTTTGTTCTGATTGGTCAATTAAGCCGTCCGTCATAATCTTGGCGATAGGTCAATTGTAGGGGTAGAATGGCGGCCATAACATACAGAGATACGGCGGGTTAATAAGGTGAAGAATAAGAAGATTTAAGATGAAAACTATTATCTCTGAACTGAAATTAAAGTGCTGAGATACGGTAAGAGGACTTATTTTTAGGTTTGCTGTGTTTCTTGGTTCCCTTTCGATATTTTGTTCTCTGGCTCGTATTTATTTTCGAGTACGATTTCAAGCACACTGCCATACCAAACTTGAAATTTGAGCACAGACTCCGAATTTTTACTGAAAATCGTACTCGAAATATAGATGAGATACACTTCAGTTCGAGTACACTCGAAATTTTGAGTACAGATTTTTCGAGTAGGACATTAAAGCTGAGTCTGTAATCGAGTTGAGTATGAAGTTTGAGTTTGAGCATGATTCGAGTCTGAGTACGGAGATTGGAGACCGGGCCTAAGTCTCATGCGCAAACCATTGCATAATTCGGAAAAACACTTTAATCATACGAACGAACCACAACATGGTGTGTACAAACAAAAAGTTACAAACTAACAAATCAAGCCTACAAACAAACATCATACACACAAATAACCTGTATTAAAGAACAAAGATACATTTTATGTTGCCATTTAGCTTAGTGCTGGGCTCCTTTGGAAAACGAATGATGACCACCATCAATAGAAAATGTTTACATAATTATGTGATGTTAGTTCATACCCCTGGTTTTTGATTCATCTGTTTCTTTGGTTTACATGCATGGATTTTTATTCATACATTTGATGTGGTTTGTATCTACGATTCAAGTGTTACTACGAATGTTACAATGGTTCGCACATATGAATCGAAGTTTGTATGTTTGATTGACTTATATTACATGTATTCCCGTTTTACAGGGATATTTCAATCGGTGCAGTTTAGAAGGTCACAATAGTTAAAGACATGGTCAAATGAGCCGACGGCTCTTAAATTTTTAAGTCTTGAAATCCCATGTTTCTAAAGCATTGTCAGTAAATAATTCAATAATTAAAAGTAGAGTAATTCATTTTGAATTATAGTTTCTCACCTAAGTAATGTTGATGGATGTAAACCAGTAGGTGTGGAGGAGACTAGTTTTGAGGTCCCAGAGCCCGGTTGCATGAAACGTCCCAAATAGGGACTCAGCTAAGTTCTCTAAATCTACTGCGTATTTTTGGACTTGTGAAAACATCGATTGCCCTTTTTGTATTGTTTTAGTTTCATTAGTAAGTGAACTTTAGTCTTTGATGCAAATCAAGAGTGAACCCTTCGTTGAACTGTCAATACTATCGAAAATAATTAGGGATCTTTTCATGCAACACCCCCCCATTTAAGGAATGAGACCCTATATATTTTCAATGCACTCTGGGCTCAATTTTAAGTTAAATTATTAGAAAATGCCATTAATCAAAGAGGAGCTCATAATAAAGATGAAATTATTGAAAAATATTGCACCTGTGAGTCCATGAAGACACAAATACGCAAAAAAGACTTAGAGACCTTAGCTGAGTCCCGATTTGGGACTGTTTCATGCAACCGGCCACAGGCTTTTCAACAGCAGTAGCACAGTCATATCTGTAAAGATAACATCAAGAAAATTTGGTTACTTTTCAACGTGTTTTAAGGACAATGCTTAGCGAGTAAGTTCAGAGTCAGTTCAGTTAAACAAGTTACAAAATCTTCACAATAATCCAAGTGTTAATAAGGTACAATAAAATCAAGTTCAACGTAGAACAAAGTTAGCAAAGCAAAGTCGCGATGAAAATACTAGCATTCAGTCCATAGTCCAAGCCAGTTAAGGCTTTTTGAGCGCACGTTCAGTAATATTTCAAACCATGGCAAGGTGGAATGATTTTATTTAAATTCGTTACCCTCACAAAACAATTGACTTGAAATTTTCAACTGACACAAATTTTCATGTCATGTATTTTCGTAGCCACAAATACTAGTAGGTGAAGACACTGGTCGACAACACACATTCATTGAAATAATAATTTCTAGAATACTTTTGAACAAACTGGGGAGTTGCAGGTGTTGCATATACAGCTTCAGGTTCAGACTCTGCGGACACTTCTCTAGAGATTGTTGCCAGTCTTTCACTTTGTGCCACTTCATACCTACAGTGCAAAAATGAAATTATAGTAACCTAGTTATTAACTACGGATAAAGATGTCAAAGCATACAGATGGTACAATTCGCCACGATAATAACCAAACTATATATTAATCGCCGTCACATAAATTGCGAGTGCAATTCATTACTTAATTTTTTGTTGTGAATTTGTAGCCAACAATTGTCCCCAATTGATGTATTTTTGAATTTTGAAGATCGATCAACAAACGTTTGCGCTTTTAATTCGTAAACATTTTTAGGGCAGCGAAATTTGGATTAATGTGGTTTTGGCAGTGGATTTTGTTACAGATGATGCATGATATCTTTCGTGAAGGTAGGCCTCTTGATCTCGCAGATTATAAAACCACTTTATACATAGGTCAGAAAATAAGGTGCAACAAGGTAAACACGGCTACAACCATGAGGCATGACTTTGTACCTGTTTTGTGCTAAATCTAGCAAAATGCACGACTAAAACAGAATTGCTGTCCGAACTGGGCCATAACTGATGCCATAAATGGTATTTTAGGGGCAGCAAGAAACCTTGCGGCAACTCGTACCTCGCACACACTAAGCCATCAAAGTCATGTTGCCTTAAGTACCTGTATAGACATAGTCACCTTAGGAGGCTTTCGATGTTTTAAATTTCTTCCAACTCGTACATATACTTTGATAATCAAGATTTGTTTCTAATACGTTTCTTTGTTCGTCTACAATATCATTTTGTACAGGTATGAGTGGTACAACCCTGGCAGTCAAGTTTCAAGCACTAGCAAACTCTGGTGATCACCTGTGTAGTGCTTTAGTGATTGGTTTACTCCGTCATGGAGTTCGATCTCAATATGATCTCAAAACGCTACAGCAATGATGAAATCAATACAGAAATGGGCCAGTTCCCAGAAATGGTCAGTTCATGATTTTGTTAACTTAATAAAGGACAGAAAAAACTACTAATGCCAGTCAGTATTTGACAAAAATCAAAAGATTTTAAGACATCAACGTCTTCCTAAGGTATACCCCTATACGCAGAAGTTAGTTTCAGCAACATGGTGGTTTTATCAATGTGGCACAATTCGCCAAAAAGCTTCCAGCATATGGAAGGTCTATTGGACTACTACCGTCTCTACTGCGGTCAGTTGGAGATGGTAGTATTATCCCAAAGTAACACTGCTTTGTAATTTCTCTCAATGTTTAAAGAATTATCTACTGAAACTAACTAAACAAGTTGTCAATATATGGCGATAAGTAGCTGTAATCATTATAGGTTAAGCTAATGACAACAGACAATGCAACTCGGTCAATTTATGTCTGAATTTAACTTTCACACATACGTTTCCTTCAGTGAGTTCTCGGACCATTACTTCATTGAATCTATGCGATTCTAAAGTGCAGGGACCGTGCAATGTCCCGGTAACTACCGAAGTAAGCAGGATCAAACTAACTAAGTCAAACGTCCCCTTTTCTTGCCTACCTTTCCACTGTCAGCCATCTTGTCTCGTCGTGTCTTGTAGAGCCCTGTGATTATTAATGCAGCACCGTTCTCAGACACATACAGCCGATTTCATAAAGGTGGTTTAACAACCTGGTCTAATTTTAGACCTAACTTGCATTTCACCAGCATGGTTTAAAAGAGCCTGATTTTGTTAGACCACGACAGTGGCGGATCTACGTTTTCAGTAAGGGGGGGTTTAGGATTCCCGCCAAGGTCGAATCCTAGGCGCGTAGCGCCGAGCGGGGGGGGGGGGTTTCCCCTCCCGTATAAGATATTTTTTTTGTAGCGAAATAGTGAAATTTCCATGCATCCTGGTAAGTGTCTGTCACTTAACATATCTCTGGAGTTGTTCTTAAGATAATTAAAAACCGTTCTCGATTTCGTCACATGAACTTGGCACATAAGTTTCGTGAAACCATATTGTGCACATCTGGGTATGAGTCACGCCACCAGCAAAATTTTTGTTGGAACATCTGCTTACACACAACTTTTTTAGCATACGAAAAGTCGTATACGAAAAAGTTTGGTGTGTATACAGTTTAGACAATTTCCATATATTCAAGAGCATAATTAAGGAGCACCGACAGGGCGTAAAAACTTGAATATCAGATGATCGCGTAACAGCAGCCTCAAGTTGTTTAAGAACGAAGACCTGTACTGTTAGTCCGGAAATAAACATGTGTTCTGTCTCGTTACGAGAAAAACTGGCGAACGATGGTGCTCTCAACTCATAGTCTATTATAAAAAGCGACAATAAATAATTAGGTATCACTTTATTAAGCTGAATCACGTTGACAACAATTGAAAAACGTCAAATCTACCAGGAAACAAATCATCTGAAAACAGTTTCACGAAACCAAAACATCCTGTGCACAGTGGTGAAAAGATACACTGGACTAAATTGCAGAGGGACCAGATGTACACTCTGAGAGTACACAAAAAGCTGCCCTGGTCCGTCACGAGACCAAGAGTACACTGACCTGTGCTTATTATCCCTATAAAAATAGTCGATCTGTCTATGGACCAAACAGTACTGGCTGAGATAAATAGTTTTACAAAGCACACTTTGGTAAAAAAGTCACAAGACTAGTTCGCCGAGAGACCAGAAGTACACTGAAACTCAACATTTTCACAAATCAAGCTGGCTTGGTCCGTCGCGAGACCTAAAGTGTACTATGCAAAAAAATTTGAATTGAAAACTTCTCTCTAAAATATTAATCTCCAGTGGTTACTCATACGTTAGTCCTATCCTTCTGTTGTCTGGACTGCCGAGGAATTTGTATATAGGATCCAATGATTTGCTCGTCTTGGAACCATTCTACCCAGAATCTTCGATGTTTGTTCCCAACGCTCGCACTTCGTCAACTGCTGTGTCAATGAGCGTGTAAGCCTCTACAATGTCAGCATCTCGTTTCGCAGCTCAGTTGACACTAAGACCCTTGAGGTTGCCAGGTCCATTAAAAAGACTTACATGGGCAACTAAATTTGATCCGTTCATCATGGACTACTTCAAACCTTGACGAAGAATCCCAGGACCTATTTGCATCTCTCGCAATTTTCGAAATAAACGTCCCAATGTCTGGACGCTTGAAACCCGAAGTACTAATATCAAATAAATGCCCATGGGCATCAGCGTTTCATCGGGTGAGCCTTTCTGCAGAAATTCCCAGTATAGAAGACGGCAGTGTGCTTATTGCAGGTAGACAGACGGTAGGTGTTGAGGTCGGAACTAGGGCTCCTTAGGAGGCCTATTGAACATAGCACGAGTCCCGCAAGACTTTGTTGTGAAAGAACAGCCTCCCCGCAATTTCTGGTGCTGTACACTTTTCGCGAATGCGATCACTTTCTCAATGTGAGTGCCCCCTTGGTCATTCCTTGTAAAGACATAACTTGTTATAGAGTGTGTCTTCAAACGGACTCGCGACCAGACTACGGCGCCCGCCACAATAGCAATTCTTGGGAAAAAGATTTTTTTTCAAAAATATTATGTACATGTACACAATACTACATGAACATGTACACTGTATGATATTGCGCAAAACAACTTTACTATACACCAGTTAAAAACGTGTTGAGCGTAACAGAATGACACGGCATGACAGATGTGGTAAAAACGTTCCACGTCAATTCGCCTGAATATCAGGGTTGCGGCACCGCAGTATTTCCCCTAATCAAATCAAAATATATCTTAGAGTAAAGAAGCTAGTTACCTAAAGAAATCAGCTATAGAACTGCTCTTTCAGCGGTGAATCCATATAAAAAGCTTGGCTACTTCAGAAGTGTCGACGGAAGCGCGCGCACAATAATTCCCCGCGCGTTTTGCCGATGAGCCACAAAGACTCAGCAATTCACAATGCAAAAAACTATATTTTCAGAGTGAACCCCCCTCAATTTTTTCCTAGTTGGTTTACTTGGGGTTTACAGACGCTGGCGGTGCCGTTTTTATTTTGCTGGAGACGCTTTTGTTTTTTTTTTAATTTTTGGGTCCTGACCCGAGGGGGGGTTAAAACCCCTGAACCCTCCCGTAGATCCGCCACTGCATGAAGCAGGTTTAGTAAAAACAGGTCTAATGTATCCAAACCACCCTACTGTGTTGATCCCGATTAACCCAACAAGGAAACTATTGAGGTGCTTCAGTTAAACCTTAATCACGTGGGTACAAAATGACCCACAGCAGTAGAATCAGTGCAAACGTTTGCAAAAAAGGGCTAAACGTTTTTCTCACGAGGAAAAATGTTCCATCCCAAAACTGATCACAGAAAAATTCAATGTCATAAACGAGAACAAAAAATTGGTGCCCAATCAAATCAACGTAAGCAACAGGCTTGGAGAGATATTGACCCAGAATAAGGGCCAGAAAGAAAACTTCACCAGTGAAAAATATTGCAAAGAAAAAAGGCGAGGGAACCAGTGGCAGATCTAGGATACCATGAGGAGATATTTTTCATTTTGTATTGTCTGTGTCCATCACAAGTACACACATTAAAGTAGGTGTTCACGATTAACCGCAACATAGTAAATCCACACGTTTATTTCCCTGTCATTTTACGTTTCTGCGGCCAAAGGGGGACACAGGGACGGATCCAGGATTTTGAGTTAGGGGGGGGGGGCAGGGCAGAATATTAGTCAGGATTTTGCCCCCCAGACATTCGCATCCCCGAACTGCCAAATGGAATCTTAGAGAATTTTAGGGGGTGGGGGCATGGACCTCTTGTCCCCCCTCTAGATCCGACACTGAGGTAGGACCCCTGCCCGGCAACCTTATATCGGGGACCAACTGATATCATTAGAGCGCTTGCGACAATGAAGATCTGCTCAAACCGTCATATTCTAAGAAAATGCGAAGGACACCCTTCACTACGTACTGGTCTACGTATAGGCGGATCCAAGGGTTCAAGGGGTCCGGACCCCCTTTCCCCTTGATTTTAGTGATATGAAATCTATAATTTTCATATTATTGACCCAGGCCCCTTTTTAAAAATCCTTGATCCGACCCCTTCCGCCTTTAAAAATTCTTATTCCCACCTGTTACGTTTGATCTTGTGCCGTCCTAAAACTGAACATTGAAAAGAGTCCGTTCTCGCTCCAAAACTGCGTCTTAAATGCACACCACAGCATTATTCAGTTGCAGCTATATCGTACAAGACTGCCATATTTAAAAGTATTAAACCTGGGTCTGACCAAGTCTCAAGTTAAACCTGGTTTAAGATCTTAATACTGGTCTAAGTAATATATACCTTGTTGGTGAAATAAAAACTGACTTAGAACACGTCTGAACTGGAGTTAAACCAGGTTTTACTAAATCACTGATCTAAAAGTTAAACCACCTTTATGAAATGCAGATTATCTTTAAATACAGTCGAAGTCCAGTTTAAACCAGGTTTAACTTTAAACCATCTTTAAGAAATCGCCTAATAGTGTAAATGAATAATAGTCCAGTACAGAAACGCCGAATGATCAAATCTCAAGTAATGGTCCAATCATGAAATATCGTAAAGGCAGGCACAAAATCTAACACAGCCATGTTAATCGCTTAAAACACAAAGAAGCGACCAGATCACAATGGCTGATAGTGACAGCGACATTTCCAAGTCAGACGTTACCGAGTAGCCCTACATATCAGGCAACGTAACAGAACACATTCGTCAGCTCCATCACGGCACGAGGTAAAAAGCACAAGGCTGTCCTATATTTTGTCACTGACTCAGCTGTTTGTCGAATGACTGAGCGCATGCTCGCATTTACACTATGTATCTTAAGTGGGAGAGAGCTAGAGAACAAGTGGCTGCCACGAAAACTTTTCTTCGTAGGCCTACTTCTTTCAAAAACCATGAATTGTGTGATTTTTTCAGGACATTTCCTCACAGGGGAAAGTGGATAACTCTGTAGTAGATGTTGCAGGAAGGTACATTCGTTAGGGGTCGTTTAAAACATATTTTCACGATTTATCGCGGTCCATGCCACTTTAAATATAAAGAGTACTTGCTAAAATTACGAGCGAAAATACGATCGTAAAACTTCCTTGGTGTTCACATGACCTTCAAACCAATTGGACACAGCGATGTCGGCAGTAAAACACGAGCTAAGTCTCGGTCGTTAATACGCTCGTAATCTCGGGTGAATGATTGAGCTCGTAAAACACGAGCGAAGTCTCTGTAGTAATTACGAGCAAATCATTTCGGTCTTAAAACACGAGCGAAATCTTGGTCGTGATTACGAGAGTACACTGGCAAGGGTATAACAGGTCGGACACACACTCTCTGTACTTTATATAAATGACCTTAGCATAAAATGTAAGACTAGAAAAATTGGCCGTCAGTCACAGTGACAATATGATGTGGTCTTCTGCTATCTCCTGCTTCATTGCGATGTTCGCATTAGCACAGCATGTGAGAGGTGTAAAGCAGCTAGACCCCACGGGTCTAGTGCATTCAAAGAGGTAAGCTAGATAATCAAGACACGTTCGTTGCTCAGTCAAATGACGTTCCTTAAACATAGTTAGGCAAGACTCAACATTGGTATATCGCAGGTAGAATGAATGTTGTATTGGACACCCAAAATGTATACAGCCCGTTTTAGTGATCCCCACTTTAATTGTTGTCCCCCTGTCTGTTGTTGGTGGTAAGAAAGGATAACAGAACGCACAGCATTGTGGCCCAGAAACTGAACTTGCCAAAGAATTGTTTTCTTGATAAGACGAATAAGTAGAGCAAGTTCACTGGCTCTATCTCATGGCAAAGAAGTTGCACTCTGTCCCAATTTTACAATTGCTTGTTTTTTAAGAATCATTCATGGTGCGCCTTTAATAGGAGCATTGTAATCAGGGCAACGTCTACTCAAACATTTCACGATCTTTTATCCGACCAGCTGCAGAACAGCAGCGGTCTGCTAGGAACCGTCAGTTGAGTCGCCTTTGCGGTAGGCACTTGGGTCGGCAAACTGGTCGCCTAGCTTAGACGTCGGAGTATGCGTATCCTCGGTCGGATATTACCAATTTATGAGTTAGCAGGTGAACTATGGGCAAACTAACAACCACTGTTTGTCGTTCGTTTTCCACGGGCCACTCAAGTCTTGACCACGTTTTATCAACTTTGCTCGATAATTTAAGTCAGTGAACCGCTCACATGCCGCAATTCCAAGGGAACTATTTTCACCTTTATTTGAACAATTCTGAGTTGATGGAATTGGCAGTAATTGCACCATTAAAAATAAGACATTTGAGTTAGGCCTACCTTCTGATGAACTTCGCATTTTTTAGTTTCATTGCACGAAAGTAGCTTTCAGTTAATTTTAAACGTCGCATGATCAGACGGTGGCCGAAACAGTTGACTCGTGTATCGTCAAAGTGATACACGTTGGTACATATATTGGCTGGCTTTGTTCGCTGTAAACGACAGCAAAGCTACATGCATGGAGTCAATGAAAAAGGAAGTCAAATGTTCATCTCTGCACTAGCTGATGCAATGGGACCGTAATAGTAAAAATTACATGGCCCAAGTTGCCTTCCATTAAGACAAGACTCTCGTAAATAAGGCTAGTGATATCACGTGCTCCGTTTGCATCGCGATATCATGAGAAAACTGACGTGATATTGCATTATCGCAAGTGTCGTGCGGCTACCAACTGCAGCTCTGTACTGCGTGAGGGATCACAGGCACGCTCTCGTGTTGATAAACTACTTTCCGCTCTGGCTCTTTTCAGAAGTTAAAAAGGACTTTACATCGTTAGCAGTACCGGAGGAATAATGAGTAGCACATTGGATCGAGTAAATCCGAACTGTTTTGTAGTGTTTTCGTCGTTGAGTCAGTTCTTCATATGGTACTAGCATCTACTTCTGTATCAACTTCTTCTAGGTGTCTGCAGGTACCTGACTATTTGCTCGAGTTGTTTAAAGGCTGCACAATTAAGAGGTCCGAACGGTTAAATTGTGTAACTGATATTACAAATTGCCCACAAGGTAAGTGCAAAGTTCAAGAATTTGCTGCATTCAGCGTGTTTGTCACGAAGTTTGCAAAATTCCTTGATCGATTTTTATCCTTTCCCACGATTAGTTGACAGTGTTATTTGATGAAAAATTTTCAAAAGTATTCATACATGTACCTCAGTCAAAATACATTTAATTGTTCGATCAGAAATAAAACAGTATAGATACGTTCTTTAATTTAACTAAATCAATAAAGGAGAATGCCACCAATAACAACGTCTTTGTATCAATTTTGATGAGTAGATCCACTCAATAACAGCAAGATCAGTTCTTTTACCTGACAACATACGTAAGTGCTGAAATTAACTAATGACGTCATAGGCTCTAATACAGTCTGTTCAGCAGTTCACAACATGCTTACTTGTGTCAGGCTATCGCTTGACTTTATCGCTTTACGCCATCATAATTCCAGGTAAAAGCCTTACAAATACATTGAATTTTTAAACAAACTAATTGTTTTATTTCTGTGTTACGGATTTATAGAAATTTTTAATGAACCATAGCTTACAAAGTTCGTTAGGCCAACTTACCGAGGTCGGTTGCGGTCATTAAATTTGGTTCTGCTAGAAGATAAATTATAATTATAATTATACTTCCGTGAATTACAGACAGGAGAGCATAGGTGTGTGTTGTGATTTTGGATTGGCCAATTTCTTTCAGTTCTAGAGACACAAAACAGTCGGTATAACCCAGTGGCTCGGAACCCGATCGCGGATTAGGGACATCACGAACATAAACCAGCCGAGTTCGTCGGCTGCCAAAGTTTGAAACTGGACTTCCAGTCATGAAAGTCTATATATGCAAAACTGACACCGACAATAATCGTTCTAACAATTATCAAAATTACCCTATTTGTGTTCAAGTCCCTTGTGTCACATGCTATAGTCAAATGTTGGTTTCCGTAGTAGATCAACAAAATACTCTAACTTAAAAACACTTCGAAACTAGTAGCCGTATCCGAAATTAAATCCTCCTTCCTTGCAAAGGCGGAAAAACGCATTTCATGATTGGTGTAGTTTTTCGAAGATTAAAAAGTATGCGGCTGACACACTTTTGTAATGATTCGAAATGGACATAAACGAGACTAGTAGGCGCGAATCTGTAGCTAAACATTCCCACTGTGTGTGCTTCTTGTTCAACTGTAGCTCTGTAAAAAACTTCGACTTTGACTAATTTGAAATTGGACATGGTTATGGAAAGATATTGTGAAAACGCTTCATAGTCTAGCTAGCAACTGCATCTTATCGCAGAAAAGGAATGGTACCCCAGTCCGTAAATACGCTTCAAAACAAGAAAGTTCTCGAACTTTTTATATCCCAAACATTCACTAAAACTGGAATCTCACTCACCCATAACGCTTTTTCAAAGGGCTTCATTACAGGAGTGAATTTAATCACTTATTGCTTTTACGGAACGCTTTCCAGATTTGACGTAATAAAACAACAGGTACACGTATTAAGCAATATATATCGAAGTTAATTTAGCGTTTCTTTTCTTCACTAGAATGTAAAGATCTCAGTTTTCGCATTCGCAAGAGGAGCGACAAGTGGGTGGAGACAGTGGGCGGGCTCAAGTTGGACTGTGTGTGTCAACTGTCAGTTCCGTGGTATGTTACTTTGCCAGGAGATCTTTACGGGAAAGTCCCACCGCAGGCGATCTGCAATCGACGAGGTATACACGTTTAGTCGTTTAATATGCAACATTTGAATGAACAGATAATTTCTCATTGCATTACCTAACCTGGAACGTTGGAGTTTTACAATAGTTAATCCATCATTAAACATCGATGAGAACTCGTCAGAGAACTTAATCATCTTGTTGAATTAACGTTCGAATACTGCACATACGAAAAATATAAGAACGTTACAATCAGAACAAATTGGAAGGATGATTATCATTAACGAAATTGAATAAGAATAAGATGCCTGAAGTCACGTTTTATGCTTATCCGATTACCGCTTAAAGAGACATGGGACGCGAAAGCTCGTCAAAAATATCTTTAAAGCAATTCCTGACAAAAGTACCATCTTCCAACATCTAGTACAAATGTAATTCACAGCACCTTGTGAGGAAATTTCCACAAAAAACCCAAAATTCATGATTTTTTAAAGGCGCGAGTAGGAAAAAAACTGTGGTAACCACAAAGTTTCTAACCTCCTTCCCACTGATTCTAAATGAGCGCATGCGTTCACAGTCAGTTGCTTGAAGTCGTTTGGAGTCAAAGGTCATATTTTCCATGCAAGAGAAATGTGCTACGCTGTGTCTTGAAATACCAAATAAGGAGACGTGCTTTACCTTGAGGGCGAAAATGGACGAAGTGGCGAGCAGTTGACAGATCTCATAATATGCTTTGATATCAACAGAAGTGAAACATCTTCATGAACAAACCCGAAAAATACCTGGTGTGCAGGTTGCATTCTGTTTCAGTGGAAGAGAACTACTTTCGATAGCGCAATGTAGTCTGTTTATCGTGTTCCAGGCCTCTTTAAGTAAACCCATACAGTATTACAGAAAGATCACTTTCTTCCGAATTGGTTTGGACAGCACACAACAGTCCGCGATCATTATGTAGGCTAAATTATCACTCGATTGATTATCATGCCTTTATCTTAAGGTTGCGCTCGTGAAGGCAATCTCCACATGAATTACGGCGAAACGTATTACGAGGAACTTGATGGCCAAAGGTTAAAGTGCACATGCGTCGAAGGGCCTGATCTCATGGTGGCGGATGACTTGTCCAATTCGCACTTTCAATGTGAGGTTGCTGAGTAGCAAACATTCCGAGTTTTCACATTGACTTGTAAAGGATGAAGAGATATAAATACAAAAAGTGTGGTAACTACATGTATTTGTATGTGGCCCAGTGTCTGCGAGATTAATAGAATGGTGGAAAATGCCTGCCACTGTCACCTTCAAGACACCTTAAAATCAAAACTGTTATGCGTGTAAGTGCGACATTTCAAACGACAGGAGCAAACATATTTGTTTTTGTTGCGCCTATTAAAATAAAAATTCTAAAGTTGGTTCAGTTATTATATATGTACTTGTTAATAAGTATTGGAACAACGAATTGCTGTTTTGCTCAATTTAAGTAACCGGGCTGCATTTGCGGCAGTCGTAAAAACGTTGTCGAATGTAAACAGTTAATCTAAAAGATAGCCATTTATAAAAATCAACATGTTGTTCTACTTCAAATTAACATTTTCCAGTTTCATGAACTTTAGTTTTTGTTTTCCACGTGCTCAGGCGCACGCGTTAAGGCAGAGGATTTACATAGTGACATTCTATATTATTATTATTATTATTATTATCTATATGTATTGCACCATCAGAATCCACACGCTGATGACTCATCGATCTGCGCGCGCATCTCATATAATCTCGAATTGAAGTTAGTAGTGAGTTAGGATTGTCTATTGCCAGTCGAGGTTAAAGAAACGTCTCGACTGCACCACCATTATGACAAAAGTAAGTTCTAAATAAGCGAGCAAAGGTAATGATAAATTGATCCGATACAAGGCGCTTAAGTCTTGCTAAATAAAAACATATAAAAGCGGAAAGGAAAGTGGATCAAAATGAATGGCTATCTCCCAAAACACACACACACACACACACACACACACACAC
>NMRA01000935.1:0-71968 GCA_002633005.1 Phoronis australis | reverse complement strand
ACTGCTTTGTACGTTGCGTGGACGGGTAACGCTGCGTTCTTCACACGAACGAGCCAAGTACGGCGAAGTGTGTCATCCATCGGAAAGCGATGCAAAGGTTCTCCCAAAGCGCGCGTGAGACGATAATTAGTACATCCCGGTACGCAGCAACAGTGTGGCATGTTGACTGACTAGTAAATGAAAGCAAACGAGGACGGAACTTAACACAACCGAGGTAGAACAATGACTGACTCGGCAGCTCTCACAGTCAGACTATATGAAAAGAAATTGGCGCGAAATGCTTGCCTCCTAAAACGTCACTTCCGGAGTAGCGGACGAGTAATCAACAAAATCGCGAAAAGCTGTAATTAAGTGGAAAATATGTCTAGGATAACCAACCAACCTTATTTTATCTCAAAATGACATGAAAAAAGGCTGTCTTCGCCTTTAATAAAGTTTAGTTGCAAGAAAGCACTTTTCCAAAATCCTAATTCTGCCGGGATATCATCGAACTAAAATGGATTTTTAAAAGACATGATTTTGTTTTTAAAATTTTACATGCTTAATTTACATGCAACTGGGCCTATTTATCTTAATCTCCAAATAAGTTTCGCATTCTAAGAGTTGACCATTTTGCGGGAGTTCGTAGAAACGACTTTTTCACATTCAACATATATTTCTATCTTGCGGATTTGTACTATGATAGCTGAACACCCTGAGCTCAGTTCTTCAATTCACTTTTACTTTCACGTTAGCGTCAAAATTTAGCTGTTGCGAAACCAACTTTGTTACTGTAACGTGAACCAGCATGCGCAATTTCGTATGCGCCACAATTCATGTTCACGTCGCTTTGCGAAACCTCTCTATTATACAGAGAATTCCCGTATCTAAAACAAACTGTAAAAATACTCTGAATCTAGTAATAAAATTCAACACAATAAGGAGTCCAGAAAAAAGGTCACCAAAATACCAATTACAGATGGAAACGACGGTAACCAAACCTACAGTATAGAAATTACGAGAGCACTAGAGCGAAATACCTACATGAACGGAATAGAATATATAACTAGGTAACAACCTACTAAAACTATCCTCTGTAACACGGCCAAAGGCTGCAAATCCCTAAACAAATCTAATAAAAGGAATGTTGCCGAAGAGACGGCGTCAACATTAGAAAACTTCTAGCGACATCTATCGAGTAAGTTGAAACTAATTTCTGAAATGGAGAGTACGGCAGAATGAGACTACGAGACTCGACAGTTACGAGTTACTTCCATTTTTGCAGATTGCTATTGTGACAAACAAACAGCTCAAGACGTTTCGTTAGTTGAATTCATTTGTAGAAACAAGAATCGATTCGAAAATAATCGAATTCCTCCTCAAAAGAATCGAATCGAATCAAATCGAAATCAAAAAAAATTGTGTATCGTTCCACCACAAGTGAGAACGCTCAACGTCGGTGTCCATCGAAGCTACCTATCCCCAGGGAGTCACTCCTGTTTCCTATGATGGACCGTTGGGGGGGGGGGGAAGTGTCGCCGGAAAAGCACGACCGTAATTGTGTACATTACGCCGTTAATTACGCCGTAAAATTACGAGCGTAATTTAATTCTTTACGGCGTAAAATTACGCTTGTAATTTAGTTTAAACTCTTAGCCAGTTACGTTGGGTTTTACAATCCACGATCGCACCTCGCTGGTTCCCTCCATGACTTATAGTGAGTTAATTCAAGTCCTGTCAGATCACTATGTTCCTATGAAAAGCCAAATTACTCGGAAACTTGAATTCAGATCATGACGGCAGAAGGCTGGAGAATCTGTCAACGAACTCATTGTGGCCTTACAGAATCATGCTATTGGAATGAACTGTCACAAAACTTACCGTAAAATGGGGGGAAGTTGGCTGGCGGGGGGGGGGGAGTTGATCAATAAAAGTGTTTCTTATAATCCCTAATAGCAGACTCCTGGTGTTTTGTAACGAAGTTTTACAGTTTGCGACGAAGAGCAGTAGTTGTATTTCATTTGCCATTTTGAAGTGGTGTGCTAGGAGTGTTTGACGTCAGTATACCTTGATTTTTCAAACCCCAAAATGTGTAAATTTTAAGATTGATTACTGCTGTATGGTTGATATAATCTGGAGACAGGAAAGAACTATTTTTGAATTGTGATAGAACTCACATTCATCGATCGTATAGTAGCTACAGCCACATGTATGATATTTAGCATTCCCGTTAAAAATATGGATGGCACACTTATTTTACGAAAACGAGCCGAAGTTAGGAAGTACATGTACGCCGGGTTAATTTGGCATGGGGTGCCAACTGCACCCCGATGATTTTTGTTTTTTTCTATTTTTTAATGCTTTCAACTCATTTGTTTTTCTGTATGCCACGACATTACGTTCATGAGAATGTCAATCTCAAATATTTCCAGGATGACCTGAGGGATGCTGAGCAACTCCGCCAACGAAGGAACAATAAGACAAAATAAAGCAATTTTTCAGGTATTTATTATCATTTATAAAACAGTACAAAAACAAACAAACAAATAAGTACATCCATTCATTCATGAATGCGCACCTCAGGAAAGAACATTCTCGTATATCGTATAAAGTAAATAACTTCTACATGGAGTTAACGTGAACAATGAAATTTTACCATTTCGCAGAAAAGCTGTCATATACAAAGATTTTATATGGAATTAATTTTTCAGCATTACATGTAATAAACCTCTGAAAATTAGTTACATTTTTGTGAGATCTCTTCTTGTAAATGCACTGTTTGGCTATTAGAAGCAAAATGTTAGATAGAAAATAACGCGTCTCATAAAGTCCAAGAGAAACTGTTGGGAAGCTGAATGCGACACTTTTGAATTAGCTTTTCAAATTCCTTCCAGAAATCTTGTACAAAGGGACATTCCCAAAAAAGGTGAAACAGAGTCTCTGGAGCTTTGTCACAAAAGGAACATAAATTAGAATCCCGAACACGGATTTTGATTAAAAAGGTATTTGTTGCAATAAAAATTAGATATACCCACCTTCAGTCCAAGTGTTCCGCAGGAGGGAATGATCTCGCCAGTGCAATTTCAGGTTTAACAAAATCCACGGGAATCCCCAATCTGCCATTGACGAAACAGTTGGAGAAGGCTGCTACTCCTGCACCAGACAAAGTAGGCTAGGCTTCTTACATTTTGTTTGCTTTTGATTTATCCTTTTAGGTAGAGTTCCTCGAGAGTGGGCCACAGAAAGCCTACTACAACAGGTCTAAACTGGGGTGGTTCGACGCTATAACGTTCCAAGACTAGTTTCGTAATATCACAATTCTTTGGGCGCGGAAAATAACGCAGCAAGAAAAGTTGTGATGGCAGACAAATTGTCATCACATCAGAGCAAGGATGACATCGCAGAATGCATGGCATTAAACATAGCGTTTGTCTGCGTACTCCCCAACAGTACCCACGTGACCCAACTTCATGACGTCAGTAAGGAAGAATTGGCGTGCTGCACTAGAGTGGAAGACGTCTGTAAGATTATTTTGTAAATTTAGAGAGCGAGGTTGACCAGTATTAGGAAGAAAGTTACGGGGATGGGGAGAGAAAACGACACTAGGCAATAGGTAAAACAGAAAATCGACAGACTGGTAATTATAGCCTTTTATTAAATTATGATTAAATTTTATAACCAGTGTATGGTCGAGTAATATGCACGTATATTTATAGTTGAAGTTTTTTGCCCCGACAGTCAAAGCCCAATCTCGAATAAAGGCCACATTGATTCCGTTTCTTCAATGCAAAAGGCGTTTGTCAGGAACAATCATATCTAATAATTGTGATGCTTAAGGGATTTCATTTCTAGTAAATGAAACTCGTTTCTGTCTCGTCTGCTCCACACTGATGAAAACTTTGTACCGTTTTAATTCATTCATTATTTCGGACCAATGTTCGACTCCAACCCGTTTGTTTCGCTTGCAGACGTGACCTCAAACTACATGTAGTTGCCTATCACTTACCTTCCACTTTCCACTACTGGTCATTTACGTATACGTGAAAAGCATGCATATCCACAAAATGTTGAACAGGAATAGACTGATGAAAACTTTCTTAACGCAATCCGTGGATTTTTTCGGTCACAATTTGATGTCGAGGTAATTTATTTGGCTGACAACCACGGTTTCAGCAGGGGTACAACACAATACACCCCTTTTGTCCATCAAAAACATTTACACGCTGGAGAAACTTTCATCAGTTCTTAGTTTCTGTAACGGTTCGAAGCACGATTCTTCAAAACTGGCACAGCGTGGCCCCTGAACTGATCGGTTGCTCTGTCGTGTACTGCCATACCCATGTCGGACACCCTAGGTTAGGGTCTTTTGGTGACACTAAAACTGAAATATTGTTCCTCCCATTGCTATTGTTGCATCTCTACACACCACACGCACCTTTTCAGAATACTCATCTTGGGCAATATTGAACTCTTTTCGAGACCACATATATCCACGGCTGTTGTAGAACAACACAACCGCGGAGAACGGATTTCTACTGATGACGTCCAACAAAAGTTAGGTTTTTGCCTTTATTCCTTGACTACAAGTGCGCAAATTGAAAAACAAATACTTAAGATATCATACCAAAATTGCTGGTAACCGAACTCAAGCCTTAATGTCCATGGTGTGAAGAGTTAAGCGAGCTTTCGTCAGCTATAAACTCGTAATACCACTGAGGAGAGAAGTTCAAAAGTATTTAGTAATTTAACTGGACTGTAAACTGGGGACATCCTAAATAAAGTCAAAGATAGATAGTTGAGATGTGAGGAGTGAATTGAATC
Source organism: Phoronis australis (assembly GCA_002633005.1). Lineage (NCBI taxonomy): Eukaryota > Metazoa > Phoronida > Phoronidae > Phoronis > Phoronis australis. The sequence goes on along the minus strand of NMRA01000935.1, from coordinate 67,168 downwards.
ATTTCAACTGGATTTACTTGATGAAAATGTCTTAGGTCATCGAGGACCTCCCGCCCCATTCAAATGGAAGATGGCAACTGCATTCAGGTGCTAGGTTATGCTAGGCCTTTTTATAAAGTAAGTCAATTTGAAATCATTCTATTCACTCCAGAATTGATATGCCTGGATGGACCAAGTCTTGCGTTTCATTATAGATGAGATGTATACTCATACCCCTCAAGTCGGCATTCTACTAACATTGGTTAAATAACAACGCAACGGCAACCAACACCCAAGGACAGAGGGGCCAGCTCAACCCTCGATCTTAGAAACAGGTCCACAAACACTGTGAGCCTGCCGTTTTAGGAATTACGCTGTCATTTCGCCAGCGACAAATGATGTTGCACGGTTTCTGACAAGTACAGTTAAAACTTGCCAGATTTCCAAAAAAACTAGCTGTTTGACAGTACGTTTGGATTATATTTTTGGAATCAGTAGGAAATTAGCCTTCGGAATCTAATGTTGGCTTTAGTCGAACATTGGCAGGGAAGTGGTGGTTTTGGGGTGAAAAGTGTCGATTTTGCGTTTTTTTATTCCTATTTTTCCTAGTTTAGCCTGGTTTTCAGGAGGTGTGAAAGTGTCAAAAAAACAAGAGAGAATAAAGTTGATGTGATCATCCGTAGGACTTGTGATGTGGAATGACTCATAACTTTTCTTTATTTGCATGTAGATTTTGACAGAGTGAAGAAAGGGTGAAGAGTCCATTGACGTGTGTACTGATAGGCAAACCCCTGTAAGAACTGTTCTGTGCCTCCCAAGCTCTACTTTTGACCTTGAACCTGAAACTGCCATAAACCAGCCTTTCCTCATAAAACAATTTTTGTTACAGAACATTTACCGATACGATTTTGGGTTTTCAAATTTTTCATATGTCAAAATGAGTGATTTTGGGTGCAGAAATTGGAATGAACTGCATATTCTTAGGGATATCAAAGTGCCTGGAGTATACTGACACTGTTCTTTGTTAGATAAGTTTTATTTTATTGTTTTGTTTGTGCACTAGCAGATAGCACTTGGTTGGCATGACCCATAAGGTCAATGCATTGATGATGTAATTTATTTACGATAGTACGGTAGGTAACATTCTAGAAGATTCTAGTATGTTAGTGATTGAAGTAGTCTGGAAAATTCTAGAGCCTAGACCATGTTTGGAGAATGAATACATGTAGGTAGATTCCGGAAAGTTCTAGACTGTGCTTGAATTGCTGAAAAGTTCCAGAACAATGTGAGAGACTATAAATACACAGGCATGTGTTAATTGAGGTTAGCTAAAGATGAAAGTCAGTTAGTCAGTTGAAGTTCTAGTTGAGTTGCACTGAAAAGAATCAGCAGTTACAGCGCTAGTCAATAGAGTCAGGAGCCAGCTATTGAGACAGCAGGATATTGAATCAACGAGTGTAACAGTTGCTGGAAATGTCTCAGAAGTTCATCACGAGACAAGGCTTCGAAGCACTGGCTGGAGCATAGAACAAACATTGCGTCGGACGTTTTGTTTGAGTAAACATGTGAACGTACGATCGAGATTACGTAATTAAGAGTCAGAAGATTTTCAAGAGTCAGTCTATACGTCAAAATATAAAACAACTTCATTTTTTGTATATGAATAGGTAGCTTAACAAAAATCTAAATGCCACATTTAGTGCACTCAATGACCCCTAATTTCGGCGCTGGAGCACTAGACATATTAGCCTTATCGAAAATTGCGCGTTTTCAGCAACGGAAATAAGTAACTTAAAATAAATTGAAAGTCGTGCTTTAGTGGCTGAAATAATCAATGTATACCATGTATAATTATTTGACATTTATTCAAATTTGACAGCTTGTGATGGACAGGGGCGATAATCCACAGATGTTTTTGTGCCCCACTTACCACCATATTGCACCTTTTAGCTTTATGTAACTTTTTGAACATACAGCTAAAGAGTTAATCTTGATGATTGAGCAAAAAATATCTTACCCGAACTTTACATTATAGTGAAAATTGTCTTGCAAAACTGTCGATTTTGGAAATGATGAGCAGAGATTACCGACCACAGGCCCGTAGCCAGCAATGAGAAGGGTGTGGTTCGAATTTCTGGAACGGTGGACCTTTGCGGATATTTTGCAAAGGTCGCCACTGTAGAGTTTTCGGTACGGCCCTTGACGCAGCTTCACTAGGGGGAGGGAAATCTATATTCACAACGACGACTCTCAGCTTTATGTTCCCAACTGATCAAACGGAATTCGTAATACCAGAAATGAGGATGCTCTGACGGTTGCTCACAAAGAACGGGACCCAAATTCGGATGTAAGGTGGTCCAGAAGGAGAATGTCCCCGCATTACCCCCTGCCAAACTTTCAAACCGGACGTGCTTAAATGAGTTACATCTCATTACATAATCGGTCTGAAATATTTAATCGAAGCATGATCGACTTGAATATTTTGATCTGGTTGTATTTTGCGTGATACTTAACTTGCTTACATCGCTGGAAATGGGACCAGACCAGTATTCCAAAGGTTCACTTCTCTGAAGGTTCATTATTCCGAAGGTTCACTACTCAGAAAAGATCTAAAATTTTGGACTTGGGTGTATTAGACGTCCCCTTTTACTTGCAGAAATAAACGACACTTCGGTTATTAGATGCACTAGGTGGTGTACCTATGCTCAAACAACGCCCGGATTTCATGCGCATGGGAAATTGCTCTCATGTCTGTCGAATACGGAAAATGAGTATGTACTTGAATTAATAAAAGATTAAGAAGTAGGAATATTGATGAATTATCAACCACGATACATTCATCAAATCCATGCAAGGTCGCATCATTCGCACTGAGCTAGTTTAGGGCTGCTTCCCCTCAAACTCACCCATTGGAACCACGCGCATGGCCGGGTCGAAACTAAATGTAGTTAGTAGGCTACCCTGTCCCTGCCAGTCTTCACGAAGTCGGAGAGTTCCATTCAGTCGTCTTAAATTTAAAACCGCCGCTATTGGTCGCTGAAGTCCTGACCTGATGCTGTTCCTGAGACTGAATGAGTCGTTCGTTAGATTGAAGATTCACGATTGGCAATGATTGGAACTGAGCTCATTTGTAAACCATGTAATCAATGTTTTAAGAACTATTCAACTTTTGTACACCCTTTAAATAGTTACTAAATGGGCACAAATACAATACTTTTCTCATTTCAGTTCCGACTCGTTAGCAGACAAGGTAGAGTAATGAACTGTCGGAGTTTTGGTTTCGAATTGTGGACATTCGAAGTAGAGTGAACTTTCGAAGGTAGCGAACCTTTGCAGTTACTTCGGAGTAGTGGACTTTCGGAGTGATAAACATTCGGAATAGTGACATGTAACCTTGGAAATCTTTTTCATCAAGTTTTTTTGTTCGTATGACGCTTGCGAGGCCGAGCGCCATCGGCACTGATTGACAAGAAAAGATTTTCTTCATTGACCCAAGTTTTTATTAGGTCTAGACCTACTTTTCCCTAATAATATGAACATGTTCGTTGGGGCGGCATAGCACTGAAAAAAGTGGGGACTATAGCCCTCCAACCCCCTATTGTGCGCCGCCCATGTAGTTAAATGTCTGATTTTTGAGCAACGACGGAGGACTGCCTATAGTGAATTTAATTATCATAGGCGTGTACTGAGTTTAAAAGAATGGAAACGCACACACGTGTATACGCATGCATGTCATCCACCAATCCACAATCAAAGTGGCCGGAAATTTGAAAATGTCTGCACTTTACCGTACTCTGCCACTATCAAAATAGCAGATAAACCTACTTTTTGCTATTTTGTTTCTTGGTCGATTTTAAAACTTTCACACGGAACTACTTTTTGGGAGCTCTCTCGCTGCTATATACGGTAGCCTATTAAGGTATAGCCATTAACTTCTAGATTCTTGTGTTACCCTATGTTGTAGCCACCAATGCCGATGAATAACATAAAGCATCCTCTAATCGTCTGCACGATCCTATCATCAAACATCATTCGGACGAAGTTGACCTGGCACGGCCCGATGTGAACTAAATTCAAAATTATTAGTGACTTAGTTTATGATTGTAGGTAGTAGTACCAGTAACTGCAACAATTTTGTTGTTGTTGTCTATCTATGTTCCATCTTTAACGGATAGGTCGGGGCTGGACCTTTTCCGCGGGGGGGGGGTTCGATCGAACCCCCGAGCCCCCCTGGCTACGGGCCTGGACCATTTCAACGAAAATTTGATAAAAATTGATGTAAAAATCAAGTCTAAGCTCTCTCAAATGAAAACAAGTTGAGTTCTGCATGTATTGCTCGGTCAGTTTTAAAACTGAACCCGATGACCTTTGCTCAGTGAGTCAGTTGACATTAGGTTTGAGGATTTATAAAAACCTTGTAACTCTCTTATTTTCTTCCATTCACAGGTTAATCTAAACACTCTTTAGAGTTTTTAATTAGAAATCAATACCTTGTAAGAATTGTTATTTGTAAAGACTTATCGAGGGTATCATGTGCTTAAAGACAAAATTTGGAACAATAAGAACGCATAATTACAATGAGTTTTGACCGTGTTGACGATTTTTTTACAGTAAACAGAGGGTCGTGTTTTTACAAGCTAATTACATGTTCCAAAAGCCCCCTATTGGTGATTGAGGGAACTGAGAAAAGGCAGATAGGACCACGTGCGCTTCATGTAATGCTTCGTAAGCAAAAACTACGGGAAAGCAAAGATGGTCTAATTTAGACTATGGACAGAGTAGGAATGAGTGAACAAATTATTATAAGAGCCACCTATTGGTAGTTGAGGCAACTGTCAGTTTTTGGAAAGGTGCAATATGGCTGCTACAAAGTTGGCCGAAAATGGCTCCAGTGAAAACCTTCAAGGTAGTCGTTTTTGCCACACATAATCAAAACATACAATTTGAAAGTCGTGCAATTAAACTATTTAATTATTGTTCTTTCAAACTGTCTCACTCATTTGTTATCAGCTTACTATACATGCTAGTAAAATGCATTCAAATATGTCTACTTCGGGGCCCAATTTTGTTGCAAAATGGAGGTACATGTACAGGTGATAAAAAAAGAAATAATGGATGAAAATTCCTAACAAGCGAAATTTGTCTACATCCCATCGAGCCTAACTCATGTGCTATGTCTCAAAATATCTGTGATTTTGAGTAAAGACTCTGGTTGTTGGTTTTTATACGGGGTCACTCTTAATTGATAAGCTTGAACCAGTCTTTAGTCTATCGTCGTACCGAAAGCTATTAGCACTGGACGGAAACAACCTGCACCAACCCAATCCAAGTGGGAAAACGTGACACAAAGTGTCCCTTTTTATATGTGTAAGTAACAAGTTGGGATCAATTTCACAGCTGTAAGAGGATTAAATAAAAATGATAATTTCTTCGACGGAACGCGGGATTATTGCCGCTTAAAGAAATGACGGAAACAGTAGTGACCATTCTTGATTGAATTTCATTTTGTTATGACGACATGTGTTAAAGCGGTACCGAAGAAGTTAGATGCTGATTTAGACTACTCACCGCTATAAAATTGCCTCAATGGTTCCTTACTCAAGTGGGATGCGATTTTTGGTCTTGCAAAGAATCAACAACTCGTCACTCGACTGAACAATTTAGGCGCATCAAGTGACACGCCGCGTTAAGTCAACTTGTAGCGCCTACATGTAGTTTCAAGCAATCACACCTATTTTGACTGGAGAACAATTTCAGACCAATTTCATAACGTTTAAAAGCTGTCTAAATAAGAAATTACTTTTTCTAGCGGAGGGCGAATTGATAGCAGCTTTAAGGAATGTGGATAATTTCAAGGTAACTCTATTCTAACGTGGCACAATTCTATTGACGTCGAATCGAATTCCAGAGTTTCTGAGTATATAAAATGTCAACAAATCTCCACATCAACGTCTACATGTATGTTTCCACTTCATTCTTTACAAGTAAATGTGAAAACTCGGAATGTTTGCTACACAGGCTCACATTTCACGTGCGAATGGAATTCGTAATCCTCATAGAGGGGATCTGGTTCGTTGACGCAAGTGCAGTTCTCTCCGCCGAATAAAAACCAGTCGCCGTACTCCATGTGAACGTCGTCGTAACGAAGACAACCTTAAAACAAAGGCATGATCATGGTGATTTGGGCCACGTTTTACCCTGCATAATGATAGATTGACGTGTGCTGTTCCAATTAAATCGATAAACAATGTCTTTTTAGCATACATCTACTGCATGGGTTTACGTAAGTGGGAATCGGATGCGAAAACTGTTATCTTACTACGCAGTTTATTCAAAATGGTTCACTATACCCATACTTTCAGTTAGGTCTGATCTGTTTCTTACATGTCATTTCGATTGATGAATCCATATATTATTGAAGTAATTTCTAATTACCTACTACCAAGTTCTTTTTGCAATGTTGCAGGTTAGGTAATATCATGGAATATTGTTATGCTCTGAATGAGTAAAAAGAGCATACCTCTTCGATAGCAGGTTGGAAACGGTGGAATTTTGTTGCGCAAACTCAACGGCAAGTGGTAGGGATAGATCCACGTTACTTCATTGGTACACTCACAGTCAAACGTAGCCACGTTGTCCCTTGTCTCCTCCCACGTGTCGTTCCGTTGGTGAGTCTGACCATTTGTATCTGTACATGCTACGGAACAAAAGAAGACTCAGCAAAATCTTAGTATTTTCTATTTTTTGCCAAGCCGCTTATGTTGCAGATTGGAGTCAAATGTTGACTTCCTTCAAAAACCACTAACATACTTAAACAAATGCGCTCCCCAGTACCCGATTAAACTTTTTCTTTCTCGGAGGGAGGGANAGAGAGAGAGAGAGAGAGAGAGAGAGAGAACATTTATTCACTCATATAACACTTACTAAAATACAACGTGTGTAAATGATAAGTACATTTGTATTTCCATGCACGTGTGTGTGTAAGAATGAGCAGTGTTTCTGTGTCATGATACTATTTGTATGCTATTATTCACGGAGGATATAGAAGCAGATGGAGTCACTGAATAGTAAGCATCTAATACTTTGTTCCTGTAATATCTTGAAATTCAAGCTAGTGAGAAGCCGTGGGTGTTTATCGTATCAAGAACAGAACAGGGTATTTTAGTTTTACTGATGATTCTAGGAGTGTGAAAAAGTGACTTGCAAATGTAAGTCTTGAGTATATTACTGTAATTACGAATTGTAAGTGATCTGACGAACGAAACTTTGTAATTGTTCTGTTGTCTTGGTTGTTATAGCAGAAACAATCCCATAACGCAAATTTAAAATGATTAAATTTTGAGACAAAAATGTGAAATAATTTGGCATAAAAAGGACTTTTCCCACCTTCCTCAAAAGCTCATATCCATATGCCTAATGTTCTCAGCACCTATTGTTTTTTGAGCATGAAAATGTAACCAATTTTCGTTGGTGTCACAGTGCTCTATGGGTTTCCTCATGCTTGGAAATGGCTGTCTTGCAGGTTCGCTCTGGTGGGTGTGGTCATGGGAGCAAAGAGATTGACACTCAAAAATTGAGCTAGATCAACTTTTCTGGTAACCACTTCAAACGGCCTTCGATGCCTACTTGGTAATCCACTGTATCAAAATTGGTCACTGCCGGACAATTTCAGTGTTGGGAAGTATCAGCCAGACGGTTATAAACAAGGTAAAAAATGAGAGGTAACCACATTAAACCAGTTGCAAAACATTTCCGTGAGTCCAGGTATCACGAATGAACACTGCCACCCTTTTTAACGTGTGTACGTCAGTCATGACATGCACGCGAGTTAGGGCAAGCAATCAATTCAGTTTTGAAGGACAAAAATTCACTACTGAATACTACTGGAAACAAAAACCACCAAGGAAGTCCAAAGACAACCTTTCCAAGCAATGAGTTTAATTTTGTTTATTTAAGGATTTTTAAAACGTTTTTTCTATCTACGGTTTGTGTGTCCGAATTTCATCAATGCCTTTGAGGGTTATTTTAAATATCTAAAAATCGTCTAAGTGTACTTTAGTCTTTGGGGATCGGATTATAGAGTTTTCCCAACTTCAGACTGCTATTTAATTCACTGAAACATCATCAGTTCCTACACGATTAGCTTCTAATTGTCAAAAATTATCTATGAATCTATCCAGTTTTGTATATACATAAACAAGTAAGTCAGAAACCAACGAATTTGTTTATCAAAACGGAATGTTATAAGCAACTTCCGCATGCATGCTCACGCTTTTGACAGGTAACCCGGGGAACATGGGAAATGGGGCATACCTATTAAGGTGTATATTTGCTCATTTCAGCGGTACCTATAACGGTTTACGATGTAAACTTGAACTCCACTGACAAAAAACGCTGAAATCTTTGTTGATGATTGCGAGAGTTCTTTGAGTAGGCCTACCCCTCTCGACATGTACACGATAACTACAAATAGTAGCCTAGACAGCAGTGTATTCCACATGTGGGAATTTCTTAAAAACAACTCATACATGTACTAACCATCTTCAAAAGAGATACTATTCTTGTGATACTACGGGAAACAGTAACATTATTTTATAACTAACCATCGGAAATAGTCCATTTGTGCAGTGGTCTTCGCGTTCTTCAAAATTCCACCCTTTCGATGGCGGCAATCCCACTGTATTTTTTCACATTTTTTGGTTGTTTGGGTCGAATGGCTGTGCTGTGCATGAATGTTTTGTGTTTTTTTGATGAATTTGGAGTCTCAACTTCCCTCGTGAATACTTGGCACTGTCGGATTTACATATATAGAGGGACCTTTCATTTCACTGTCGTGTGGTCCCAAAGCGATGCAGGGAGTGACCTCCTTCAACATGAAAGCCGGTTGCCCGATTTCACAAAAAACATGAAAATAGAGGTAAAAGATTCCAACATTGGACCCTTAATAATTTGTTAATAAAAACACAAAAAGATGGCCACTTGAATGTCATTAATAGCCTCTTTCAAGGCCAGGGCCCCTAAATATGAAGATACCTATATTATCAAATATCAGAAAATGCGCAACAATTGATTTTATCTGTCAGGTCATCAGTTTTTCTCAAGTGATATACACTTTCGAGAAAAAAAATAAAGCGAAAGTTGTCTCCGTTATCCCTTGCCAGAGAGGGGCTTCTGGAAAATATAGTTTTGCGATCGCAAAAATTGTCTTATTGAATTTAAACATCCAATAAATTAGTAGGCTCCGCAAAAGCTTCGCATTACAAATTTTATCGATTTTTCGAAATATATGGATGGGTTTAGACGACCTGTGCTGCCAGGGTCCTCAAAAGGTAAACCAGGCACTGATGCAGAGTTCTCTTGAATTTTCTCCCTCATACGTATTTCGCAGTCTTTCTTTTCTCGACTGTCCCCGGCCCCAAGTCTATGTCGGTTACCACGGTTTAACCCTGACGCCGGTCTCCCGCTTCCTACTGCCCTGACATGTAGCTCACTTAGGTCGTAGGGCTAGACTTTTATGCTCAGGTATAGACTTTCACTTCTAGACTCCACTGTTACCCTTTGGTGAAGCCACCACGCACGTGGTTTATGAATAACATAAAGCTTCCTCTTATCGAATACACGATCCTGTCATTTACACAAACAGCGGCACTCGGGCGAAGTTGGCCGAGTACACACCGATGCACGTGAAGCGCTTTGAATCAGAAGCAAATTCAAAATTATTACCAACTTATTTATCATTGTGCATTGTAGTTAGTAGCACCAGTAGCTACATGTACAACAGTTTTGTTGTTGTTGTTGTTGTTGTTGTTGTTGTTGTTGTTGTTGTTGTTGTTGTTGTTGTTGTTGTTGTTGTTGTTGTCCAGTTATATCCTATCTTTAACGAATAAGCTGGGGCAGCACCTTTTTATCAGAGGAGGAGTTCGATTGAACCACTGAACCCCCCTGGCTACGGCTACGGGCCTGTACTATTAATAAAAGAATAAAATTAATAATAAAAGTAAAAGGTGAAACACAAACTATAATCTTTATTTGATTCAACTGCAAATCAGTCACTATTTCCACAAAGATTACACATGGTGGTTGGATACCCCTGAATAATTAATTTGAACGTGTTTTATGTTCACTGTGAAAACAAAAAAGGAACAGTCCCATTGTTTGCATATCTGTGTCGTGCAAATGCCAATCTAACTAAACTGAAAAACTGCCAGGACTCGTTCTTCCCACGAATTGCAAATAACAAGTTCGCAACCAGAACAGAATTTTACCTACGTTACAGCTTTGATAGTTTCCACGCAATCTAACACGATGACTCGGCATACGGACTCAATATCAGGTGCTGCAGAGGTGTTTTCAGTCTTTTTGGAGAACACCATATCAAAGATAAAAATACGGACTGTTTGAAAGAAAGGTGAATAGTCGCACCGTTTTTCAGCGCTTCACGTAATGTTGGGTCTGTGAATTTCAGCTTTTGGTAAAACAATATTTCCCATCGGGCGTAGTTTGGGCTGTTCCGGGCAAAGAATACATCTAGCATTGTCGGGAAAATGTTCACATAGCCACTAACTAACGTCACTGGTCTTGACGCATCTCTGGAGTTTTCTGCGGGCTCGGTTTATGAGAAAGATGTTTTGCCAAATTTGCCATTACTTACTGTGTGAAATGAAGTAACCGTAGTTGGTGCGCATACATAGGCAGACGACAGCGAAAGACGGCATTTCGACTATTCCTCGTTATAGCAGTTGCATCAAATGACTCACCACACTCAAACACAATGTGCCATCCGTCACGGACGGGTTTTTAAGTTTTGTTTTAAATCCTATGGAGTATTACGCTGTTGTCGCATGGACTTGTGAGGTCACTCCAACTTCGGGCGCGATGTTTCTGGTTTTCATGCCTAAACGTAAACTTGCAGACAAAGATCTCTCACCTGGCCTCTATGTCGTACGGACTCACTGGCTTTATTAAAAATCTTAGTGCCTGGTTCAGCGTGAATGGGATTATAATCAATTTTGTTTCGACTCTTTATTTGTCTGACATGGGGCACCCCACCGCTGAAATTGTTAGCCATCTTACTGTTGTGCCACGTGCAGTGATACTGAACATCGGGCGATTGGTTTCAACGGTTACCTGTTGGGTTGATCTAGCTCAACTCAGGTACTTGGGCGTGTGTGTCTGGGCTAACCCAATGCTAGATTGGTCTGGCAGTGTTCATTCGTGACACCTGGGCTCACGGTGAATATTATGCAATTGGTTTCATGCGGTTACCTCTTGGATTGATCTAGCTCAGATTTTCCCTTGTTTTCAACCGTCTGGCTGATACTCTCCACCACTGAATTTTGTTACAGTGGATTACGCAGTAGGTATCGAAGGCAGTTTGAAGTGGTTACCAAAAAAGTTGACCTAGCTCAATTTTTTGGTGTCATTCTCTTGGCTCCCCTGACCACACCCACCAGAGCGAACCTGCCTGACGACCATATCCAAGCATGAGAATACCCATAGAGTACTGTGGCACCAAAGAAATTTGATTACCTTTTCATGCCCAAAACGCTTTGGGATCCCAGTCTAAAATTTTCTTTGGAAACGCATTATTTCGACCTATGCAACCTATTGTAACCTAGCTTTGCAAAACGTATTGTTTTATTATTGATACCACAATATCGGCCTCGAATGGCCAATACAACAGTTTAATAACCTATTTAGTTATTTAACGACGTTAAATAACATTTTGGCGGGAAACCGTGTCCGGTTTCGAACCCGGCCCTCAGGAGTTTCGGGCAGTCGACTTTACCACTGCACCACTCAACGGCTCACGTCATCGGGCGTGAAAATAGAATACTTAAATGAGCACGCGCAACAATCATATGTTCAACAAACAGCTTGTACCGACATTTATACGCAATGAAAAATAAGAAGCAAAATTTCAATAAAAAATGATATCCTTAATTCAGTAAAATTTATCAGTCATTTTCTCTCACCCATAAATCATCGATCTCCAGTTTGAATGCCAATAACGTGTGGTCGGAATGCTTTGACTTGGACATCAAACTAAGTAACAAGTAACCTACTTTAGCATACAATATTTTCACGGTGGAAGCTTAGCATGATAAGATGTGTAAATTTAGTTATATTTTGTTTCAATTTTTATTTGGTTTTAAGTAAAAACACCGTTTTAACAAGAAAAACCCAGCATTTCTTGAAATGTCACGACCTCCGACCTCAGGCCTCTGACATAGGAAGTAGTTAAAAAAGCTGAGGCGAGTCGAGAAAGGTAGATCGATTCATTACAATGTTTCTCGTTCAGTATGTAGTATAAATAGATTATTACATTTCTCAGTCGTTATCCCCCTTATCTAGAGCACGAGTGGACTTTGGAGAATTATCGCCCTAGGAGCTTCATCGCTTTTCACCAATAAATCAGCAAATTTCGATGCAAATCGATACAAATGCATTGAGTTTTTAAACAAACGAGTTGTTTTATTTCGCTGTTACAGATCTATAGAAATTTTTAACGTACTACGGCAACCTTCAAAGCTCGATATGCCAACTTACCGAGGTCGGTTGCGATAATTAAGTTTTGATCTATTCCGTCATAAATAAGAATTATTCTACCGTCAAAAACAGACAGACGAGCATAACCGTGTGTTTTGATTTTAGTGTTGAGATTTTTTTTTAGTTCTAAGCAAACAAAACGCAGGGTATAACCCAGTGGTCTGGAACTCGATCAGGTCCGTCGCGGATATAAACAAGCCGAGTTATTCGGCTGCCAAAGTTGAAAACTGAACTTCCAGTCACGAAAAGACTAGATTAGTGAACCAAAAATAATGTGCACGTGAATATTTTGGTGAATTGGCTTCGAAATTGCAAATCTACTTACTCGTCGGGCGCTAGCAAGTCAGGTTGCACTTCCATAGAACCGTACAGGGAAAAGGTGCACAATAGGAATGATTCGAATAATTCATATATAACCAAATAAGGTTCCCCTGACATCGGACCATATCATATATAAGAGTTACATGTATTGTTTCACAACAGTTTTCTGTTGTCAAACACTGAATTAGCATGCACTCAGACGCCCAGGCAATTACTGGTTTATTGCATCTGAAGCCAGTAACGCAGAATGGTTTATTCATTGTCGGTTTCTCAAAACATTTGCACTCCCGAACACCCCAAAGGCATTACAAATTGCATCTACTCAGAGACAATTTTGTTTCCGTTTTATAGAAACGCCGGTTAGGGTGAGAATAATTCGTTTTGAAACAGAGCAAGGCCGGCCACAGGAACGGAAATATTTCACGGTTTCACACTACGTATTAACGGCGTATTTTTCATTCTTTACGGTCGCAAGCCACTTCCGAAACATTTCGGGTTCGCGACGAAATCGAAAAAAAAAACGACATACCCGCGTTCCTTCCAGCTTCGTGTTTCACACAAACGGGAACGATACGCCTCATTATAGCGACAAACACTCAGCTGAAGAACCACTGACATCGTTGCGTTGGTTATTCACTTTCCTCCCAGGTTAACGCGACACCTCTCGGCGAGGGGATATCGACCGTATACGTGCAAGAAGTGAAGTGGATATAGACCGATTAAGACAAAAACAAAATAGATCACGTTGCATTCTCCTGTAAGCTTACCAGTTACTTGGCAGTAGACATATATGAAGTTGTTCTAGTTATGGGACCCTCCTTTTCATTGGCTGGTGTAAACCATATTAGACAGATATCAAAAATGTTACGTCACATTAAAACCGTGAATATTTAAATTTGTAGCATGAGCTAATTAGGACCTTCCAGGTAAAGAAATCAATAAATAAAATAGATGTTGGAATGTCGTGCAGTTACCGACCGATATAAATATAAAATAGTGAAAGTAAAACGACGAACGTCGGTACTAAAAGATATCAAAATATTCCCAACATTTCGAGCGGCACGCTCTTTATCAAGGGCACGACAGAGACTGCCGAGAAGATAGATGTAAATAAAGCAGCACAAGTGGCAGCAGGAAAAGGAACAATTTGTAAATAAATTGCGGTTTTATTAAACACTTAAAGCTGGTTAACTAAAAACAAGTGTGAACATATAAAAACCCTGGCAATTCCAAATATTTCGCAGCCAATCGTTATTTGAAAGCGAAATCAACAAATAATAAAACCTGTCTTGTTTCATTAGGGTAATGATGAAATAAAACCGTACTCATTTACATAAAAATGATCTCGCAACACGAGACTTTTGCGAGATTATTGTATCAACTGGTCCTCGGATGGTTTCCGGCACTCTGGAGGACCTGGGGTTGTTTGTAAATTAGCGCTTTGTTTGCATATTCGCAATTTAAAGAGACTGTCCATCTGTAACTATCGAGAATGTGTTTACTTAAGAAACTGTGATGATCTTCCTTAGTTGTCCCTTTATCATAAGGCAAGCTTCCGAAGAATAATCCTAATCTAAATTTAAATTTTAAAACAGGCAACCCCTCCAACAGTGATTAGTGATAGTTTTGAGTGATTGTGATATGTGTTGTGTGCTTCTAACATGACTTAATTGGAAGATTTATTAAGTTTTGGCCAGCTGACTAGACTATGCTTTGCGGCCATAAGCGCCTCTTGAGTGTCTTGCGCTTACGGAACGCAACCCAGGTTTGACACCATAGTAGAACAACACGCATGGAATGCAAACTTCTGCCTGCAAGGGGATGGAGAGGGATGATGTAAAACCATATAATGGGAGAGGCCTGGAACAGGCTGACCAGCTCCACCCAGTGCCAATATTTGAGAACAGTAGCTGATGTTCAAGAAATTTTCGCGCAAATGTTGGCCCACGCACAGAATTTTACTCTCGACCATTGTATGGATTAAACCATTAAGTGAAAATATTCAAAATACTTTTTCCAAGTGGTACAGATATATGCAGAGGAAAGTTTCGATAACGTTTCAATTCGCTTAGTATATTTTTTGTATAAAAAGTCTTTTTGATTGAAGTATGAGCCCTTCCAAAAAGCAACTTTTACAGACCATTAAATAACGCTATCAACTTGTGCAAATAGAGAAAATTTGGTTAGGGAATTTCTATAGTTTCATAATTAATTCGTTGAGTGCAGCACATTGTTGACGATTGTACTTACTTGTTGGGCAATTTTCAATAGCAGTGATACAAGTAGACGACGACTTCGTGATATTGCAGCCTGTAAACCAGTAAAGATCCCCGTCCCTTAATGGTAGACAACTGAAAGAAATCGATGAAAAAATAGATTCTACTACTGGCATGCTTCTAATCCCACATTCTTCACACTACAAAACACTCCGGAGTTCAGTCCAATGGACTTCTCACCAGGTTCTAACGAAGAAAAGTTCCACTGCTAAATAGGTCTATTTGAAAAATGGAAAGCAGAAAGTAGTTCTTCGGCGTGGTGCACGTACTAGTGACCACACGTGATTATCTGAATGCAGGCCCGCACGCCGTAGACTCCAGAAACTCGCGAAAACGCATGGTCACGCGAGGTTTCCCGAGATATCGCCTTGCATTGCAAACGAAGTTGGCATACGACCACACTATCTTTATTTGCTTATGTCCTGCGTCGATGTATTTTTAAAAATATGACCCCTATTGTTATTTGCAGTTGCATTGTAGGTGGAAAATTTGCACTTGTCTATCTTTGGTTCAATACATGAACGTTTGCCATCATTTACCACGTTAGCCAACGCAAGCGGACATTATGTTACTCTTTTTCCCGCATGGTGGCGTATACTTACCGTATTACCTGGAATATAAAGCTACCATGGCTTCATAGTAGAGTATGGCCTTATACTCGAATATAATGCCAGTTGTGGCGGTGGACAGGATTGTTCATCCATGAACAACCCTGCCCATGTGGCACATACTGAGCCACAACACCACGTTTCTTACAATATCTCTTTTTATCACTCCGGCTGGTCTGCTCACTCAGCTTGTCCGGAACCTGCTTTGCAGGTTGTTATAGCCCAGTTGGCTGTTTGGTGTACCCACTTGGTACTTTATATGATATTTGCCCATTTGGCAGTTTGTACCCACTTGGTACTTGTTATTGAATTTGCCGCTTTGCTCGACCCAGTTGGTAGGCAATCGGCCAATACCCATTTGGTATTATGTACCCATTTGGTACTATGCTAACCTGTGCCACTTAGTATCCGATACTCAGTTACACTTTGGGTATCGGAAATGTGTGTGTTATCTCTTGTAATTAAGGAACCCATCTGGTTCCTTCTGTGAAATATTTATTTGTAGAGCTGTGACCCTGAAATTCCCAATACAACTTAAAATATTTATTATTCTTGTTTTTTTATTTGTCCCCAATAATGCCGTAGCATGGGCCATTTGTATTTTCAAATGCTCTGTATACATAAACGCATTAGTTGGCCTATAAGGCCATCATCAAGCGTGGGCCCAAAAAGTGAATGCGCGTGACAAATACTAATACCTAAATAATTGACCTATTACAAGCTCCGCCACCTTGCAAACAGTCTCGTGACACCCGACAAACAAACAAAGAAACAAACAAACAAGGTGCCGGAGTCAAATACACTGTCGCTGAACAACGTTCCTGATGGAATCGATGAGAGTTTTGGACTATCCGAAAACGTTTCTACAACAGACGATGATTTTCAGCACGAGATGTGAGAATTTGTAAAGGAGACGATGAAAAAGTAAGTGTTCGGGGAAAGGATTCCGGAGCCAGTGAAAATCCGAAAAACCCCACACAGTTCACCTTCAGCTGACAAATGACAAGGCCACTATGCGCTATGCTCAATCAGTGAACAGTCACCGATACTTTTATTCTGCCGTTTGCTAAATTCCGTTGAATGAAAAGTAGGTCACTAGATGGGATTCCGCGAGTAAAACAGGTCGAGTCAATAACACTGCTTATACTTTTCTAATCCTAGAGCGAAGTATTTTGATAAGAAATAAGGCTCAAAGCCAAGATACAAACTCATCTTGTCCTGGATAAACAGTTAACTACGGTAGGTCTCAGGCTTTGTTTTTAACTACCAATTTTGAGCAAGAGCAAATTCGTGTAGGTACATTTAAGTTTTACGGGAAAGTCACTCAGCAAGGTAATAAGATTATGAAATGTGTAAAAAGCGCAAAGATACCTCTATTGCCGCAGGTCGTGGGTCTAGGTGGTTGTGGGTCGTGGGGTATTTTAGAAGAATCCTTTTTATGACCGTTAATTTGTTTACCATTTTCTTGGACTTCACCTGTAAATACCTATTTGGTAGGGCTCATTCAAAAAATCTGTTATGCAGCCTTGTCGGCTATATGTACAAATTAGGCCTGTTCATCGATCTCATTTTCTTTTTTGCAGTCATTTAAGAACTCAGTGAAAATGAAATGAAAAGAATGGGTCGCAGACGCTGAAGTCCTCTACACAAGAAGTGGCAAGCGCAATCGGGTGAGTTATGCCGACGTGGTCCGCTAAGACGTAATGCCTGAAGTTCCGCGTATAAAGAGATTTTCAAACATGCAATTAAGTGTTGCGGAGTTCCTTCAGAGGAAGCACAGCCCAGGCCACACCAGAGACTAAAAACTTTTCTTCAAGGCGATGTCATGCCTGAATAAGTCATCGAGATTGACCCCGCAGATGACAACGCGGGTGACGACGAGGCCGTTGACTAACTGAAACAGTTCAATTCAAATTTGTCGTTCTTCAGTCGATGAAGTTAGTGCTCAGTAAAGGAGATTGTCACCAAAAAACAACGTACTTTGCATCCGAATTTAGATCGAGTAGTTACACTCGATGACAGCAAGTTCAGTTCTTTTAGCTGACACCAGACGACAGACGGAGGTGTTAAATTTAACGAATGACGTCACAAGTTCTAACACAGTCTGCTCAGCAGTTCACGAGACGCTCACTGGTGTCAGCTCATCGCTTGAATTCATCGTTTTACAAAAATAAACCATCACAATTCGATTTGAAACCCTCACACATACATTCATTTTTAAACAAATGAATCGTTTTATTTCGCTACTACAGATGTATAGAAATTTTGAACGTACCGTACATGTAGCTTTCAAAGTTCGCCGGGGTAGACCAACTTAACGTCAACTTAACGTGGTCTGTCGCGGGAAGTATGGAGTCTGTTCGGTGATAAACTAGAATCATTCCTCCGTGAAATAGAGACACTGAGAAAAGCATAGCCGTGTGTTGTAACTTTTGACTTGCGAATTTCATGTTCTAAACACAAAACGCTCGTTATAACCCAGTAGCTTGGAACACGATCTGGTCCGTCGCGGCCGGACTGGAGACATTGCGAACATAAACCAGCCGGATTAGATAGCTGCCAAAGTTGAAAACTAAATTCCAGTTACGAAAGGACTAGACTAGCGAACCAAAGAAATAATGTGCACGTGAGTATTTCGGCGAATTCGCCGCGAAGTTGCAAATCTACTTACTCGTCGGGTATCGCGAAGCTAGGTTCCCCTTCCATAGAACCGTACAGAGAAAAGGTGCACAACAAAAATGATTTGAATAATATAACATCGACCATAGCACATAAAAACGAGTTTTAGTTTTACAACAGATTTCTGTCAGCAAACACTGAATTAGCATGCGCTCACACGGCGGTCAATTAATTTTATTACAACTGAAGCCGGTAACGCAGTATGATTTATTCATTGTTGATTTCTCAAAACATCTGCACTCACGAACACTTTTAAGGCATTACAAACTGTATCTACTGAGACAGACTTTGACATATTGTTTCAGTTTTATATAAATATTGATTAGGGTGAAAATAATTCATTTTGAATCAGAACCGCTTTGCCGCCCACAGACACGGAGATACATGTACTTGAAGGCATCACACTTTTTGGTATTACGTCGTACTTTTCGTTCTTTACTGCCGGGAACCACCTCCTAAGCTTTTCGTGTTCTCGAGGAAATCGAAAAAAAAAAAACGATATACCCGCTTTCCGCGCAGGTTCGTGATTCGCACAAGCGGGAACGGGACGCCACACAATAGCGGCACACACTCACTGAAGAACCACTGCTTCGCGTACTCACCTTCTTCGCAGGTTAACGCGACACCTTTCGGCGAGGTGAGATCGACTGCGTAGGAGGTGATGTGGATATAGACCAAATTAATTCGGGTGGCATTCTCCTTTAAGAGTGAATTGTCTCAACAACATAGAGTTGAGAAATGGACAATGTGTATCCCTCTTTTAATTATTTAAAGTTGTTTTATAGTGTCAGATGTGAGAAAACGATGAAATAACTTTACAATGAAATGTATTTTCGGTGTAAGTTCTACTGATGAAATTATTTAAAACGAGTGTAATTCCAAAGTAGTTTTTGTCTGCCCCTTGAATGCACGTATAACTGTTCACAGCACAATATAATGGCTCATTTGGGTAGTTCTGTGCAAGTCTTGCATTCGCGGTTCGTCTTTGGACATAACATGAAGGTTGATTGTTATTTCATGTCCTCCAGCTCGACGAGACCATCTCACTCGGCTCTTCATGACAGCTGCTGTGAGGAGCTGTACTTTCATTAACCATCTACGCTGTATAAGCCAGTACAGGGTGCTCTCGTGCAACATGACGTCACTCAAATATAGTCCCTGGACTTTGAAGATGCATCAGTCCCAACCACAATTGTCTGATTAAGTTTAGGGGAAACACGATAAGCGTGAACACCTCGCAGAGCAAGTACTAAATGTATGCAGCACCGTTCTTCCGTACCCAGACAGAAAGTGTTTGGTGTTGGCCATTTCGGAATTCACTACACATGTTGTCGCGCTTCTTATATTTCTATGTTTTATTATTTATTCAATATTTGTATCAAATGCTTTTTAGAGAAGCAATAATTCATAATATTACTCATTATTTAACGTTTTGGTCATGACTGGTTGACAAAAACAAAAATGGCCTTATATCCGAAATACCGGTATGGTCTTATGGATCATTTGCAGGTTTAAGTGTTCTAAAAAACGCATTATTTGAGCCATAAGGCCATGGCCTTTCATCCCATACGCGTTGACGAAGTCGAATGCAATACGGGCATGTTATATTGTTTTCCGCATTGCAATCCCGGAATTACTTTAACAGTGCGCTTGGACATCGAAATGTCAAAAAGTAGGTCAATGTTGACTCTACATTGATAGCCGGTTCGATCATCAAACTTTCCCAAAATAGTTTAATTACAGCAGTATAAATAACACTCAAGATGCAATCATGTCCCAAACATAATATCTGGTACAGAACTGTTAATTATATGACACTTCTGCCTCAGTTTTATTTGCTAAATATTATACAGCACTGCAGTAAGTGGGGGTATAGTCCCCCATCCCCCATGGCGGATCACAACCTATTAGGTATTCACTTGCGAGTTAGGTTTCAAGTTTTCTCTAGTAAAATAGTTTTAAATGTAACGATTTATAACTTAAAAAGAGATAGATAACAACGATGAAAACAACGGTAACTTTGCATTTTACTTGTAGCATTTACCGAGGAATCGGCGCCTGAGTTGCAGACCATGTGACATGGGCGGCGGACTATACGGGGTTTGGGGATACAGCCCCCTACTTATGTCAGTGCTGCGCCGCCCATGTAAGTATTTAAAATATTTGCTAAAAATGAAAGAAACTTCAGAATTCGAAGCGCATGGGATAAATACAAAATGCACCAAGATTGGCGAAAAACGCAGTTACGTGAACAAGAATGTCCACAAACTTATAGACGAGACTGGAAGAAGCTTGACGAACCAAAAAGCTATACTGCGTGCAATCGAAAAATTCTATGCAAATTTATATGCATCCAAAGAAAATGACTCTCTCCAATATGAGTTGGAGAACTTGGTGACCCCTGAAAATA
Organism: Phoronis australis; assembly: GCA_002633005.1. NCBI lineage: Eukaryota > Metazoa > Phoronida > Phoronidae > Phoronis > Phoronis australis. The sequence continues at coordinate 46,346 of NMRA01000935.1, read as the reverse complement.
TGCCTAAACTAGACGCCGACTTGAAAGAAAAACTAGAAGGACCAATAACATATACTGATCGAAGCTGCGGCTGTCCTTAAATGTATGAAAAATGACAAAACTCCGGGGACTGATGGTTTTCCTGTAGAGTTTCACAATTTTTTTTGGAAAGAATTGTCGCCATTTTTGATCAAATCTTTTAATGACAGTTTTCGAATCGGCCGTCTCCCTACCACTATGCGTCAAGGTGTCATTACTTTGATTCCCAAGGGCAAGAAACCACGTGAATACATTAAAAATTGGAGATCAATCTCCTTACTAAATTCAAGTTATAAACTATTATCAGCATGTATTGCACAAAGGATAAAATCTGTTTTAAATAAGTTAATTCATCCTAATCAAACTGGGTTTTTCCCAGGTCGCTTTATGGGGGAGAACACCAGAGTGATTTATGACATCTTACAATATACTCAAGTTAAGGATATTCCAGGACTTCTGGTATTAATTGATTTTGAAAAAGCCTTTGGTTCTGTGTCCTGGAGATTTCTTAAGAAAGTTCTACACTATTTCAATTTTGGTGACGATATTATTTGTTGGTTCACAATACTCAATGAAAGTGTCCAACTTTCGGTCATTCAGTATGGCTTTACGTCGAACTACTTTAACATTTGCCGAGGTTGCAAACAAGGGGATCCCCTTTCACCTTACCTTTTTTGTTGTGTGCCGAAATTATGGCATCTATGTTGAGGCAATGCGAGAATGTTAAAGACATAAAAGTAGGCTCTTAAGAGTATATGCAGACGACACGGTCCTCTTTCTAGATGGTCCATCGAACTTTAAAATCGTCACTTAACCTTCTTGATCAGTTTGCTACGTGTTCTGGTTTGACACCCAATATCGATAAAACTGTTTGTATATGGATTTGTTCTAAGATATGGTGTGGTGATAGGCTTTGCTGTGAAAAAGATTTAAAATGGGAAAATTCCCAGTTCACATCTCTTGGAATTACCTTCTCTGTCAACTTACAGGACATGATTCACTTAAACTACGATGTAAAATTAATCAAGGTTAGAAATGGCATTGGAAATTGGTCAAAAAGATATTTATCTACCTTTGGTAAGATAAAGGTTGTCAAATCTTTCTTATTACCGAAACTGATTCACCTCTTTTACACACTTCCTCTTCCAAGTGCTACTTTTTTAAGGACATTGAAAAATTTTTTTTTAATTTATATGGGGTACCTCTTCTGATAGAATCTCTAGAAAAAACATGGTGCAGAAAATTGAAGATGGAGGTGGGAATATGGTCCATGTTGCGTCATTTGTCAAAGCTATTAAACTTGGATTCGAAGATTCTTCTCATTGGCTAAATATTTTATGTGAAATTATTCCTAATATAAAAAATGACTCTTTCCAGTTAGGTTCTTGTTTTTTCCTTGAAGTATCAAACCGTACTAAGAATATTTTTCGAAGGATGTTTTTTATATCTTATACGAATTTATCAATCTTTGTAAGATAGATGATCCTTTGTACCAACCTTTGTGGTATAACCCCAAAATTTGTATAGACAATACTCCATTTTTTGGAACAAGTGGTTTCAAAAGGGTATACGGTACGTATACAATTTAATTGACCCTGATAAGGGATATATTTATGATTATCATACCTTTTGTACACGTTTTCAATTTTGTCCTTGTATTATTCATTTCTATGGAATTCGAAGTTCAATACTTCGTTCTTGGAATTATCTAAGATACAAGAGTACTATAGTCACTCCACTTTTTCCAGAACATATTTTTCGAATCTCCTCGGAAAATAAAGGGACTGGGAAAATCTATGAATTATTCATTTCTAATTTGTATATAAACCTGTCGCAGAATTGAAGTGGGAGAGAGAAATTAACTTATGCGATAACACTCAATCTTGGGAAAAAATTCATTCTGTAATTTATCATTGTACTTCCGATGTCAGACTCAGATAGCTTCAATTCCGTATCAATCACAGACTTATTGGTACAAACTCTTATTTAAAGAAAATAAGTGTTAGTGAATCGTCTTTATGCTCTTTCTGTGAGCAACATGAAGAAACAATTCTACATTTGTATTGGGAATGTTCACTTGTTCAGAAGTTTTGGGGATGTTTAAAAACATGGATGATAAATCAGTGCAATTTCCCTCTGCAGTTAAATATGTCTTCCGCCTTGTTTGGAGATCCAGGCTGTAGATTAGAAGTTGTAAATTTAATTCTTTATATAGACAAAGACTACAAAAGGCTAAGCCCAATTTTCAGTAATTCTTACGTGAGGTATGTGATTACTACAACCTGGAAAAAATTATTTACAATGATATAAGGGATCTTGAGAGATTCCAGGCAAGGTGGTCTTTTTTGCGTAACTAGCTTTTATAGGGTCCGATAATGTTCGTAATTTGTTTGATGTACACTTAAGTAGATTTCATTTTGCTGCACAACTGTATGTACTGGTTGGTTGAATAATTAAATGTTTCATCATAAAAAAGATTGCCGTTTTATCCCACTCGACATTATTATTCCTCGCATCGGTCGATACGCGGAATAATGTCTTGTGGGACATTACAAAGGAGTGTACATATAATGTATATTATTAATATTGATATTACTTCTCAGACCACAATATCAGCCTCAAATGGCCAATAGAGCCGTGTAATAACCCATTTAGTTAGATAACATTTTGCGGGAATCGAGGCCGGTTTCGAACCCGATCCGCAAGAGTTTCAAGTCGTCGACCGCACCACTCAGTGGCTGACGTCATCACACATGAAAATAGAATACTTAAATGAGCACGCGCAACAATCGCATGATCAACAAAAGGCATTGTACCAACATTTATACGCTATGAAGACTTAGACGCATAATTTCCATAAAAACGATATTTCAATTTAGTGCAATTTATCTCTCATTTTCTCTCACTTGTAAATCACCGATCTCCAATTCGAATGCGGGTATCTTGTCGTCAGGATCCTTCGACTTGAGCATTATACTCAGTTACCACTGGTGACCTTCATTAGCCGACGTTATTTTCTCGGTCGAAGCTTAGCGTGATAAAATGTGTAGTAAGCTACAATAGTTGGCAAACCTTAATTTATAGATTCACTTTCTATCCACTCTGTTTAAATTTTCAATTGGTTTTGAGTATTTGACAAAAATAGATAGGATTTTCTAAAAGGGCACGACCTCCGACCCCGGGTCTCTGACATAGAAAGTACACTGTAGTTACAAAGCCGAGGCCAGTCGAGAAAGGTAGATCGATTCATTGCAACGTTTCTCGTTCGCGATAATTCTCCAAAATCCACTCGGGCTCTAGAATACGGGGATAACGACTGAGAACATGTAATAATATATATTTATACGCCACTCTCGGTACGCTTTGTGTATATATTCCAGCTATTACGATATATGTCAAAGACGCGTGAACCTAGCACGTGTGCTCGTGTTTACTGTCTTTTCGTCTTTTGCTAGGTCACTGTCACGGTGTGGAGACCTGTGCTACGTATTTGGACTGGTCATGAGGAGTACGGCGTCGTCACGAGCAATTTCATGCAGGAATTCACCACCAGTCGAACAAAATTGTCTTTAAAATGTAGAAATCGATCCTATATGTAATAAGAAACTGTTTGCCCAATAGCTTAAGAGTCTTGCCAAACGCTGAAAGATTCTCTCGTTAGTGACTATCAATGACGGCTCAATGCGACTCGGTAGCCGTGGTTGTGCGAAAAAAATCAGGAATAGCGGTGAAAGTTTGTTATAAAATGATGCATAATGTAGTTGATTTAATACATTTCATACTGTAAGTAGTATTTTATGAAAATGTGCAATGTTTCAACCTAAAATTGTGCTTGATAAACAAAGATATGGAAGATATAAATTAGGCAGTCAGACAAACGACTGTACGGACTCGTCAATGAGCTGGTTAAGAATTAGTCAAATTTTAGACCGTTTAACTAGATGACTTGAGAAAGATTGGATGCATTTGAAAACGGTGTACCAAAGTGAGACCACAGATAAGAAGTGTTAGGCCATTGTCATTAATCATTTTGGACAGAGTGAAATCGATGTAAAAACATTTTACAATTTTTCCAGTCAACCGCCTTCAGATGGTGTTACTTCTATGTTTGCACAGATCACTTTGCTGAAGTAATTGGCCACGGCATCGCATATCACGGCGATCAAGTACTAAGTATTGGGTATCTAACATTTCATGAACACAGCGGTTTGGAATGTTTCAGAGTAAAAAATATTGGTGCATTCCCGACATTGTTTTGGAGGAGGGCTGCGAAACCAGTTCAAGCAAAACATATCTATAAGAGGAAAAGAGTTTGATCACAAGAAGGCAAAAGAAGAACGAGAAGGAAAAATGAAGAATAAACCGAGAGAAAAGAATGAGAAAGGGATATTGAGACAGATTTAGCACGAGTATACGGTGCAATACATGCCCCCACCCATCTTAAAATTTTCTGAATAAAATCAACGAGGACTAAGCAAAACGGGGCCACAAGGTTCAGGCCTACGAATTGTGCATCCGCGCCTGTGGACTTTGTGGACTTTTGTCTCGTTTACTCGGATTTTTTGTTTCAGTAAGGCGGACCTTTTTGCTCAATTTGCCAAATAGGGGGGAGGGGGGGCTCTTTCGAGCCCTCCCGGGACCGCCCCCCCCTAGGTGCGCCCATACAGTAAAAGAAATATGTGATGTCACACCATGCGTGATCGATGTTTTGAAAACAATAGTCAAGTCAAACACCTGGGTCAAGTTTAATAGGATGGTAGCAGATGACACGCTCCCCTTAAACAAGATAGCGTTCTCTACTGTTTTTAGATGTGGCGGAATTGTTACCCTCGACAACCTTAAGCAAACTGCCTACGTCAAAAGTGGATATGTCTATAACTCCTGGAATTATTCACAAATTTGTTGATATCGCACCCAAAGACGGTGCGTGTGAGTTGAGCTTTGACGGCTAGAAGATACATGTCGTTAAAACTAAATCTGGTGGAGACATTGACCAGTTCGGCTACGGAGATTAACCAAACTTGAAAGATGGACAACAAAGACTTAAACAGGAAAACTAGAGAGTATGGAAACTGAGGAATTTGCATGCTCGTAGCCAGCATTGCGCGGGGGTGGTTCGAATGTCTAGAAAGGTGGACCATTGATATTTTGCAAACGTCAACAATAGAGTTTTCGGTAAGGCCCTCAGGGGATGGGAAATTTGTATGCACGGCAACGATGGCTCTCAGTTGTATGCTCCTGGGATAAGACAGAATTCGTAATACCAGAAATGAGGATGCCGTGACGGTTGCTCAAATTCGGATGTAATGTGGTCCATAAACGGAAAGTTCTCGCGTTAGCTCGTGCCAAATTATCAAATTAAGCATGTTTAAATCAATGATTACACCTTATTACATACTCGGACGGAAACATTTAGTTGGAGAATAACTTTTCATGTTCACTACTCCGAAAGTATCTAAACTTTCATGTAATTGTTATAATTTTACATACAAAAATAAACGACATTTCGGTTAACAGATTCAACTATACCCCACGTTGTTTGGATTTCATGCGAATACGTAAAAGTGAGTACATGTACGTACATGTACTTGCATTTCTAAAAGAATATGTATGAAGTTGGTATATTGATTAATTATAATTCACGATACATTCATCAAGTCCATGTCAAGATCACATCATTTCACAGCGCGACTGAAAGGCTTAGGGCCGCTGCACCTCATTTTCACCCATTGGAACTACTCGCACGGTGTGTCGAAATTGAATTTAGTTAGTCCTTGCAGTCTTCACGAAAGTCTCATCTAGTCTTCTTAAATTCAAAACCCCAGTAGGTCGCTGTAGCCCAGACCCGTGACCCGGGCTGGACATTTTCCGCCATTAGTGCATACATTTTAACAAATCCCCACCCCTTCGCGCTTGGAGTTGAAATAATGTACATACAAAGTATGTGACATTTTGTCACTGAGATTTAAAGGATTAGTTCCACTAAGAAGGGACGTGAACTAGCAGTGGAGAAATTCACGAAGTTGTGCGGTCCTACATGCCAAATGTGGAAATCGGTGTAGTGAGTTACTCAGGCGCCAAACCTTGCGGTATGTTTTATGTGAATTTTAGATATTTCCTCCAACTCGAAGTCTTTGCAACAGTCTGCTAATCTTTGAAGTTTAGTGCTGGGCAATTTACATGGTTTACGTCATCGAAACCAACAAATCTCAGTTATTCCTGGGAGATATAATCGGTGCAGTAAGTCGGGCAGCAAGTTTTGGCCGGTAACCAGTTTTGAGACTCATTTGACATTATTTATCAAGATACTGGTTCATGTGTAATAGGAATGCGTTACTTTTTGCAGGTATTGATGCATAATTAGACGACAACAATACGTTGAAAACACCAGCGGCTGAATGCGAAACCGTACAGTTGCTCATGACGAGTTCGGACAATCACCGGAAACTCGAGTGTGACAAGTCAGTATAGATATTTTGAGAGTAGGTATCATAAAATGCTACAGAACTTAAACTAAAAATTACAAATATCAACTATACTTCTCATGCGCGTTGTCTATGGCAACATGGTAGTTCTCAAATACATAAAATAGACAAACAAGAATAAAAGTAAAAAAACTGATATTCTAAGTTTATCATTGTGTAAACAATAAGTGAAATCTCTTGAGCCTATTCAATGTAGTGACCCTATTATTGTAATTAGGTCACATTCAACGACTACACTTCCACTGAGTGCATGCCAACAGTTTTGTTGCAAAAAGCAATTTTTAGTGAGGTGAAAGATCTCCGAAAGTAAGCCTTGTCGGAAAATTTTTGCCGATTTTGCTCATGACGACGCCGTATTCCTCATGACCAGTCCAAACACGTAGTGAAGGTCCAGCCACCGTGACTGTGCTGATGCGCTGACGCGGCTGATTAATCGCACACCTTTAAAAGATCATTAACGTAGTGACTTTTTCTGATAATTTACTTCTTATTCTTCTCACACACAGTAACTATTCACTTGTAAATGAATGAGTTTTTAGTTACAAAATTAACGACGTGATGAAGAATGTTGTGCTCGGCAGCGACAGCACTCCGGCCTACACACCCGTTTTTACAGCTTTTGGTCAACAAAATGCGTCGCATGTACTCTTATGGACGAAAAAAGGGTTTGCCATGCGTTTTCTATAACACTCTTAACATCCACGTAAAGATAATTTTTTAATGAAACTCACCTTTTACGGCTTGCAATAAAAATATGATTAACCTACATGTAGTTAACCTTGACAATAAATTGGTCGAACTTTAAGTGCTCAAAATTACAAATTTCATATCAAAACGCCAAGAAACAACACGGCCTGTCGACCAGCTGTCAAATGAACACACTTGCAAACACTTTCTGACTATGTGTTACGTAGCTTATCTTGAGTTACACGCATTTCATTGGTTGATGTATGCAACGTACAATCGGGACAGTCAATCATAGCATTAATCTTACTTCATTACGTTTAGTGTGAAAAGTCGTCAGATATTGCTGCTCGTTTTCCCGTGGTCTGTGATATAGTAAAAAATGACACGAGACGTTGCGTTTGTAGTTGTGACAAAGCAGTATTTAAGAACGAAACGGCCCTTGTTACAATCCCGCGGGACATCAGAGATGTGCAGATATGGCGCAACTTCTTTTAGAAGAAACCCGCATGTTGGTGGACATGACGCACTTAAACGCTGGGTACGTTCACAAGTCACTCTAGTGGCATTGGAGCTACGGAACTTTCAACTAAGCCGCTTTTCTCGTTTTTGGGATATTACACAGTTGTGATATGTAATGTTATAAAGGAAGGTTTAATGATACTGGCGAGTGTTGCTACTTGTCAAACAAAAAGCAAATGGTATTTTTAAGCACTTTTAGTTCGTACAAATTGCACCCTACTGGTTTTCAAAACTACATGTTTGAAGGAAGGACTGTAACCAAAGTGTACTAGTTCTCACCTTCCACATTGATTGCTCTCTAATGCAGTGAGGTATGAAATAGCACCACTCCACCAGACACGGCAGGCAGTTCAGCAGCCACGCTTTTGCTCCCATGGAGATTCACAAGTTAGCACTTCTCTGTCGTCTGAAAGCTTTGTATTTTACATCATACTTAAGCCATGCCTCGAAAGTATTTCTACTGTACCGTGGGCTTCAATGCCGATTCAAGAAAGTGGGATAAGGTTGATAAATATCCTTGGATGCAACATGTCCCATTTCACCCCTTTTTGACGGCTCTGAAGGACAAAAGACAGCAAAGCCCATCGTTGTACAGCGCCACCATTGTGGAATCTATACAGTCTTACCTCACGGCCGAGAAGAGCGGGAGTGCGGAATACGTGAATTGTACTTTGTGGCCCCACTACAGCAACCACCATTTTATTCACACTACTCTTGATATAACGTCCTTTTAATCAAAATTGACATTTCTGCACGTAATGAAATACTTTGGGCAATGTCCCTTGCGTGCCAATATTGTCTCACTAATATAATATTGTACATTGTAGCTTACCGTTATGCGTGTAAAAATCGTCTTCTCCGAGGTTCAACTGTGAGCGTCACTGTAAGTCGGACCCAGAAACTTCATCTAAACATTTTGTAGTACATGACAAGGTGTACTTACGAACCAAATTTCAAAAGAACCCAGAGCTACGGCACGAGAAGTCACAGAATAATAAAACACTCATTGGCAAATCTCGAAAAACTCGACAAATATATATTGTAGCGAAAAACCGATCACTCATTTGGGATAGCCCTTGAGATCAAGTGTTAACTCTGAGGGACAGTGTGGATGAGAAAGTGCGAGGAGCCAGAGTCAGGGTCGAGTGCAAACAAGCAGTCAAGTAGGCAGAAGAAAGACTCAAGCACGATGATATAGTAGGCACAGTTGCAGTGGGCAGACAAGGACTTGGTTTGTTTCCACAGGCACGTTGGGGAGAAGAGAGTCCTAAGGAGAGACGTAGCATGGTACAGCAGCAAGTGAGAAGCATGGAAGAAGAAACAAGAAGAGCCAGAGCAGCAGGCATGAGGGCAGTAAGGCAGTTGGCTGAATTTTCATGGAGTTAGACAGAGGGCTTTGAAGTGGCAAGAGATCTGGACAATGCAGGAGAGCAGATTAAGGTTTTTGCTGAGGTCTGTGTATAATGTTTTCCCCAGCCCAACCAATTTTCGCGCGTGGGGGTTAGTGGAAGATACGACTTGTGCATTGTGCAAGAAGCCAGCAAACCTGGAACACGTGCTGTCATCATGCTCATCAGCGTTATCAGACGGGCGATATACTTGAAGGCATGACCCGGTGCTGGAGGTGGTCGCGGAGAGCAGGAGGGAACACAAGAAGGAACGAAAAGTGCTGAAAGAACCTCAGTTTGTTAATTTTTGCTGACAGGTACTTCAACTCGGGGACATACAGGAGGAGCAGGTGTACTGAACACGGCAAACATCTTGAAAATGAACTTCAATCTGTACCGAAGGATGACCTTCCCAAGTGAGATAGCGGAGACAAGTCTAAGGCCAGACATCGTGATGTGGTCACAGGCAACGAAGCAGGTAATATTGCTGGAGCTGACAGTGTCATGGGGAGAGCGGGTAGATGAAGCACATGCAAGGAAGAAAGAGAAATATCAACAGTTGTGCGAAAAATGTCGAAGTAGGGGGTGGAGAGTATGGTACTGGCCAGTTGGAGTTGGATGCAGGGGATTTGTTGGGCAGCCAGTATGGAGGGCATTTCGTGCATCAGGGGTGACAGGAAAGGAAAGGATGAAGGCTATCGGTGTTATAAGCGAGCGAGCGGAGAGGGCGTCACAGTGGATATGGAAGAAGAGGAATGAACAGTGGTGCAAGAAGAGTAGGTGAAGTGGGCAGGCTCCTGATGCTGCATTAGTGAAGTTGTAGGAGACGAGATGAGCCATACAGTCCTGGACCGAGCCTGATCAACTCGGTTGGTGCACCTCCTTAGTTTACATGTAAGTTGTGCTTAATCACTGAGGAATGGTACAGTTCATCATAAAACAGGAATTTGTAAATTCTGTGTTTCTAACCCTCGTCTATTGTAAAGAAGGTTAAAAAGTTAACACTCTATAATAACAGGAACTGCAGAACATGTTAGCCTGGGCAATATGAGTATGGGAATATTTTTAGTTACAACAAAAACAAAGTGACTTTTGAAATTTTGAACTCAAAATTAAGTTGTTTAAAATGTCTCTTGATATTTGGAAAGTCGCAATATTTCATTGTGAGGAAGGATCAGTGTAATTGAAACTTTTGCGTTGTCTAAATTAATTTATGTTATGAGCAACTTTGGAATTGACAGCTAACGTAGAGCTAAGATAAATACTTTTATAAAATGTTTTTTTTTGGCAAAACAAACCACCCAGAATTAGAAAAGATGTGGCTGTAAATACATGTATCCATGAAAATGTTGCTTTGTCAGTTCCTGATATAAATACTATGTAGAAATCATTACTAGATAAGTGGGTTACGCGTTGTGAAAATGGAAACAATGAAGTTTTTAAAGTGTTTTCAAGGTATATTTTCAAAACATATGTGGGTAGTATGATCTTTAATCAAATTGTGATTGTAATTTACTGTTTATTGCAAATGTTACTACATGTACCTTCTATCACCTCATAGTAATTGCTTGGGAAGAAATAATTGCTCATTTACATGATGACATAACACTTGTAAACCAAGTAGCGTGGAATAACAAAAACATCCTGATTAATGGGTGGAGTGTTTTCTTTAACAGTTTCTTTGAAGCTGGAGTTATTTTTGTGAAGGATCTTTTGAATTTTGAAAATAAATTTCTGACATGAGCGGTTTTGAAAAATAGATTTAAGCTTTCAAACTGGATTCATTATGCTGCTTTGAGACGTACGATTAAGTTGAACACTGAGCCTTCTATGTCAAAATGTATACATACCCTCCAGTCAAGTAAAATTACTAATGTGATTTCTAGAAATATTTTGCTTTCCAAAATTATTTTGCATCCTGATATAGAATGCAGCTTAACTGATATTTACTCTGGACAACGATTTAAACAAATTTATGTTCTTCCAAACAAACTATTGTTACCTCCATATGTTAAAACCTTTAAACATTTTCATACTCATAGAAAAGTGTTACAAAACTTCGTTGAAAAAAGATGTATTTAGTAAGTAATGACAAGTGTGCATTTTGTGAAACTTTTGTAACTTTTAACCATATTTTATGGGATGTGGTGCTGTGAAAACTGTGGTGTGAAATTCAGAAACTTTAATTTATGTAACTGCACAACATGATTTAAACTTAGATAAAAACGTTATTTTCACAGCATATTCTGGATGTAATTTTAGAGATATTAATACTATATTAACTATTTGTAAGCAGTTCATTTATAAATGCTGTAGAGACAAGATTATTCCTGAATGTTCACAATTTCGATGGTTCTTGTATGATTGTTGTAAAGTAAGAAATATTCAACCCCTCAAAACTGCCTTTTGGGAAACCCTCGATACTTATTTGGATTAGATCAACCTTAAAGTTGTATTATTTAGATATCTGCGTGTGTGTGCGCATGCGTGAGTGTCGGTGTTTCATTTGTATACACCTCATTGTTGTATATCTTAGTGTGTTTAGAAATAAAATGGTTACAAAAATATACCACAATGTTATCACGAGATGCAGAAACGATGATGTGGTGTACGTTTACTCTTTTTGTAGTGTTCGTAGCCCGACGTTAATAAATACCACTTGGTAAGGGAGCAACGTTGATCGTAGTCAGTTTCCTCCTTTAAAAATGTTAGGTTTAATGGTGTTGATTAAAATACTTTTGTTTTGAGTGAAATATTAGTATTTGTGTTGTGTTTCAACAAGTGTCTGATTTTAAAGAATAACAGATATGCACATTGAATACATTTGATGAATGAACTAACTCTCAGTAGATTCTAAGTATTTAATTATAAGTCTTACATGTCATTGAAACGTGGTGTACGTATTCCTGTGTAGTGTACGTTCCTTCAACCTCTGTGCAATAAAATACTGCCTACAGGTGCTTATACATAATGCTGTTTTCATTAATCATGCCGGTAAAACTTAAATGCATCCAATCAGACATAAAACAATGGCTATTATCGAATTTGTGGGCAATAGAATGCCACACAGGACTTAGCCAGTAACATCCTAGAAGACGTACAAGTCGTGTGACAACAGAGTTTACAAAGGCAGGTGCTCTATCTCTCAAAACAACTTACAGCAAACCAACAAGTAGTGACAGCACAACACTTGAGACATTTGCAACTTAGTAAAATGATATTGATTGAGTGTACGCAATTACGTACATGTAAAGTACGTACCCCGAGCACTACCATTTGTTTATAATGTTTACAAATTGAACACTGTACCTAGCATTGCTTTATCTATTTCAAATAACTGGACAAACTATATAAATGGGGAACCGTATGACCAATGAAATACAAATCCGAATAACAGCTGGACGGAGTTGTTTTGGAAAAACAGAGAAATATTCCAAGATAAGATCATACCCATATCGCTGAAAAGAAAAGTATTTGACCAGTGCATCATCCACACAATCGCCTATGGATGCCAAACATGGACCTTAACAAAACAGGCCATTGCTAAGCTAAGACCAACACAGACAGCAATGGAGAGAAAAATGCTTGGAATAAAATTACTGGACAGGATTCTACACCCAGAGATAAGGGTACAAACAGGAGTGGATTGACATTGCCTAGAAGAAAGGTACAAGGTACAAGTTATTTATCGATTTCTTTTTGTAAGTATCATATTTCAGGAGAAAACGTTCTCATTATTTTTGAGTTGTGTCGGTTCTTGTGCAAAAATATGCTTGATTACTTTAAATTAACCCAGTCTTTATAGTTTTTTCAGCATTATAGTTTTACCAGAAGTGGCCGCCGAACAAGGACCTTGATTGTGATTTAATCGTTTAATGGGATTAATCTGTGAATTATTTTACTTTTATTTTGATTAATTCTTTACCTGCTCACTGACGAGTACTTAAAGCGGCATTTAGCCCGCGGTTTCTATCAAAAACGAGACCTTATTTAGGCAACTTACCGTTACAAAACTGGTTATGCCCTGTTACTTGCTCAGCTTAGAACTGACCCCTGGACTTGGAAAGAACCGACTGTTCTATATCACATCATGAGAAGCTAATAAAATTTCAGGTCACGGCGTGATCGGAAAATTTATGAGCTTGCTTTGAGATGTCAGATCGTTTATTGCCAGAAAATCATCCCAGTCATCTTTTTTCACGATGAAACGTTTATTAATTCAACCAACCAGTACATACATGTAGATGTGCAACAATATGAAACCTAGTTAGTGTACATCAAAACAAATTACGAACATTATCGGACCCTATAAAAGCTAGTTAGGCAAAAAAGACCACCTTGCCTGGAATCTCTCAAGATCCAATTTATCATTGTAAATATTTTTTCCATGCTGTAGTAATCACATACCTCACGTAAAAATGACTTTTGTAGTCTTTGTCTATATAAATGAAATGTCGCTAAGCAAAACTTAAATTTACACCTTCTAATCTAAGCTGGATCTCCAAACAAGGCGGAAGACATATTTAACTGCAGAGGGAAATTGCACAGTCATCTTTGTAAGAAAGAATTTCACACCACTTTTATAATTGCAAGTGGATTAAATTAAAACTGTTTTGACTGAAAGCACGGATTTAATACCAGTTTCCTACAGTTGGCTCGAACGCGTCCGAACAGTCTCGGATTTTTAATTAGTTTATACATCTTTGTTAATGTTGCATGATATAAGTTTAAGTTCTGTAGAAGCCAGCATGCACACTATGGAGTGCTTTAAACCTACAACACCGTGGGTCCTGTTATTGCAAAAATTCACCAATATCTTGAAATGTTCAGAACACTACAGCTAGAGATCGAAAAGCACTGGTTCGCCATTGCTGGTCACAATGGACTGGAGATGTTTATAAGTTAACTAGCAGCCAACCGTGCTTCTGCACGGGTGGCGACTAGTATAAGGGAATGCCGAAGAGAAATACTACACCTTCAAGTCAGAATTTAGTGTTCATCGCAAGAGACGGATAATTCTTGAAGAGACCGTTTTATTTTAAAGCTTCAATCAGAATTTCTCTCAGATTTAGGTTGGGTGTGCGGCTTCCGGTCTTTCCCCAGGCAGTCAAAATAGTTCTTCTTTCCAGAACATTTGACCTTGCCATAACATAATGTACAATAATCTGCTATTCTTTAAAGTGAAAACTCAGTAAGGAAGCATTTAAAAATAATAGCATTGTACACAAATTATATAATGTATTTACCAATGTCACATAAATGTATATACTAAGATAGAAAGCCAGGTATTGCTGTATGAAGACTATCGCCAAGTTACAGTTAGGTAGCTGTTTGTTGAGCTCCGTTAGACATCAAAACGCCGCACAATCTGGGTAGCTCATCTCGTCACCTCGTCGTGAAACTTATGTCTAGTCATTATGTACAGAGCTAACGACCGGTGAAGGTGCATGCAGGATCTAGGAATCAACCTTGCCCGTTACAGCCGTTTGAGTGAACAAATCTAAAAATCTAATTTCTACGTAATTCTCCGCCTTTTGTAACAGAGAAAAATCTGTCGTTTTGAAAACAGCGCGCTCGTGATACGCACAGGTGCGCCATTTCCAACTGAACTTTTGCGATATCTCTCGAGATGGATGATGACAGCTTCGCAGCAAATTGGGTGTGCTGGTATTAAAATACTAAAAACTTGTAATGAAATGAAACCAGTTCCCATTGTTATGACATGTAGGCAACCTCGTGGAAGAGAAGAATAGTTGATTGAAGAATAGATTGAGGAAATTGGCCATTGGGTGACGCAATGGCGCCGAAAGCTAACTCAAAACAGCCCACTCTAATTTAGCAGCAAAATAACGATAAAACGCCAATTTTTTCAACATCGGTAAATTTTAAGTTTACTCACGGAAAAATTTAGTTTTTTATGACTTCGATTAAGTTTGACGGCGGAAACCGGAGGGAGTGAAATAAAGCCGACGGACTGACGTCAACAATGTCACTACAAAACTGGCCACCGTCCCTCCGCTTCCGCGAAAAAATGGCCCGCAAGAAAAAATAAAACACCTCAAATTTAAGTGGGGGGCGGATGCACTACCTGGGAAGAAGGCGGGGCCGAAACAAGCACAATGAAAACCTGTAGTGGAGCGGGTGAGACGGAGATTGAGAGAATGATGCATTCTTTTCAAATTACATCATCGTAATTTTACCTCAAACCATTCGTGGCTAGTGCGTTGCCTACCGCTCATGACGAACCTAAACGCGTATTACAGGCCCCACGTCGTATTGAAAATAAACAAATGTACATGTAAATAAGTTTCGGACGCAAGGCAAATGATAACACTTTTTTACTCAGGACCTCCACGGTGCAAACAAATCAACCGTGTACCCGATTCCGAATAACATTGGATGGTGATCGGGGACCACAAATAAAATGGGATTCACTTCAACGGACTGCAGAGTCTCTTTATTGACAAACACAACTTGTAAAAAATTAACTACTTCAACTAGGAAGCGTGTCGATCTCTCATCTTCCGTCGCCAAAACACATTTCGACTGAGTGAAAGGATTGCCCTAAGTTATTCGAGTGTGTCTTGATCACCTGTCTTACCTAGATCTCGCCAAACGTGGGCTCACGATCTCACGCTGCCCCAGACCTTGCATGTGCGGCAGTGATAAGGAGACGGACAGCGCAATGAAAGTTAGGACAGCAGAGGACCACATCATGTACGGTTAGTGACTAACTTCTCCAGTCGCACGTTCTCTGCTTAACAGGGCTTTTATAACAAATACAGCGTAGGCCTAAAGTATCATACTGTTGCCAGCGTACCCCGATACAGGGAGGTTCTTTGTACTTTTATCTTACCATAATAAATTACCTTATTTCGCCCACCTCGGTGTCCTTTTCATACGTGATAACGCTAGTTTGTGACGTACGTATTTTTACCGTAGGCACACCGGTCTTTCGCAAAATGCAAATTGTGTCTTACCAAGTACACGTGTACCCCAGCGTCGACTTAAAAACATTATTTATGTCCCCTGACAACTGAAGCTCGTACCACCACAACTGGTCACAGCAATAACATGTAAATTGTGAACGAAGAATTACACATGCACGGCATACGTGACTATAGGCACGGGTCTACGGATACTCCAACAATACTGCAATCAAACATTAAAAGGATGCTAAGCCCAGTGTTGGCCTATCAATGCCTTCCCCTTCAAGCTCTTTAAAACAATACATAATGCTATGTAACATTCAGCAACTCGTAAAAGTTTGAAACAAATTTGGAAACTCTTTACAGTCTAGTAAACCAGTGATCATAACCAACGCTTCATGCAAGTTAGGACCTGTTTACTTGACGGTGTTTACACACGAGTGTCTATTTACACCCGAATGTGTATTTACATGTGCGTACAGAGTATAATTTGCCATACAAACGTAAATACACCAGGGTGTAAAGCAGCACTGTTGTGAATAATTACACAACCTTTAAAGATCATGTGCATGTAAAGGCAAAGTTCATAAGTGAAAATTTACACCTGGCACTTGTGAACGGAATTTAAATTGACGCACGGTTATAAAATCAAGATCCCACGGCGTCATTACAAAATTATTTCTGTAATCTCATATCTTCTTAAGCAACACCACTTTACTTTAAATGTGCAAAAGAACCTCTGTGTGGTTTGATATTAGGTCTTTCATTGAAATGCTGCATTGACGGTGGTAGTTGTGGTGGTTGGATTATGACATTGGGTTAGGGCCGCACACGAACATAGCTATGGGACTATCCCCCCTGGAAGAAACGTATATTAGTTATGCGCTTGCCCCCCCCCCTTCTGCACCCTTTTTGTTGCAGTGCCTCCTGGTGGCCTTTCATTTCAGTCGCGTGTTTGGTCGAATGGTGCGAATCGAGAATAAAGACTTGGAAAAACGCTACAAGTCCGATTAAGCTTTTCAGGGTGATCGACACCTTCATGCACTGGTGCACCTTTAAGTGCTCTGTCCTTGCTGTCGGATGAAAACCTTAAAGTCCTTGTTGCAAACTGCCCATGTGGTTCCAGTATCCGAAAATACTTACTACATAAATTCTTATTTTCGACACCCTTTCTTTATATTCTTTTCGCCTTTCTTGCCAAAAGCGATTTTTTAACAGTATTTGACCCTTCACTCTGAGCGTATGATTACCGGTTATTTCCGTACCCACATTTCCGGCTCATCAGTTCAGGAACTTGTCCTGAACGCCGCCATTTTTTCCTTGTAACTGAATGTGCTATGGCTTGCTCGAAAAGTCTTCATTATTTTGTTTTATTAGTAATATATCGTGATTCGTTTGCATATGTAGTGTATTTATAGTTTGTAGTTAGTGGTCGTTGATTTTTTTGGAATGTTACGCGTACTTAGTATGTTAAAATAGCATTGGTGTTTAGTTCCTTACGTAGGCCGGTCGAACCTAGGAACCAATATGGGTCGAACCAATTTTTTTCGGTTTTATTTTTTTCCTCGTTTTGAAAAAGTACTTTGCTATCATCGGAAAGGTAGTACATTCTACTCAGTAAAAATCGAAAAAGTATCAAAATCGGGGCAAGCACTGTAAAGTTATTGCAAGTTTTGTGGCGAAAATTGGGTCACTTTGTTTGGATCGCGTCGGCCATATTGGAGGACAGCGAGATGAGTTACGAGTTTAAAACTTTGTGTAAATTGTTTTCGCCAACAAATTACGGTAAAATTTAGTTAGATATATCTTTACTTACTATTCTGCACGATTTAGCAGTGTTCACCAAATTTCAGCCTCGCAGTTGTTACTCATTAAGTGATAAATCTGTGCTCACGATTCCCGTACGTTGGACTTCGATCGTCTCATTTCTGGCGGCACCTACAATGTCGACTTTTGCTGAACTGAAAGGCATGTTCAATCGGCTACTTTGTAATTTGTGAAGATTTAACGTTGATACATTTTGACAAACGTTGCTACAAAAAAGAAACTTTGTTCAATTTTCGTGTTTTTTGTGTTTGTGGCCAGCAGTGTGACACAGGACTAACCAGCCCGTAATTTCATGCAAGTGTCTGAAACTACCTTTGAATATATGCAGCATTTATCATTTGACCATTTTACTTCGACAAAACAGCTTGCAACCGCATGCATTTACCGTTCGCCAGTGTCTGGTCTCGATCCGCACCGGGTCCGGTAGGCTGCGGTCCCGAGTCTGGCAAAATAATTTCTGTCAAAATTTATTCGCCACATTTCTTCAGCAAATTCCATAAAATTGTCCGTAGTTTGATTTTATCAAAATTAAGGCGCGCTGTCGATTTTTTTTATCCCCGTTTGCTGGCTGGTAACAGTACAGGCACTGCTCCAGTCGCACTGACGGCGTTTTCTCGGCCTGGGTTCCTGAATGAATTGTACTTCCGGGTTCGCGGCAAGTTCAAAATGGCGGTGTTTCTTCGGGTGCGAATCGTGAGTGGCGCGTTCATTTAAACTGTTTTCGAGTACGGATCGTGTATTAGTTATGGGGTAGGTACTTCTTGGATCCTTATAACATCTTCTAACCATGTAATAAGGGTTAACAACGCGTGAGACAAGGACTTTAAGCGTTGATTTTGTAACCTTAGAGAGTCGCACTGAAACACATGGTGGTGACCCAACATTCTTGTCAGCTCTGTTCCTAACAGCTGTAACTGCTGTTTTTCATCAGGTTTTCCTGTCAAACTGTCGTCCCGGAAGCAGCATGCACATTTTAATCCTGCCAGTATTTTATTTAGCATTGCTTGAAATACCATGAATGCTGTACCAACACCATATGTATGCCCTGCGTGTGTGCTTTGACACTAAGCAGGTTCTTAGTGTCTGTTTGAGCTGATAGAGGTCATTGGTCAAGTCAGTTACACTGAACACACAAGCACCAGCCTATGACGTGAAAAGGTTCTCAACAGAATGTAATGAATACGGCTGAGGTTCAAAAACTTTAATGTTGTCTAAAATCATAACAAAAATATTTTGCAATTGGTCTTTGGAACTACGACAATTGGAGTTGCAATGTAACTTCGCTTGACTTTCACAAACACTACTTCTCGTTTCTTTGTGTCTAGTTCTTCGCTGACCTTTTCAAGCATGGCGAATGGCATCGGACATGATATGCAAAATATGGGCTGAGCATTATCCACCACCCTAATGTCGTCCATGTGTTGTTTTGAAACATCCTGATCTGTTGCTGGTTGAATCACGATGGCATATCACTGCAGTATTTTGTTACAGCTAGGGTGTATTTTCCCCGGACACTCGAAACTGATATTCCCAATGTCTAATGGTGCACCCAGTTCAACGGGACGATGCGGTCACTTTGCACAACGACTAAAGGTAACTTTATGTTCTGGGCGTGAACAATACTTAGTATTATTCACTTTCGTCTTTGGTTTCGGACATTTTTTCTGCAAATACCCTTGCCAGAATTGGAAGATTACACTTGGAAAAACCACAGCCATCAGGGCACCACATCTAAAGCAAGGTTTGTCGGCAGAAAGGTATGCATCGATCCTTTGTCTGCCTGCCCCATCGCCTGAGCCAATCCACAAGCGTCGTCCTACGTCATTCTGTATACCTTAGTTAACATTTTAATTTGAACTTTGGAGTTCGATAAACTGCCCACAACCGTAGTTGACCGGGGTCCCAGAGCTTTTTTGGGCATGAAAAGGTAACCAATTTATTTTGGTACCACAGTGGTCTATGTGTATCCCCGTGCTTGGAAATGGCCATCTGGTAGGTTTGCTTTGGTGGGTGCAGTCAGGGGAGCCAAGAGAATGGCACTAAAAATTGAGCTAGACCAACTTTTCTGGTAACCTCTTCAAGTTGCCTTCGATACCTACTACGTAATCCACTGTATCAAAATTGATCACTGCCAGACAATTACAGTGATGGGGAGTATCAGTCAGACGGTTATAAACAAGGTTAAAAGTGAGGTATATCATTCCAAAAGGTATCCGCATGAAACTAGTTGCACAATATTTACCGTGAGCCCAGGCAAATCTAGTGGTGGGTAAGCCCCGCCAGACACGCCCAAATACCTGCGTTGAGCTAGGTCAACCCACTAGGTAATCGTTGGAAACCAATTGCACGATGTTCAGCATCGCTGTACATGGCACAACAGCTAGATGCCAGACAATTTCAGTGGTGGAGTGTCCTGCAAGGGGATTATCAAAAAGGGTTAAAATTGAACTAGATCAACCCAAGAGGTAACCGCTTTAAACCAATTGCAAAATATTCACCGTAAGTCCATGCATCATGAACAAACACTGCGAGACAAGTCTAGGGGTGGGTTAGCCCAGCCACACACGACCAAATATCTGAGTTTTGTCAGATTTGTCCACCAGGTAACCTTTTGAAATCATTCTGCATCTAACAAAAGGTCCTTTACAGACATTCTCAGCCGTGGGGCAGTAGCATGCAGATGTTTGGTCGATGCAGGGGCGACTTTTTATTGGACGCCTCTCTCTCTCTCAACTCAAATACATACAGTGTATATCTCCTATTCAGGCCCGCAGCCAGAAGTAAGTGGAGGTGGTTCGAATTTTAGGAACGGTGGACCTTTGATATTTTGTAAACGCCGACACTGTAGAGTTTTCGTCAGGGCCTTTGACGCAGCTCAATTAGGGGGAAAGTAAACTTGTATGAACGACGACTCCCAGGTCTATGTTCATGAGATGAGACGGAATTTGTAATATCAGAAAGAGGATGCTGAGACAGTTGCTCGTAAAGAACGGGACACAAATTCGGATGTAATGTGTTCCAGAAAGAAAACGTTTTCGCGTTATCTGCTGCCAAAGATCAGCCACGCTTAAATGCGTGATTACACCTCACTGCATACTCAGACGGAAATATAAAATTTAGTCGGCGAATGACTTCATTGACAAAATTGTTTTTCGGGTTATATTTTAGCGTGTTACTAAAAGATGCTTACATCGCTGGAAATGGGAACAGTCCACTATTTCGAAGGTTCACTACTTCAAAGATTCACTATTCCGGAAATTCACTGCTCCAATAATATCCAAGCTTTCAAACTCAGGTGTGATTTTTTAAAAACCTTTTACATGTAAAATAAACGATGTTTTCGTTATTAGATGCACCTATACCGAAAACAACGCACGCCCGGGCACTGAAACACTTTGTTTGAATTTCATGTAGATAATGACCACCGTCTCCAGCTGACAAGCACAACTTAGGAAACGGTTGTCAGATTTCACTGTGCATGAGAAATTGCCCGTATGTCTTAAAATGACTACGCACTTGCATATTAAAGTGCTATGAAATAGAATACTGATGAATTATCAACCATGACAGATTCATCAAATCTATGTCAAGGTCTCATCGCAGCAAGAAGCACACGGCCGAAACTAAATGTAGTTAGTAGACCACGCTGTCCCTGACAGTTCTCACGAAGTTAGGGAGTCCCATTCAGTCTTCTTAAATTTGAAACCGCCGTTGGTCTCTGCAGCCTTGACGCGTGTCCCAGATGTTGTCTCTGCTTGAGAATATGAGTTGTGAGTAGTGAACTGTCGGGAGTTTTGGGACAGTGGAAATTTAAAGTTGTGAATTGTAGAAGGTAACCAACCTTCAGAGTAGTGGACATTCGGAGTACTGGACCTTCGGAGTACTGAACTTTCGTCATACTGACATGGAACCTTGGCAAAATTTTCCATCAAGTTTGTAGCTCGTATGAAGTCTGCAGGGTTGTGCACCATTAATATTGATTGACTAAAGAAGACTTTCATTGATTGAAGTTGAGGTCTAGACCTATTTTTCCATCATAACCTGAATATGCTCGATGGGGGTATTCTCAATGCAAGAAAACACGGTAGCTGAATGTCAGGATTTTGAGCACGACAGAAGACTGCCTGTAATGAACTCACTGAATTTAAAAGAACAGAAACGCTCACACTTGTACACGCATGGATGTCAATCCACCAATCCGCAATCAAAGTGGACACTGGATGAACAACATACATGTACTTGCATATTTGACGATCACTTTCAATTCAATATTTGAAAACGTCTTCACTTCTACCGTACTAAAATGGCAGAATAACAAATCTCAGTTTTCTGTTGTTTGGTTTCTTGGTCGAGTTTAAGGCATTCATGCCACACTAACTTTGGAAGCTCTCTCGCTGCTACATACATGTAGCTTTCTTACGTCGTAGGGCTAAGCTTTTCTAGAATCCCTGGTTGCCCTTTGTTGTAGCCACCACGCGCGTAGTTTATGAATAACATAAAGCTTCCTCTAATCGCATGCACGATCCTGTCATCTACACAAGCAGCGGCACTCGGCCGAATTTGGCCGAGTACGGATCGATGCCACGTAAAGCGCTCTGAATCAGAAGCAAATTCAAAATTATTACTAACATAGTTGTCATTGTACTTAGTAGCACCAGTTGTTGCAACAATTTTGATGTTGTCGATTTACATCTTTCCCGAATATGTTGGGGCTGGACCTGACGTTCAGCGGGCTGTAACTGTTAATAATAAAAGTAAACTAGAAAGATTATTGTCACGGCGTGACAATAATGGACTCTGCGGGTGCTTATTTCTGGAATTGTTATGGGAAGTTACTGACAACAACCCGTTTACCAATATGAAAAGAAATTCTTTAAAATTGTAGGAGAAATTACATGTTAATATTTTGATGAACTTTACACTAACTGACCTCTTTCGGTGCATTATGAGCCCCGGTGAGGGAATAATTGTAAACTCGACTAAAAGTGTGGTTCATGCTAAGAATCCCAAATGTTTTACTTTAAGCACTTCAGAATACAGCATGAATGAATTGGTCAAACTTTCAAAAGAAAAATGCACCTAATGACTCCATGGGTGCACCAAATGACCTGATAATTTAGTATTCAAACTCAATCGCATTTACTCAACAGATACATGTATGCTCTTTTGAAGTCTCTAGCTCAAAATTTTAGTTTGCACTCAATGACCTTTTTTGACTGGTGAGGTCTATTGCGTAGTAATGTAGAGCGTTCGATTGGCATGTTGATTTACACCAGTGCGCTGAACTTGAAAAGAATTCCTTGAAAAATTTATGAGACATAACATTTTGAACGTTAGATGAACTTTGAACTAAGTTACCCTATCCTGTGCATTATATGCGTCTTTAAGAGAATAATTGCAAAGCGCGTGAAAAGTGTGTTTAATGCTGAGGACCACAGTTGTCTAACGGTTGACAAATCAGAAAGCTTGGTGAATTAAAAGGACACAATTTCAGAAGAAAAATGCACCTAATGACCTCATGGTTGCACTAAATAACATGAAACTTTGTATCTCGAATTGAATTAGACGTACCAATCAGACTTTTGAATTTGAAATGTCTAGCTCAAAATTTTGGTTTGCACTCAATGACCTTTGACCTATTTCTTTGATTGGATGGCCCTATTGGTTAGTAAAGAAGGGTAAGCTCTTTGGCATGTAGGTTTGCACCAATGAGCTGGAATTGAAGAGAATTCCTTGAAAAATGTAGGAAAAGTAATATTCAAAAGTAGATGACCTTTTCACTAATTGACCCTATCCAGTGCATTACAAGCAATCTTAGTAGAACTATTTCAAATTAGGTGAAAAGTATATTTAATGCCGAGAATCACATTTGTCTAACGGTTGACACATCAGAATACTTGGTGAATGAAGAGGACAAATTTTCAGAAGAAAAATACACATAATGATACCATGGTTGCACTAAATGACCGGTACCTTTGTATTTCGATATGAATTAGATGTACCAATTAGCCTTGTATATTTGAAGTGTCTAGCTCAAAATTTTAGTTAGCACCTAATGACCTTTGACCTGTTTTATCTGATTGGATGATTCGATTACTTAGAAAAGTAGTTTTTTAATTTGTCTTGTGGACTTATACCTGTGCACCGAATTTGAAAAAGATAGCTTTATACCTGAAGAAAGAGTAGCATTTTGAAAAGTATATGACCTTTGCACCAAACGACCTCTTCCGGTGCAATATGGAATATGATTATAAAACGAATCAAACTTTATGTCTTGTCAAATATCATATGCTGAATTTAAAGAACGTGCCTGCAACGAATTTGGAGTTATTAAGCCTCCAAGTTGTTTGGAAGAACAATAAGATGAACTAGAAAGATTATTGTCACGGCGTGACAATAATGGACTCTGCGCGTGCGTATTACTGGAATTGTTATGGGAAGTTACTGACAGCAACCCGTTTACAAATATAAAAAGGAATTCTTTAAAGTTATAGGAAAAATTACATGTTAATATTTTGATATTTCTACTAAATGACCTCGTCCGGTGCATAATGAGCCCCCGATGAGGGAATAATTGTTAACTCGATTAAAAGTGTGGCTAATGCTAAGAATCACAGATATTTTACTTTAAGCACTTCAGAATACAAGATAATTAAATTGGTCAAACTTTCAAAATAAAATGCACCTAATGACCCGTTGGATGCACCAAATGACCCGAAGCTTTAGAATTGAAACTCTATTGCATTCACTAAATAGTCATGTAATTTTGAAGTCTCAAGCTCAAAATTTTAGTTTCCACTCAATGTCCGACCTATTTTTTCTGATTGGATAGGCATATTGCTTAGTAAAGTAGGGTGTTCAATTGGCATGTTGACTTACACCCGTGTGCTGAAATTGAAAAGATTTCCTTGAAAAATGTAAGAGATATAACAGTTTTAACGTTAGATAACCTTTGCACTAATTGACCATATGCGGTGCATTATAAGCGTCTTAAGGAGAATTATTGCAAAGCCCATGAAAAGTGTGTTGAATGCTGAGAATAACAGTTGTCTAACGGTTGACACATCGGAACACTTGGTGAATGAAAATGACAATTTTTCTGAAGAAAACTGCACCTAATGAGCCTATGGTTGCACTGAATGACCTGAAAATTTGTGTTTCGAATTTAATTAGACGTGCCAATCAAGCTTGTGAATTTGAAGTGTCTAGCTCATAATTTAATTTTCACGTAATGATCTTTGACCTTTTTTACTTGATTGGATGATACGATTACTTAGAAAAGTAAGTTTTTAAATTGTCTTGTTGACTTATACCTGTGCACCGAATTTGAAAAAGATAGCTTTAAAACTGAAGGAGGAGTAGCATTTTGACAATTTGCACCAAACGACATCCTCCGGTGCGATATGGAATATGATTCTATACACGAATCAAAATGTATATACAGCCAAAAATCACAGGCAGAATTTAAAGAACATACCTGCACCCATTTTGGAGTTATTAAGCCTCGAAGTTGGTCGGAAGAAGAATAAGAAGAACTCGAAAGATTATTGTCACGGCGTGACAATAACGGACTCTGCGGGTGCGTATTACTGGAATTGTTTT
The DNA here is from genome assembly GCA_002633005.1 of Phoronis australis. Taxonomy (NCBI): domain Eukaryota; kingdom Metazoa; phylum Phoronida; family Phoronidae; genus Phoronis; species Phoronis australis. The sequence goes on along the minus strand of NMRA01000935.1, from coordinate 20,891 downwards.
GGGAAGTTACTGACAGCAACTCGTTTACCAATATGAAAAGAAATTCTTTAAAATTGTACGAGAAATTACATGTTAATATTTTGATGACCTTTCCACTAACTGACCTCTTCCGGTGCATTATGAAACCCGATGAGGGAATAATTGTAAAACCAATTTAAAGTTTGATTAATTCTAAGAATCACAGATGTTTGACTTTAAGCAGTTAAGAATACAACATGAATGAATTGGTCAAACTTTCAAAAGAAAAATGCACCTAGTGACCCCATGGGTGCACCAAATGACCCAAAAATTTAAAATTCAAACTCAATCGCGTTTAGTAAACAGATATATAATTTTGAAGTCTCTAGCTCAAAATATTAATTTTGCACTCAATTACCTTTGACCTATTTTTTCTGATTGGTTAGGCCTGATGCGTAGTTAAGTAGGTTGTTCAATTGGCATGTTGACTTACACTAGTGTGCTGAAATTGAAAAGAATTCCTTGAACGTTACATGACCTTTGCACTAATTGACTTCATCCCATGCATTTTAAGCATCTTGAGGAAAATTATTGCAAAGCCCATGGAAAATGTGTTTAATGCTGAGAATCACAATTGTCTAAAGGTCGACACATCAGAATACTTGCTGATTGAAAAGGTCAAATTTTCAGAAGAAAAATGCACCTAATGACCCCATGTTTGCAATAAATGACCTGAAACTTTGGATTCCGATTTGATTTACCTGTGGCAATCAGACCTGTCAATTTGAAGTGTCTAGCTCAATCTTTTAGTTTGCACCTAATTACCTTTGACCTGTTTCACCTGATTGGATAACCGATTACTTAGAAAAGTAATTTTTTAAATTGTCATGCTGACTTATACCAGTGCACCAAATTTGAAAAAGATAGCTTTAAAACTGAAGGAGGAGTAGCATTTTGAAAATTATATGACCTTTGCACCAAACGACCTCTTCCGGTGCAATATGGAATATGATTATCTAACCAATCAAAATTTATATACCGTCAAATGTCATATGCTGAATTTAAAGACCGTACCTGCACCCAATTTGGAGTTATTAAGCCTCAAATTTGGTCGGAAGAAGAATAAGAAGAGTACGAATACGAACTAGAAAGATTATTGTCACGGCGTGACAATAACGGACTCTGCGCGTGCGTATTACTGGAATTATTATGGGAAGTTACTGACAGCAACCCGTTTACCAATATGAAAAGGAATTCTTTAAAATTGTAGGAGAAATTACATACTAATTTTTTGATGATCTTTCCAATAATTGACCTCTTCCGGTGCATTATGGGCCCCGATGAGGGAGTAATTGTTAACTAGATTAAAAGTGTGGTTAATGCTAATAGTCACAGATGTTTTACTTTAAGCACTTCAGAATACAAGATGAATGAAGTGGTCAAACTTTCAGAAGAAAAATGCATCTAATGACCCCATGGGTGCACCAAATGACCCGAAAATTTAGAATTCAAACTCAATCGCACTTAGTAAATAGATAATTATGTAATTATGAAGTCTCTAGCTCAAAATTTTAGTTTGCTCTCAATTACCTTTGACCTATTTTTTTCTGGTTGGTTAGGCCTAATGCGAAGTAAAGAAGGGTATTCAATTGGCATGTTGACTTACACTAGTGTGCTGAAATTGAAAAGAATTCCTTGAAGAACGTAAGACATATAACATTTTGAATGTTACATGACCTTTGCACTAATTGACCTTATCCGGTGCATTTTAAGCATCTTTAGGAGAATTATTGCAAAGCCCATGGAAAATGTGTTTAACGATGAGAATCACAGTTGTCTAACAGTTGACACATCAGAATACTTGCTGATTGAAAAGGTCTAATTTTCAGAAAAGGAATTCTTTAAAANTTTCGTGCAACCCCATTTCCTCATCCTGGCCACCATTTCCATACGTTTCTTCATAGTATTCGTTCAATTCTTGCTCATAATCGTCGTCACTTTCAAATTCCCTGGTCTCCGCCATTGTTCAATGATAGTCACTGATCTCTTGTGTTCAACCCATGACGTCACATGGCGGGAAATGTGAAAATTGGCAAAATTGAAAGAAAAATCAAAATTTTGAGCTAATTACACAAAATAAACATGGGTTTACCTAAATTTTACGTCATACATTTAGTCTGTGGCCACCGGTAATTCAAAATGTGCAAAAATCCATGGTGTGTACTGTTTAAAGACCATACCTGCACCCATTTTGGAGTTATTAAGCCTCAAAGTTGGTCGGAAGAAGAATAAGAATAAGAAGAATAAGAAGAATAAGAATAAGAAGAATAAACTTGAAGAAAACCCAGGAACAACAGTACTCTGCGCTTACACGCGCAGAGTAATAAAATTGAAGAAAACCCAGGAACAACAGTACTCTGCGCTTACACGCGCAGAGTAATAAGAATAAAATTGAAGAAAACCCAGGAACAACAGTACTCTGCGCTTACACGCGCAGAGTAATAAAATTGAAGAAAACCCAGGAACAACAATACTCTGCGCTTACACGTGCAGAGTAATAAGAATAAGAATAAAATTGAAGAAAACCCAGGAACAACAGTACTCTGCGCTTACACGCACAGAGTAATAAGAATAAGAACTAGAAAGATTATTGTCACGGCGTGACTCTGCGCGTGCGTATTACTGGGATTGTTATGTACTGCCTAAACTCACATGTTAAATTGAAGAACATACCTGCAACCATTTTAAAATTATTAAGTGCCAAAATTGGTCGGAAGAAGAATAAGAATAAGAATAAAATTGAAGACAACCCAGGAACAACAGTACTCAGCGCTTGCACGCGCAGAGAAGAAAACCCCGGAACAACAGTACTCTGCGTTTACAGGCGCAGAGTAATACTAAAATTGAAGAAAACCCAGGAACAACAGTACTCTGCGCTTACAGGCGAAGAGTAATAATAAAATTGAAGAAAAACCAGGAACAACAGTACTCTGCGCTTGCACGCGCAGAGTAATAAAATTGAAGAAAACCCAGGAACAACAGTACTCTGCGTTTGCAGGCGCAGAGTAATAATAAAATTGAAGAAAACCCAGGAACAACAGTACTCTGCGCTTATAATCGCAGCGTAATAATAAAATTGAAGAAAACCCAGGAACAACAGTAAATTATAATGCAATTGAGTATGCACACTTACAACTCTGCGCATGGTGTATGCACGTGCACATTGAAGTATAGGAGCATTACATTGCATAGAAGTTGCATCCTTTGTGAGAAAGAGAAAGATGTCCCTGGTAACTATGACAGAGCAAGAATCCAAAGTAAGAAAATCAACGAAAACTTGCAACTAATGACCCCACTGTTGCACCTAATGTCCCCACTGCTGCACCTAATGTCCCCAAAGTTTGTGACTGAATTTCCTTTACGTTTGAAGAGTATGTACGTGATTATGTAAGGTCTAGCTCAAAAGTCACTTTTGCACTTAATGACCTTTGATCAGAAAACTCGGTTCCCAAGGAAATTACGGATGCAGATCTCTAGTGCCTACTTGTTAATAAAATTTGAAGAGTCTATATAAAAACCTGTAGAAGGAGATGAAATTTGACAGAATGCACTCTCTGACCCATTTCAGGTCAATCCGGTGCATTTTGAACCAAACCCATGTGAACAATAGATTTTGATTGGCAAATGGTTGAACCACCACCAATTTGAGCGCTCTTCCTAATTTATTAACTAAGTACAAGCTGATTGATAAAGTCTTAAATTTAACAGAAAACTAAACTTAACGACCCCAAATTTGCACCTAGTGACCTCAAAGTGTGTGACTGTACTTCCTTTATGAATGGTAATCATATGCATGATTTTTAAAGGTCTAGCTCAAAAATCAATTTTGCACTGAATGACCTTTGTCCCGGAAACTCAGTTCCCTTTATCCGATTGGAAATCCAAGTAAATATCGGATGCACTTCCTTAGTGAAAGAGAAAGAGTAACACAGGAACAACAGTACTCTACGCTTGCACGCGCAGAGTAAAGAGTAAGAATGTCAACGGAAAACTGGACGTATGACCACACAGTTGCAAATCATGACCCCAAAGTTTGTGACCGAATCTTCTTTACGAATGAAAACTTTATGCGTGATTATGTAAGGTCTAGCTCAAAAATCACTTTTGCACTTAATAACCTTGGACCCGGAAACTCGGTTCCTTTTATCCGATTTAAATTCCACGTAAATTTCGGATGCATTTCTCTAGTGCCTGCTTGTTATCAAAATTCGGAGAGTCTATCTAAAATACTGTCCAAGAAGAAGCAATTTAATGGAATGCACTCCTTGTTTTCTAGTGGTTACTTGTTAATATAATTTGTAGAGTCTATCTAAAAACCTGTAGAAGGAGAAACAATTTGACGGAATGAACTCCATGACCCATTTCGGGTTAGTCAGGTGCATTTTGACTCAAATCCATGAGATCAATAGAATTTGATCGCCAATTTGTTGAACCACCATGAATTTGAACGTTCTCCGTTATGCATCATTTAAGTACAAACTGATTGAAAAAGTCTTAAATTTAACACAAAACTGCAGTTAATGACCCAAAAGTTGCACCCAGTGACCTCAAAATTTGCGACTGAACTTCCTTTATCAATAGTAATCACATGCGTGATTTTCAAAGGTGTAGCTCAAAAATCACTTTTGCACTTAATGACCTTTGACCCGGAAACTCAGTTCCCTTTATCCGATTGGAATTCCAAGTAAATTTCAGATGCAGTTTTTAAGGGTGTACTTGTTGACAAACTTTGAAGAGTCTATCTAAAAACTCGTAGAAGAAGAAGCATGCTGATGGAATGCACTCTATGACCCGTTTCGGGTCATTCGGGTGCTTTTGGGTCAAAACATTATAATTGATAAAAAACCCTTCGTCGTGGTATCATTCACAATGAATATAATTGTTGCCAACAAATCGGTGTAAGACTAATAACAATTTGGAGAAGGAAGAATAAGAAGAATAAAAATAAGAACTAGAACGCAATTGCGTATGCGCACTTACAACTCTGCGCGTGTTGTACGCACGTGCATGGGAAGTTATAGCCGTGTAACGGAGTTTAGAATTTGCGTTGTTGGTGTGAAAAAGAGAGATTCCCTGGTGTGAACGCTCTCCCGTATGCTTCATGTAAGAAGGAGCTGATTGAAAATGTCTGAAATTTAACAGAAAACTGCACCTAATGACCCCAGAGTTTCTGTCTGAACTTCCTTTATAAATCTAAGTCACATGCGTAATAATGAAACATGTAGCTCAAAAATGACTTTTGCACTTAATGACAATTGACCTGGAAACTCGTTCCCTAGATCCAATTCGAATTCCAAGTGAATTCAGGATGCACTTCTTTAGTACATATTTGCTAACAAAATTCAAAGATTCTGTCTAAAATCCTGTAGAAGAAGTATTTTGACGAAATGCACTCCTTGGCCCATTTTGGTTCATTTCGGTGCATTTTGGGTCATACTCATATGAGCAGTAGAATTTGACTGGCAAATGGTCGGACTACCATGAAAATGAACGTTCTCTCTAAGACGAAATGTAAGTACTAGCTAATTAAAAAAGTCTAAAATTTGGCACAAAATTGCACTTAATGATCCCAAAGTTGCACCTAATGACACAAAAGTTTGTGGTTAAACTTCATTCAACACTGAAAACATATGCGTTCTTATGAAAGGTCTAGCTCAAACATCACTTTTGCACTTAATGACCTTTGACCCTGAAACTCGGTTCCCTTAGTCCGAATGGAAGTCCATGTAAATTTCTGAAGCAGTTTCTTAGGCCGTAGTTGTTGACAAAATTTGAAGTGTCTATCTGAAAAACCCGTAGAAAAAGCATCTTTACGAAATGCATTTCTTGATTTATTTCTGGTCATTCAGGTGCATTTTGGGTCAAAACATTATAATTAATAAAAATCCCTTGATCATCTTATCAACCACAATGAATATGATTGTTGTCAACGAATCGATGTACACGTAAGAGCAATAATAATCCGAAAAGGAAGGGACAAAAAGAAGAATAAGAAGAGCTAGAATGCAATCGCGTATGCGCACTTACAACGCTGCGCGTGGTGCACAGTGAAGTATAGGGGCATTACATTGCATAGAATTTGCATCCAATGTGTGAAAAAATACATGACCCTGCTAACTATGAAAGAGCGAGAGTGAAAAGTTAGAATATCAACAGAAAACTGCACTTAATGACCCCAAAGTTGCACCTAGTGACCCCAATGTTTGTGACTAAACTTCCTTTATGAAGGGCAAACACAGGCAAGATTATGAAAGGTCTAGTTCAAAAATCAATTTTGCACTTAATGACCTTTGACCTGGAAACTCGGTCTGCTTTATGGAATTCCAAGTAAATTTCGGACGCAGATCTCTGGTGCCTACTTGCTACCAAAATTGGAACAGTATATATAAAAACGTGTAGAAGAAGAAGCATTTCAGCGGAATGTACTTCTTGAACCGTTTTGGGTCATTCCGGTGCATTTTGGCTCAAAACAAGATTCTCAAGAGAAATCCGTTGATCATCGTATCAATCACAATGAATATGACTGTTGTCAATGAATCTATGTAAGAGTAATAACAATCTGAAAAGGAAGGAAGGGGAATAAGAATAAGAACTAGAACGCAATTGCGTATGCGCACCTACAACTCTGCGCGCGGTGTATGCATGTGCATAGTGAAGTAAAGGGGCATTATATTGCATAGAAATTGCATCCTTCGTTTGAAAGAGAGACAGTGTTCTCCACGACGGAAAATTGCACCTAATGACCACACAATTGCACTTAATGACCCCAAAGTTTGTGACTGAATTTTCTTTACGAATTATATACGTGATTATGTAAGGTCTAGCTCGAAAATCACTTTTACACTTAATGACTTTTGACCCAGAAACTCGGTTCCCTTGATCCTATTTAAATTCCACGTAAATTTCGGATGCACTTATCTAGTACGCGCTTGTTATCAAATACGGGTAGTCTATTTAAAAAACCTGTCCGAAAATTTGAATGGCAATTGTTTGAACCACCATGAATATGATCGCTCTGCCTAAATTATCATTTAAGTACCAGCTGATTGAAGTCTTAAAATTAACAGAAAACTGCACTTAATGACCCCTAAGTTGCACCTAGTGACCCCAAAAGTTTTGAGTGAACTTCCTTTATCAATTGTTATCACATGCATGGTTATGAAATGTCTGGCTCAAAAATCACTTTTGCTCTTATTGACCTTTGACCCGGAAACTCGGTTCCCTTGATCTAATTTAAATTCCAAGTTATTTTCGGGTGCAATTCCCTAGTGCCTGATTGTTGTCAAAGTTCGGGGAGTCTATCTAAAAACCTGTAGAAGAAGTAATTTAACGGAATGCACTCCTTGACCTGTTTCGGGTCATTGCAGTGCACTTTGAGTCAAACGAATGTGTTGAATAAAATTTGGTTGGCAATTGGTTAAACAACCATGAATATCAATGCTCTCCTTAATGCATAATTTAAGTACAAGCTGATTGAAAAAGTTTTAAATTTAACAGCAAACTGCACTTAAGTGACCTGCAAATTGCACCTAGTGACCCCAAAGTTTGTGACTGAACTTCCTTTTTGAATGTTAATCATATGAAAGGTTATGAAAGGTCTAGCTCAAAAATCAGTTTTGCACTAAATGACCTTTGACCCGGAAACTCGGTTCCATTGATCCGATTGGTATTCCAAGTAAATTTCGGATGCAGATCTCTGGTGCCTACTTGTTAGCAAAGTTCGAAGAGTCTATCTAAACACCCTTAGAAGAAGAAGCATTTTAACGGAATGTACATGTACTCCTTGACCCGGTTTGGGTCAATAATGTGCATTTTGGGTCAAAACTATATTATCAATAGAAATCCCTTGATAAGCATGTCAACCACAGCGAATATGATTGTTGTAACTGAATCGATATAAGAGTAATAACAATCTGAAAAGGAAGGAAGAATAAGAAGAATGAGAAAAATAACTAGAATGCGTATGCGCACTTACAACTCTGCGCGTGGTGTACGCACATGCAGAATGGAGTACAGGCGCATTACATTGCATAGAAGTTGCATCTTTTGTGTGAAAGAGAGAGATGTCCCTGGTAACTATGAAAGAGCAAGAGTGAAAAGTTAGAATATCAAGTGAAAACTGCACTTAATGACCCCACAGTTGCACCTAATGACCCTAAAATTTGTGAATGGATTTCCTTCGCGAATGAAAATGATATACATGATTATGTAAAGTCTAGCTCAAAAATTTCTTTTGCACTTACTGACCTTTTTCCCAGAAATTCGGTTCAGTTGATCAGATCGAAATTCCATGTAAGTTGTAGGTGCTGTTATATGGCACCAAGCTGTTCACGAAATTTAAAAGGCAATCTCAAAAATCGCAGAAGGAGAAGCACTTCAAGGAATTATACTGGTCGACCCTCTTGCGGTCCTGTAGAGCATTTTGGGTCATTACACGTATTATCACTAGAATTTGATCGTCAATTGGTTGAACCACCATGAATTTGAACGCTCTTCCTAATGCATCAATTAAGTACAAGCTGATTAAAACGTCTTACATTTTACACAAAACTGCACTTAGTGATCCCAAAGTTGCACCTAGGGTAATGCCATTTCTGACGAGCCTGAAGCATCACTAAGTACTCCTTGCGCCATCTAACCCAGAACTGCTCAGCTAAATTTCTGGACTCTCCGCCATCGTTTTCGACTGTACAAGTCCGCTGTCTCGAACACACCAGGTGGCGTAATAGTCGAAGTCTTCAGAGAGAGCAAATGGCTTGGGGTGAGTGGCTGTAAATCTATAGGATCAGAAGAGACAGTCGTAAGAGGCCTCGAATTGATAATACTTTCAACTTCGCAAAACAATGTCCGCAGTATCTCGTCGTTACACTGGCTACCCAAATCTCTCAACAATACTGACAGCACCCTGCGAATTGAGTGAATTTGCCGTTCCCAGACGCCGCCCATATGGCTTGCAGCCGGAGGGTTGAAATGCCAACGAATACCGTCCTTTAAAAGCACATCACTCACCGCTTCCTGGTTAATTTCCTTGATGGCCTCCACAATGTGTTCAAAAGGCTCAACAATAAACCGGGTGAATGTTACAGCCAGTGCCTCATCTGTAAGTTTGCGTACTTCCCTTGCATCAACTAGTGGATGTTCCCTCGGTCCAATTGACAGCAGGAATGGTACACGAATTGAATAACCACTCAAGAAGAATAACACAACCAAGAGGGATGCCAGCTCAACAACTATCAGTGGTAAGAGAAGCCCCTGTGTCAAGGCCACAAAAGATTTCTTCATAAATCGACGATCTTCCACACACATACCCTTCTCGTCGAAGTGATGACTTTCTGTATCACAGAAATCTCGTTCCAGCACCTGGCGATTATCATCAATACTCTGGTTCATAGCTATTCTCCTGCTGACAGCAACATCCTGAACACACACCGTGTGGCACGACGTCTCGCGTACTTCACCTCCGGCCACGTTCACAGGGCCATTGACAGTCCACCCATGCCGTAGCATCACGCCAAACGGTCCATTCCTTGAGGATGGAAACACCTCCAAAGACTCCAATGCAAGCGGACAATTGCTGCCAATCAACAACCCAATATCAAGAAGCGGCACAAAATTTGCAACACAGTCAGCTAACGCCTCAAGACTTGCGAAGAACCTCTGGCCTGGGAATGTGACAATGCTGAACAGGTATTTCGTGACGAGAGTAAGTCTTGGGAAGACGCACGGCATTCGCCCCCTGTAAGTCCTTGACTACAAGTCCTGAAACGACGCTAGAATCAAAAAACGTAGATCCATGCATGGTATTAAGATGCAGCGTAACAGGTACGGAATCAACATCAATCTGCTGTAGCAGCGCCTCCGAAATAAAGCATGCAGTGCTACCCTGATCATAGAATGCGTAAGTGTTAGTAAAGGAATCTGATGATTCATGATAAATTCTAACCGGAAGTATGAATTGCAAAATCTCGCAAGAAGCAATTGCATCATCAACTACCAGACAATAATGCTGATTAGCTCCCTCGGTCTGAGTTCCAGAATCAATTCGGTTCTTACGTGACGTATACCCATTGTTGTGAAGACATGTCGGATGAGGCTGGGAATATCTGGCACAAATTTTCTTTTTTGGACAGCCCTTCACCAAATGGTTACCTCGAAGACACCCGAAACACAGCTGCAATGAAGGCTCTTCTTTCTTCATACGTCTTTTCCATAAAGTTGGAACAGCTATTGATATCGTGATCTCGGCTACAAAATAAACATGACATGACAACCTCTCCACTTCTGCCAAACTCGGCAGAGAAGGAATTAGCACTCTTAGTGGTGCGGGTTTGATCGGAATAGGCAGCACCCGAACTAAACAATGCATCTTTGCCAAACACTGGATCACTTGCGGCCTGAGAAGCGTGTGAAACAAAGTCAACTAAATCAGTGAAGCATGCCCGAAACCTTGCATTTCTATAAGATGCAGCTTTGTCCCTCCATTTATTTTGCAAGTACAAGGGTAACTTACGTACAGCCGTCTGAAGGTTAGATGGATGATTTAAGTGATGAAATACTCATCATCGCATGCCGACATCGATCTAGATAATGAGCATACCGACGCAAAGCAGAAGCATCTTCACTCTTGATGCTGGACCACTTGTAAAGTTTGTCCACATAAGCATTCGCTATCTTGAAGTGGTCGCCGTATTCCATGTCCAACAGTTTCCGTGCTTCCATATAACCACGTGCAGGATCCATGTACAAGCATCCTCCAATCAAATCCTTCGGTTCCCCAACCAGCTGTTGATCTAAATAGTAAAGTCTGACCGGTTAGATACCTTCGCAGACACTCTAGCATCAAACGCCATAAGGAAGGACGAGTAAATTAATACATCTCCATCAAACTTGGGAACCTCAGTAATCGGCAGCGACACCGAACAGGCTAAGTTTTGATAAGCTGCAACAACTGTATTTGTTGAAGTGTCGTTCGGTGTAAAGGAACGAGCTGTAGGATCTAACAGTTCTCTATGACATACCTCAGGATATCTGTACTGCTTACCACATCCCTCAAACTGAGTGACGGTAGCATGCGAAGATGAAACACTCAATGGTAGTGCAACTGCATCGACCTCTGTAGATGTAGGTATTACCCTGTACTCTTGACGTCATTCTTCGCAGCAGAAATCCGAACGGCCGAACTATCACCTGCAGTTAGACTGAAAATAGGCACAGAGCAACAACCAGACACAACATGAGCATTATCAGTAGATACTTGAATATTTGCTAATGTAGGATCACTATGAACCAAACTATTACGAGATAAACTATTTTGAGTCCCTTGCTCATTAACAGTCTGTTGCACAACGTCCACATGTGTAGCTTTGTCCACTGATTGGACAGCAACTTTCGACGTTCCACAATAAGGCACTGATGACGTCACTTGTTTCCACGCGATCGGCGTAGGTTCGTCAACCGGTGGCGTTGAAGTCGCTGACGCACTAACCGTCACGGGCAGGTTACATGATAACAGCTTTGAAGTCACTGGCGTACTGACGATGACGGATGGTCCACGCACCATCGGCACTGATGACGCTGGCCAACTAATAGACGTCGGCTCCTGTCCATGGGAAATGCTCTCGTGTGCATCGGCTATTGCGAGTTTCGTGTCTATCTGCAGTGCTCTCGCACGTCTTTCTAAGGACAACTGTTCTTCTTTAACCTGTGACTCTAAACATCAGACATTCTCCTTCTTCACAAGCTGTCGCCTCAGCCTCGCGTTCTCTGGCTCGTATCTCACGTATTTTCGCTCTTGTTTCACGCTCCAACTGCTGCTGCTTGATCCGCGACTCCAGTTTTGCCTTCTGTTCCTTGATCAGCATCTCCGCTTCCAATGCTTGTTTACGCGCCAGCAACTTGGCCTTCTTCAACCCGACGCTAACAACTGAAGACTGCGACCTAGCACTCAAAGCAGTGTTTGCTGTGTGAGCGGATACAGAGCTACATGTAAGGGCGTCCTCACCATACACACAATACGCAGGAACGACAACTTGTCTCTCACGCAACTCCGCCTCACCTGGTAATTCGTCAGAATGTGAGACGGTCTCATGGTCGGTTGGTGAAACTTCCATTAGCACGACTGTCAATAGTGCTAGGACACCACTGTTATAACTAATGTGGCCGCGTCTGGCTACAGGGATAACAAAACAAAGCCGTTTGCATAACACACTTTATTATTTGGTTGCTACCGATAAGAAGTGGTAATAATATGCATGATTATGAAAGGTCTAGCTCAAAAATCACTTTTGCACTTAATGACCTTTGACCCGGAAACTCGGTTCCCTTGGTCCGATTGGAAATCCGTGTAAATTTCTGATGCACTTCTTTAGTCCCTACTTGTTAACAAAATTCGAAGAGTCTATCTAAAAAACTGTAGAAGAATAAGCATTTTGAAAAAATGCACTAATTGACCCCTTTCAGGTCATCCTAGTGCATTTAGGGTCGAAAAAATATCAATATAAATCTCTTAACTATCTGATCAATAACAATGAATATTATTGTTCTAAATGAATGAATGTAAGCTAGAGTAATAACTGTAACCGCGTCTGGCTACAGGGATAACAAAACAAAGCCGTTTCCATAACACACTTTATTATTTGGTTGCTACCGATAAGAAGTGTCCAATAAAGCGGTTATCTGTAATGAAGAAAAAACACAGTCTAAGTACTCGGCTAGTAAGCGTAAATAAATTAACAAGCAGCCGAATATACTATCCTTTAAACAACTACATGTACATGTATACACGCTCTAAACTTATAAATGCACACGAGTACAAACATACTATGCCATAATACTCAGTACTTACAACAGTTTGGCTAACAGTCTGCTCAATATAAAAGTTTCAGCATCCGATGAAAACACATGATTCGCCTTACAGATCTTGTCAACGAATGCCGCTATACACGAGAAACGCTAGTCACCAAAACCCGCGTAACAAACAGAGGCTAATACGTAATAATAGCCGGCCGGTCAAGCTACTATTAGCCGCCCGCAGTGCCGACTCATTAGGCGACTCCCCAGCCGACCCTCCAGCCGACCCTTCAGCCGACCGGCCATCAGCCGACCAGCTGGTAGGCTGCTATTTTTAGGCTAGAGTAGCAGTTGGGTAATATGTTGTCAGGCTGATACCACTCTGCGTGTCGATGCATGTTCGTCGTAGCACAGGGTCAAATAAATTAACCTGGTTTTACTGTCTCGGTTACATGAGTTAACGTCGGTTGTGTAACACCACTTCAGGGCAATCGGTAATAGTAAACATTGGATTATGGACAATGCAAGAAGTTTTGGATAAAAAACGTGAAAGTTTTCTTTACATTTGATATTTAATTTGACTCGTGACGTCAATAAGTTGAATTAGATTGGCTGCTTCCCGGTCAATACAACGCTTTAGTCATTTTGTAAACGCAGCTATTTTTGACAGTCTTTCGCCCACAATTGATTTTGTTTGTGTTACGCCAAACTGCATCTTTTTGTGTTTTTTAAGTTATTCACGGGTCTCCTATCACGCACCCATGATGTTGGGATAGTGAGTGAGTTGTTACACCGCGAAGAGCTCTCACTCCGGGAGTTTTATTTTCATATTGACCCTTGCAGTACAGACGCGAAATTCATGGTCTAGTATGCCCTAAACCCACTGACTGCGATGGCTCCTACTTCGAAATCATACTATGGTTACGGTTTCCACGGTGTCATCAAACACGGAATGACCACTGTTGAGGCAACAGCCAATTGTAGCTTTGCGCATTCCGTTTTTTGAGGTATCGGTGACGTTAAAATCTGGACTAGTTACATGTTCACGTAGGCCCCTATCAGTTGGTCGTTCACGTTGTTCCAAAAATAAATATTTTCTGTCAACAACATATTGACAAATTATGTAAAATAAAACAATTGCGAACGGGAAGATGTGAATACGTGGTGAAGAGGTATTTGTCTCTACGCGGCATATGTGCGTGAATCTTTGGTAAAGCGATTGTGATGTCGAAAAAATGATAGAAAATACATCAAGGTGCACTTGATTGAACCACCATGAATATGAACGCTCTCACTCTTGCATCAGGTAAGTACATGTTGACTGAAAAAGTCTTAAAATTAACAGAAAACTGCACTAAATGACCCCAAACTTGCCATTAGTGACACCAAAGTTTGTGACTGAACTTCTTTATGGATATTGATCATATGCGTGATTAGGGAAGGTCTAGCTCAATAATCACTTTTGAATTTATGCCCTTTAACCCGGAATATCGGTTCCCTTGATCTGAGTTAAATTCCAAGTAAATTTCGGGTGCACTTCTCTAGTACCTGCTTGTTATCATTTACATGTAAGTACAAGCTGATTGAAAAAGTCTTAAATTTAACAGAAAACTGCACTTTATGACCCTTAAGTTGCACCTACTGACCCACAAGTTTTTGACTGAACTTCCTTTTTGAATGTTAATCATATGTATGTTTATCTAAGGTCTAGCTCAAAAATCAATTTTGCACTGAATGACCTTTGACCCGGAAACTCAATTCCATTCATCTGATTAGAATTCCAAATAAATGTCTGATGCATATTTCTATTGTCTACTTGTGACCAAAATTCGAAAATTCTATCTAAAAACCTGTAGGAAAAGAAGCATTTTGTAAAAAAGCACTCCTTGACCCATTTGAGGTCATTCCGGTGCATTTTGGGTCAAAACTACATGTATATCATCAATAGAAATCCCTTGATGATCGTATCCACTACAGTGAATATGACTTTTGTTAGTGAATCGATATAACAGTAATAACAATCTGAAAAGGAAGGAAGAATAAGAAGAATAAGAATAAAAAAGATAAAATACGTAGAACAGCAAAACTCTGCGCTTTAAAGAGAAGAGTAATAAGAATAAGAATAAAATTGAAGAAAACCCAGGAACAACAGCTCTGCGCTTACACGCGCAGAGTAATAAGAAGAATAAGAATACAAAGATAAAATACGTAGAATTTGGATTTAATAAAAATTTTTGTTTAGTGAATAAAAGTCTTCTCTTGTAAATCACTGTCAATTGGGAACAACCTCGCACACTTCATGTTAGCAACGAACTTGATGGAAGAGATTCCTGAGGTTACATGCATTTATTCCGAATGTTCACTACTCTGAAGGCTTATTACTCCGAATTTTCACCATTCCGAAATCAGGTTCACAACTTACATACAGTTTACTACTCTGAATGTCTACCTATGAGGCGGAACTGGCATAAATAAAATGTGTTTTTATTCCATTTAGTAACCCTTTAAAGGGTCTGAAAAAGTTGAATAGTTCTTAAAACATTGATTGCATTGTGTGCAAATGAACTAAGTTCCAATCACAAACAATCGCGATTCTTGAATGCAAAACGACTCATTCTGAAGCAGAGACAATATCTGGGGCTCGAGGATATTTTAATTCAGGGCTACGGCGACTAACGGGATTGAGAAAACTGAATGTACATGTAACTCTCTGAATAACAGGAAAACGTACTACATTATTTTTTAGTTTCCATGCGCGTGGTATGTGAGGTTGAAGCGCTGTGGATAACTTTTCAATCGCGCTGTGAAATGCTGCGAATGTATTGTGGAACACGATTCTTTGTTGAAGTATTTCAATGAAACCTTGATCATGAGGGTATATGATGGCACACAGCAGTAAAATCAGTGCAAACATTTTTGTATATTTTGCAAGCAGTTTATCCCGTTCAATCCGCCATTTTTTGTTGGTCACGTCATGTGGCCTAATGAACAGGAGTCCGAAAAGATTTCTGTCCCCGACCGGAACCCGATCGTCCAGAGGCTTGAGCCTCTGCACGCTGAGCAGAAGGTTCTTTGTTCGAGTCCTGGTAGGTGGTCAGAAATCTTTTCGGACTTGTATTCATTAGGTCACGTGGTGTGACCAAAAAGATGTCGGATTGAACTGGATAAACTGCTTGCAACATATTCCACGCCTCAATGAATAAGATATATATTTACATTTCTGTATCGGTGATTTTTATGTGAAACAAAGCTTGATAGTAAAATGCTGAGCAGGAAAGAGGCGCGTCCTTCTTTGAATTCAAGACGTCCCCTTTGAGATAAGGTTAGGTACATGACCTTATTTAATTCAAAACGTTTTCACAAATTTGTTTAATCTTTGGTTTACCGACTAATTTGCAGCATGCTTGTAACCGTTTGTGTTCAATATTTAGTACAACTTCGTACATTTATATGTTTTTATTTAGCAAGCGTTGAGCGCCTTGCATCGGATCAATTTAGCATTACCTTTGCTCGCATATTTAGAAGTTACTTTTGTCATTGCCGTGGTGCAGTCGAGACGTTTTGTTACTCTATCCAATCCTTAGCCTCGACTGGGAATACACGATGTTAACTCACTGCTAACTGCACTTCGAGATTACATGAGATGCGCGCGCAGATCGGTGAGTCATTAGCGTGTGGATTCTGGTGGAGCAAAACGTAATAACGAATGTTACTCTGCAAATCCTCTGTCTTAACACGTCCGCCTGAGTACGTGGAAAACAAGAAAGAAAATGGAATTGGTTAATCTCATGAAACTGGAGAATGTTTATTTGAATTAGAACAACATGTTCACTTTCATAAATGGCTATCTTTGAATTCAACTGTTTACATTCGGCACCGTTTTTACGACTACCGCAAAATGCAACACGGTTACTTAAATTGAGCAAAACAGCAGTTGCCAGTTCCAATACTTATTAACTAGTACATATATAATAATTGAACCAACTTTAGAAATTGTAATTTAATAGACGCAACAAAAACATATATGAATGCCCCTGTCGTTTGAAATGTCGCACTTACACGCATGACACTTTCGAACTTAAGGTGTTTTGAAAGTGATGGTGGGAGGCATTGTTCACTATTATCTTGATCTTTCAAACACTTGACACCAGACCAATAGTTAGCACACTTTTTGTATTGACATCTTTTCATTCTTTACAAGTCAATGTGCAAACTCTGAATGTTTGCTAACGAAGAATAGCACACAAAATGTGCGAAAGGGAAGAGTCATTCTCTAAATTGGGAGATGGCCCTTCGTAGCACCCGCACACGTATCTGTTGCCATCAAGTACCTTGTAATACTGCTCCCCGTAGCGCATTTGACGACTGCATGGACCAGCGCAACCTTAAGATAAAGACATGATAATCAATCGAGTGATAATTTAACCTACATAATGATCACTGACTGTTGTGTGCTTTCCGAACCAAATCGGTAGAAAGTAATATTTTTATAATACTGTATGCGTTTACTTAGAGAGGCCAGGAACGCCATGAACAGACTAAATTGCAATATTGAAAGTACTTCTCTTCCACTGAAACAGAATGCAACCTGCACACCAGGTATTTTTAGGGTTTGTTCGTGAAGTTGATTAATTTCTGTTGATATCAAAGCATGTGATTTTAGTTTCAAATTTCAAAAAAAACGATCTGTCAACTACTTGCCACTTTGTCCATTTTTCTCCTACAAGGTAAAGCACGTCTCCTTATGTGGAATGGCAAGACGTGAACGTAGCACAATTCCTTTATATGGAAAATGTGACCTTTGGCCTCAATCTACTGACTGTGTGTGCATGCGCACATTTATCATCTTTGAGGAGATTAGAAACTTTGAAGTTACCACAGAGTTTTTCCTTCGCGAGTCTTTCAAAAATCGTGAATTTTGGGAATTTTTGTGGAACTTTCCTCACAGGAGTCAGTGAATTACATTACTCTGTACTAGACGTTGCGCGATGGTACCGTTCGCCAGGAAGTGTTTAAAAGAAATTTCTGACGAGTTTTCGCGTTCCATGTCTCTTTAAGTGGTAATCGGATAAGCATAAAACGTGACTACGGTATCTTATTCTTACTCAAATTCGTTCATAACAATGATTCTTCCAATTTGTTCTTATTGGAAAGTTCTTATCTTTTTTCGTACGTGCCATACATGTATATAAAGGTTAACTCAAGATGATGATAATTAAGTTCTTTGACGCTGTTTCTGAAAAATAACCCAAGTTCTCATTACTGTTTAATGATTGACTAATTATTGCAACCCTCTAACGTTCCACATTAGGTAATGAAATGAGAAATTATCTGTTCATTCATATGTTGTATATTAAATGACTAAAAGTGTATACCTCGTGGATTGCACATTCCTGTAGGTGGCATATGAGGAATCCATGGGATTGGGACTTTACACGTACAATCATGTAGAACCCCGAACTTTAACTCCTCCCACTCTTCGTTCTGCTTGTGAATGCGACCACTGCTATCTTTACATTCTATTCAAGAAAATAAGCGGTAAACTGACTTTGACATTTACTGCTTACATGTACCTCTTGTTTTATTACGTCAAATCTGGAAAGCATTCCGTAAAAGCAATCAATGATTAAATTCACTCCTGGGATGAACGCCTTTGAAAAAATATTATCGGTGAGTGAGATTCCAGTTTTAGTGACTCTTCAGTATGAAAAAGTTCAAGAACTGGGATAAATGTAAGAACATTAAAACTTTCTTTTTGAAGCGTATCTACGGATTGAGTGAGCAGTTTTTTCTCCGGTAAAATACATCTGCTCGCTAGATTATGTAGCGTATTAAAAATGACTGAGTAAGAATGAATAATATCTTTCCATAACCAAATCCAATTTCAAATTAATCTAAGTCGACGCATTTTGCACAGACAAGTAAGTCTCCGATACAGTGGGACAAAAAGCACACACAGTGAGCATATTTAGCTACAGATTCACGCCTACCAGTTTCGTTGATTTCCATTTCGAATCATTACAAAAGTATGTGGGAAGCATGCTTAATCTGCAAAAAAAAACTAGAACAATCATAAAATGCGTTTTCCGTCTTTGCAAGAAAAAAGGATTGATTTCCGGATGCGGCTACTAGTTCGAATCGTTTGTATGTTACAGTGTTTTGTTGATCTACAACGGAACCAATCTTTGACTATGGCATGATACACAAGAGACTTGAACAGAAACAGGGCAATTTACAATTATTGTCTGTGCTAATTTGTATATGATACTAATCTTTCTTCCGTGTGGAAACACAAACTATGACTAAAGGTCATAGAACAGGCTAACCTGCTCCACCTTGTGACTGTGTTTGAGAAAAACTGATGTTGATGGAATATTGTCGCAGTACTGTTTGTATGCAAAAACTGTATGGTTGCAATCAAATTAAAAGAGACACCCGATTTATATCGTTTTTTTACCGCCTTAATCGGTCTATATCCACTTCACCTCGTTTGCGGTTGAGCTCATCTCGCCGACAGGTGCTGCATTAACTTGTGAGGAAGGTGAGTAAACGACGCAGCGACGTCCGTCGTTCTTGAGCTGAGTGTGTGCCACTCTGGTTTGGTGTATCGTTCTCGAACCATGAAGCTGCGAGGAAAGCGGGTATATCGTTTTTTCGATATTCCCGGGAAACCGAAATGCTTCAGAACAAGCTCGCGGCAGTAAAGAATGAAAAGCACGCCGTTATTAATTTCAAGGATGAGGCTGTGACATATTTCCGTGTCTGTGACCGGTCTATTTCTGTTCCAATATGACTTATTCTCACTCTAACCAATATAAACTTAAAAATGAAGTACATGCTGATACAATTTGTAATGCCTTTGGAGTGTTCATGAGTGCAAATATTGAGAAACCAACAACGAATAAATCAACTTGTGTAATGACTTCAGATGCATTAAAACTGTAATTGACCGGGCACCCGAGGACGTGTGAGCGCATCCAATGTTTGCCGACATTAAGCTGTTGTGAAACAATAACTCGAAATTATATGTTATGGTCTGATGTTAGGGGAATCTTTATTTAGGTATATATTCATTATTCGAATCATTGTTATTGTACAACCTTACATTTTGCGGCCAATTCACCAAAATATTCACGTGCACATTATTTCTTTGGTTCAATAGGTTTGATTTTTCGTGACTGGAAGTCCAGTTTTCAACTTTAGTAGCCGACGAACTCGGATGTTTTATGTTCGTACGTCTCTAGTCCGCGATCTGGTTCCGAGCCACTGGGTTATACCGAGTGTTTTTGTCTTTAGACTTGAAAAAATTCGCAAATCTAAGATCACAACACACAGCTATGCTCTCTTGTCTGTATTTGACGGAAGCATAATTATAATTTCTCAACGAACAGAACCAAACTTAATTACCGCAACCGTCCTCGGTAAGTTGGCTTACCTAACTTTGTAGGCTATGGTTCACTAAAATGTCTATAAATCCTTAATAACGAAATGAAATAAGTTGTTTGTTGAAAAACTCACTGCATTTGTAAGGGCTCTGCATCGAATAAAGATGATTTACTGGTGTAAAGCTATGAAGTGAAGCAATAAGCTGACACAAGTTAGCGTGTTGTGCACTGCTGAACAGACTGTGTTAGTCAGAACATACGTCATTGGTTAATTTCAGCACCTCCGTCTGTCGTCTGTTGCCACGTAAAAAACTGATCTTGATGTTACTGAGTGCATCCACTCACGTAAATTGATACAAAAGGGGTTGTTCTTTGGTGACATTCACCTTTATTGATTTAGTGAAAATAAAGTACGTCTCTATACTGTTTCATTCCAGGTCAAACACTTCAAATTTATTTTGACTGAGGTAAATGTGTGATTACTTTGTAGAAAAAACTCCATTAGATAACACTGTCAATTAGTAGTGTGCAAGGATCAAATATTGATCATGGAATTTTGTAAATTTCATGAAAAACACGCTGGAATGCTGCAAATTGTTGAAATTTGTACTTACCTTTTGGGCAATTGTTAATGGCAGTCACACAATTAAACTGTTCGGACCTCTCAATATTGCAGCCTTCAATAGTCCCAGGCAATCT
>NMRA01000934.1:62266-94825 GCA_002633005.1 Phoronis australis | reverse complement strand
AACCGATCAGACATCACGAACATAAACCAGCCATATTTCCAGTCAAGAAAATACTATACTAGTGAGCCAAAGAAGTAAAGTGCATGTGATTGTTGGTGAATTAGCCATGGAACTGCAAATCTACTTACTGGCTCGTGGGGGGCCGCGAATTCAGGTTCCCAGCTTTGGCCACAGAACCGTCAGGGCAGAAGTTGTACATTGACGATCATTATTTGAATAATGTAAAATGTAAATAAAAATACCCCTAACACATGGTCGTGGGATAGAAATCGAGAGTTGTTTTACAATAGTTTCTGTCAGCAAACACTGACTTAGCATGAGCTCACACGGCCTTGGTGTCCCGTCAATGAGGTTTTATTGCCCCTAAGGCCGGTAACGCAGTGATTTATTCATTGTTGACTTCTCAAATCATTTGCACTCACGAACACTTCAAAGGCATTACAAATTTCATCTAATGAGACGGACTTTGTTTCAGTTTTATATAAGTATTTGTAAGGGGGAGAATAATTCATTTTGAAACAACGCTCAGTAATAAACACCAACATGGCAACTCGCAATCCCGAATTAGACGAGAGCTCATCCCGACGAGGATTTTGCAGGTGGATCACAGGCTATCAGTTCGAACAGGAATACAGTGATGAAGAAATACTAGAGAGGCGCCGTGAACAAGCTCAGACAACGGAACGTATGGATAGTCATTTGGTAAGCCGACATTCGTCAGGCACTGTCCCGCGATGACTGCAGGCCACAGACACGGAGATGATGGTCAACCGTATGCGAGGCGATGTGGCTAAAACCGATTAAGACGGCAAAAAAGACTAATTAAATGCGGTGGCATTCTCCTTTAAGGATGTCTGAAATTAAATATACTCTACAAGACAAAAGCAGACAAAATACCGTTTTCCCCATCATGACGGCTAATTCTGTCAACAGCAAAATTAAAAAGAAAAAACAAAAAAACAGCAAAATTAACTAGATTAGAAATAATCATTAAGGCTAATTACAAAATGGCTTAGCCATGTTACGTATTTCCTCTGTTAATTCTTCTTCATACTCAGTCATCAGGGGAGACTACTCTTACAATGAATTTGGCTTCTGCATGGCTGTCATGAGGATGGAATTCTGGGTCATTTTGTCTGAATACCTTTTTTGGCATATACTGTTGAGTATTACAGTGCGAGGTTGTAATTTCCCATATTTTATTGCCAAGGACATGTTGTTATCCCCCATTTGAGCTCTAAAATCTACTCACAAAAATGAAACGCACCCACTCACACACACAGACGTGCTAGTTCTTTAGTGTTTGGGGGCCTATTCCAAAAAAATTGACTTGATAAATTGTAAAGTTTAGTTAATTTTAAGATAAAACAATAATTTGCTCAAATCTTTTCCAGGAAAGTGATCTTTAGTGTGGCTTGAGTTTTTGACATAAGTTTTATCTTTAATTTAACTAATTTACCGGATGTGGAAGTTTCAAAGTTCAAAGGTTGAGACGAACCTTACACTTGATGGCAGTTTTAGTTTTCTCTGCATCTGCCCCAATATCAAAGGTTGTTGATGAATGTTTTTGAAATTTGACGTGTTCCTATTGAGGAAAGCGTGACTGGTGCTGATCTTTGGATGGATCCGACTATTGTGGTGCAGTTAATGAATTGTCGTTGTTAGCTTTTCTGTCTTTCATGTTCTTTGGTGGATCTTCATAAAATTTTTCCTGTTCCTAATTAAAGCCTTCACGACTGATGTTGATTTTTGGATGAACCCAACTGCTATGGAAATATTTTAAAATGAGCACCCCCTATTTGTTTACCGTTTCCGATGCACAGTGAGGATGCATGTCAGTGCTTCATGTTGCTTTTGTTGTTCGAGTAATTTAATACTTCAACAAGAACAAAAACTAGTTGAGTGTTGGACTGATTAATGACTGATTCATATGTTTGATACTGCACGACAGAACATTTTGGAGGGTCCAAATACAAGCTAGGACCCGAGACTGCAACATCTGAATTGTGTTAAAAAGCAAAATAAAGTCTTTTTGACATGTTAAAAAGTTTTATTTTCTTCAAAAACACATTGGTACACAGAAGATTAAAAAGAAAGGTAAAAATTTTCGGTAAAAATCATAGAAATTCGAATGCATAACACAATCATTGGGGGTTATGTGCACCTCTTAGGCCCCTACTAACTACAGCTCCTATGCACCAGAACCAACTTAGAAATTTTACCTGTAGGATGTTTAAAAGTTGGGTCGTGCAGGTAGAACAAATCCTTACCAAGGGGAGCAGAGCTGTTGCCATGAAGTGGAATCCTTACCACAACGCACCACAAAAACATCGCACACAAAAAATTCTTAGAACCTGAACTGTAACTGACCACTAGGCACAAATACTAAGGAAAAATATGGCAAGTGTATTAACAGGTTGCTAGAGGAAAGTAGGGTAAAGAGAGCATCAGGATGCCATTCCACGATGTATTGGTGTAATTTGATAAACACAATCGTGCAAAAACTACATTGCAAGTTTTAGCCACTTGGACTGGCAGAGGTTCAGGTTCTGAAGTGCCCTGGTAAACGTTGGTCCTATGGTAAGGGTTTGTTTACCCCATTTGCACTGTGTACCAGACAGTTCATTGATAACAGAATTTCATTACTGGGGGAACTGTGTGAACCAAAGAGCCCAAAGCAATACGACTGTCCATTCATGTCAATAAAGGGCTTTGAACCTTTTTTCAGTCAAGCCTGTATTTCAATTTCCAGCAAAAATATGTAGTAACAATCTGCCTGTGCCATCAACTTC
The DNA here is from genome assembly GCA_002633005.1 of Phoronis australis. NCBI lineage: Eukaryota > Metazoa > Phoronida > Phoronidae > Phoronis > Phoronis australis. The sequence goes on along the minus strand of NMRA01000934.1, from coordinate 92,033 downwards.
TGATAAAGTTAGTGATGCTAGTAATAGAAATGTTGTATTTAGCAGAGAATATGCTATTAGTAAAAGGCAATGCAAAACATTCTCATTCTTGTCGCCATTCAAACATTCTGCATAAAACATGTTCTCACGTGTGCAGAATCCATCCAGCAGATGACTCATCAATGCACTGGCCAATTGATAGTAGGTGCCAGAACTGAGAGCATCTGACCTCATAATGTAGTATATACAGAGTACAGCCATATGATTCAGTGCTTCACCACACAAAGTTTGTGGGTCCACCCACATTTGATTCATGACGGTTACAGAGGCATTGGATTTAGAGACATAGCCAATGTACGTGTGTGCCTGCACAGTGAATTTTACCTATTTCTTCTCCCTAGGTGATAAAACATCTAAAATATACATGTATAACAGTTGTTTACAAAAACAAATATCTTGTTTTAAACAAATCTTCTCTGGCTAACTTAAGGTTATGTAAGACGACTATAAAAATGGCCAAATTTGGCTTCTGAGCATTATATATCAGAAATGGCTGATAAATTCATATGAAACTTTCAGATACTATGATTTATGCAAAATTCTTAAAAACTGTGTTAGGAATTGTTTATATATTCCACTTTTACATCTGAGACTCAAAAATAGGACTTTCATGGAAAAACTTTTAAAGGTGCACAAAATGAAAATGATGTATTTTAGAAAACTGTAACAGTATTTTTGATATCTCACCATGAACATTTATGTCATTTAAAATTTGATCATGTTGATGCTCTTGTTTGGCTATCAATGTGCATTTTTGCTGAATTTTGCTAAAAGGGCATTGTCACATGACCCAATTAACAAAAGACTGGTAAAAATCACATTCTACATGCTTTCTACTATTAGAAAATACGTATGCTTTTACTGAGTTAAAATCTATAATTTTCTAAGTTAATTCACAGACCTGTTGATAAGGTCCTACTTAACCTTAAATTGTTATACTAAAATGGTACTTAAATAAAATCGAAAAATAAACACTTCCGGTACTCATAAAGAAACATAAAAGAATTCAAATCAAGATGACCTCATAACCAGACCTTTAAATTTGGCTCAAAACTATTTATAACGAACTTCGAGTACATTGCATTATCCTGCTTTTCATACCTCGAGGAGAAATGGAGCTACCACCTAATTTGCATAATGTCTGACATCCGATCTTATTAAAATAATTCATAAGCAGTAACATATAGGTTCTCAAAACCCACAGAAAAATATAAAAAGCTAGTGCTAACAAAACTTTAGCTTTCTAAATCAACAGCTTGTAGACTTGCTCAAAGAACAATTACTCAATCCTAGCTCCAAGCTGACTGAAGCAAGCTGCAATAGAACACGACATGCAACAACTGTATACCTAGCATGTCTTTCTCCGATGAGGAACACTGAGGATTGATTTATGTCTTTCGTTTCTTATCTCCTATCACAAAATGGTTCCTGGCCAATGAGTGAACATCCCCAAGATGTTTTGGCAAAGGTAGTGTTGCTAAGCCACAAGTCGCCATATTCCTTATGCCTTCAAGAACGCTGGCTCCTTCAAACTTCACGTGACAATTGAAGGGCTCCTGACTGACTTCCATCCCAGGTATCATCTCATGCCCTCGAAATCTTGTTTCCAGCTTAAATAGATTTTTTAACAACATGTCTTACCAACATGAAATATGGAGTTATTAAATGTGTTACATACATTGAACTAGATATATTGGCAGTCCTCATATTTTATATTTACATATTTAGACCATGGGCCTATATCCAAATATATCTTTCAATTTTTTTCTCGTAGTAACTATCTCTTGCATATGTGCACATCTTAAACTCATCTTATTCGTGCGTTTTCTGTATAGTTCCAATATTTTTCATTTAAATAATTACAGCAGTTATAACCTCTCTTTGGTCCTCAAAAATAACTTGACCTGGATCACTTTTTCAATAAAATTGGTCTCAACTTGTTTCTTACTCAGATGGAAGAACTGGAAGTTTAGAAGAACTCGAGACCATGCTTGGCACATAAAATGACAAGTGCGACAAGCTAACTTATCAAACCTGTCTCTAATTTGAGTAAGGAACAAATTCAGACCTGATTTACATTGTTAAGTGTCACAAACATTTTAAGTCTGGTCTGCACACCACCTGTTGACAACATCACGTGACAAATGCAAGTCGGAAAAGATTTCTGCCCCGACCAGGACTCGAACCCGGGATCTCCCGTCTCCGCCACTATAGTGTCTCGGCAACTAGCAGAAGGTCCCGGGTTCAAGTCGTGATTGGAGCAGAATTCTAGTCGAACTAGGTCAAATCATGTGGTTGACAAGTTGCATGCAGATCAAACTTAAAAACGAACTTTGCGATCTATACTTCCACGCTGGTTTAAGATTTACACATTCATTTGGTAAGCATCATAAATTAAAAGTTATTTCTTACTGAAGGGGTGTTTATAGCTGCTTTGATATCAATTGAATACACCTCAACATACACCATTTTGTAACAGGTAAATCAGGATTCACTCACATGTTTGAAAAATGTGCTCCCGGGTTTAACACTTGAATCAACTGTTTCACATATGGGATATTAGTGCACGGGCCTAAATATGCACCTAAAGTGAGTGAATTCTCTTTCTATATATATATAATTAACAAGATTTTCCTAATCCTTAATTAACTGACATTCAAAAACAAAAGCAATGCAAAGTGATGAAATGCACTCATGACTACACTGCAAACAGTATGCTTCTAAGGGTGTTTAACATCTTAAAAATTCCAATAGCTGGCGCAGAATTTGTCAAACCCATACCAAAATGGTAGGTGACTGTATTCTCTGTAAGAAAACCTTCTTTGCTAAATATCATGAAACATCATACAGGAACTCTGAATATAGAGATGCGAACAAGAAAAAAAACTTGCCACTAGGAGACACAATGGCACTTCTATCCAAAAGAAGTTGTCATCAGTTGCCATGGTCATAGGAATACATTTGCCATATTTCACAAAGATCCTGCAAGGGGCGGATGCAAAAAAGAAACAACACAGCCACTAGGTAACAGTACACAAAATACCATTTTGGCAGGTTCCCCTCCTTATCAACAGCACTTCCAAAAATGTTAATTTCCTCTGCCTATGGATAATTTCCACCGAACGGCAGCAGCCGTTAACCCACTTCCCCCAGTATAGATGTTGTTCTGTTTCGAAGATGCTGTTCTTTAATAAAAAGCAACATCTTACTGTATGACCTCGGATTGGAGCCGAGTGCCAGATTGCATGAAACAGTCCCATATAGGGACTCAACTAAGTTCCCTAAACCTACTGCATATTTGAGGACTTATGGAAACACCGATTGTCTTTTCTTATGCTGTTTTAGATTCATTGCTAACTCAGTTTTTGATTTTGACACAAAGCAAGAGTAAGTTTAATTCTCAATATCATTAAAAATAGGTAGGGATCTTTTCATGCAACACCCCTAACTTACGACTAAGTCCCTATCTATTAGTCATGAAACTAAGGGCTCAGATTTTAGTAACATATTAGAAAATGTAACCAGTCGAAGAGAAGTTCATAATAAAGATAAAATGATTGTAAAAGATTACATTTTTTGTGAGTAAAGAATGACACAAATATGCAGAAGATTTACGGATCTTAGTCGAGTCCCTATTTGGGATAGTTTCATGCAACAGGGCACAGGGCTCCATCTCATGAAAGTTTAAGTAACAAGTTTGTTGGCATGACGTCAACAATATTGTCCAACAAGCGCAACGTGACATGTAGTGGAAAAGAGCATTGTTATTTTGGTCTAGGCTAAGGCTAAAATAGTTTCATGAAACGGAACCTAGCGTCTACATGTAGAACAACAGTCAGGTTTCCTTATTTCATTGATGACTAAAGAATACTTTGGAATTTTTATGACCAAGTATATTCAATGAAATGCTAATTGTCTTTACCAGAAACCAGGCAAGTGATGCAACAAGTGAGCATTTGAAAGATCTAGGGTTGTCGTTGATGTCATTAGACCAAGACAAAAAAGGACATCATTAGCCAAAATATGTCTCTCATGCAAGTTTAATTAGTTGGAATACTTGAACAAAATTTACAGCCTTTAAAGAAGAACCTTCAGTTACAAAGTTAACCAACAGTAAACTAATTAAACAACTGAGACATATTATGTATTATGTCCAGGACTTCAGAAAAGAGGGACATGATATTACAGGAGGTGCAGGCAGAGGAAGACTGCAAGCGACTGCAAGCAGCTGCCCAACAAGGACTCGAAGGACAATGGCTGAACTGGGAAAATGCGTTACAGAAGTCCATTTCATGGAACGACATCTGGCAGACCCCGCCAATGAAACTGGCCTTCAGCATCCGCGCCGCATATGACGTTCTGCCAACAAAGGCACATCTGGTGCAATGGAATAAGGAAAATGATGAGAGATGTCCTCTATGTGGAAAAAGACAGACGCTGCAACATATTCTCTCTGCATGTACAGTGGCTCTCGCGGAAGGGCGATACACATGGCGCCATAATAAGGTTCTGGAGGTTCTTGCAAGTATAATTCAGGAGAACATAGGTAATCCATGTCCTTCCCAACAGCCATCCAAACAATTCATCAGTGCAAGAACACAAAAGGCCAGCCGGGTTGCTTGCAATACGGAAAAACCTGGGTTTCTCAGCAAGGGAACTGGAAGATGTCTGCAGACCTAAAGTGGTATCCCGACTATCCTGATGCAATAAAGAAAACGGGAGCAAGACCAGACAGTGTTCTCAACTCCAGTAACCCGCCAACATGCATCCTAGCGGAACTAACTGTCCCATATGAGACAAATATAGAAGAGCAACACGAATACAAGATGGCCAAGTACCAAGGACTTGTAAACAATCTCAGAAACGAAGGAACTAGTACTTCAATCTTCGCAGTTGAGATAGGGGCCAGAGGTTTCATGGCTGCATCCATGTACTCGTTCTTGAAGAGTCTTGGCTTGAGTGGCAGAAGGATATGCAAAGTTGTAAAAGATATGGCATGTATAACAAAATGCATCGTGTTGGATTTGGTGTAAACAAAACGAGACCCTACCATGTAAGGAATAAATCACACTTATTTCCAGAGGGGCAGTGGCCGAGTGGTCAAATCCACAGGCTACAAGACCAGCAACTGTGATGGCACAGGTTCGATTCCCCCCATGGGACAAAAAAAGATAGACGGACATTGGAAGTCATGACCCCCATGTGGCCAGGGTCCTAGAATATGTCAGGAAGTTTAAAGGCCGAAACATCTAATGATGGGATTCCCTTCCTCTGAAGATCGTCTTATCTTTCACTCTCCGAGTTTCTTACCACTAGTTCACAGTTACAAGGGGATACTAGATAAATTGCCTGGAAAATAACCGTCTTAAATATCTTAAGTTCTCTGATAAAAATATGTTCATGTTTCAATTCAGCGTCTTATCAACCAAATTTAGCAACTTTTTACTAATCAAAACATGTTTCAGTTTGGATAGCTGAATCAAAACCAAAAAACACATTTTCAGTTACCAATTGGGTGTTAATAATTAGTTGTTAAAACAGTGCAGCCACTCACTCTATAGACCAGTCGTTCAAGTGTTGGCTGGACATAACTGCCGAATGTTTCTTCCAACTTTTCTTCTCTTTTGTCGTGTTCTTGTTCGTATTCACACACAATGCGGTCATCTATTGCGTCAAATTCTGAAAAAAAAAGATTTATTCAAGATGAGACTCCCCAACAGAAAGTGTTTCAAAGCTATTTCATTAATTTTTTAACCCTCGACATTTAATATTGATTTATTTTCAAAAGGTTGACTGCACATTGCCCACAAATTAAAATATTTAGTATTGTGATACTAATAGTTTTGTAAGTTTCTTTAACAAAACAAAACATGACTTTCTGAAAACACAGTTGCTAAAAACAGAAATAAAAGCAATTAATTAAAGACTTACGCAATAGGGTGACTAAAATTAAGACTCTATTGAAATGCATTAAAGGAAGAACATTTTATGATGCAAAGCATGAACAAAAAGCAAAGATTCCCACAATTCAAGAAGAGTCAACAGCGGCTCAGCGAAATTGACCATGCTTCCAAGGTCTGTACTATTGCTATACTTGACACAAGACGATGAAAGTTGTGTTATCTGCAGGCACACGTAGGAAATGAGATACACGCTATAACACAAAGCGTGGCACAGAAACTTTTAAACACATAAAATGCCACAGTTATGGACAAGAGCAACGCAATGTGCCCATGAATGCATCAAAAATGGTGTGCTTTAGGGTTGTTTATTTGTGTCATGCGAATGGCCACTAGATGGTGCAAAAAGGTACAATTCATCCGAAAACGGGAACATGTCATAGCTTCTGTAATAGAAAGCTATACACTAAATTTCATAGAAATCTGTCACGGAACTTAGAAAAACAAAGGAAAACAGACCAAAATGAAAATGCCACTAGGGGGCACACTGTTCATTGCATCCGCCTGAAAGTCGTCATTGTCTGTTGTTAGCTTCATATAAATACACTTACAAATTAAATTTAATACAGATCTTGCAGTGGGTTAAGAAGATAGAGCTATGGGCACAAAACAAAACTACCACTAGGAGGCACCATAGTAGTCAAAGTTGTCATCGTCAACCGTCCTCTCCACACTGAGACCATATACGCCAATTTTCAAAACCATCCTTAGAATAATTTGGTTGATAGAGAAAAGACGCCAAAAAACAGATTCAAAAACAGCAAAAATGGCCACTAGGTGGAACAAAATACCTTGATTCCATACCGAAAAAAGGAGGATAGCATCATCTCACCAATACATGCCCGTATTCAAAATTTTATGAAATGTGTTGAGGACCTTTAAAGATACAGAGGTAAACGTAAAACTAAAATTGCCACCAGGGGGCACACCAGTAGTCAGATCCATCCGAAAATCGTCATCATCCGTTGTTAACATTATATAACCACACTTGTTAAATTTAGTAAAGATCCTGCAAACAGTGTAGTTGATACAGACATGGGTGCAAAAAAAACTGCCACTAGGAGGCACCCCAATAGTCAAAGTCATCAGAAATCATCCAATTCATAGTAAAAACAAACATGCCAATTTTCACAATTATCCTGAAAGCGGTCTGGTTGATAGAGGAGTGGACGCCAAAAAACAGACTCAAAAACAGTAAATATGGCCAAAGTGGCACAATCTAGGTCGAATCCATCTGAAAATGAAAAGATAGCGTCACCTCACTAACAGAAGCCTGTACACAAAATTTTATGAAAAAACGTTGAGCACCTTTGAAGATACAGACTGAGGTAAACGTAAAAAGAATAAAATTGCTACAAGGTGGCACACCAGTAGTCAGATCTGTCCGAAAGTCGTTGTCATCCGTTGTCGTCTTCACATAAATGCACTTACTAAATTTAGTAAGGATCTTGCTAACGGTTTAGGAGGTATAGCCATACGTGCAAGAAAAACTGCCACTAGGAGGTGTCAAAGTAGTCGAAATCGTCGGAAAATAGTCAACCATTATAGTAAGAACATACATGCCAATTTTCACAATCATGCTTAGAGCAGTTTGGTTGATAGAGGGGCGGACTCGAAAACAGGTGGCGCAAACTATGTAAAATCCATCCGAAAATGGGAAGATACCATCGTCTCACTAACAGATGCCTATATACCAAATTTTGTGAAAATATGTTGAGGACCTTTGAAGATACAGACTGAGGTAAACGTAAAAAATCAAAATTGCCACAAGGGGGGCACACTGGTAGTCGGATCTGTCCGAAAGTTCGCTCATGCCGTCAAATCCATGAAAGGAACACATGTGCAAAATGTCATGAACATACGTCAATAAGTTTTGGAGATAGAGCAGCGGGCACCGGACGGACGGAGATGACGCCATAATGCATCCACGTGGGCGCACAATACATAATGAATAGCAACTACTAGTCATGACAGCTGAGTGCAAGTGGAATTCATCCTACGGGAATTTTGCACTTATTTTGCATAAAAAATAATTGCAGAAGATGTCATTTTTCCACTTTCCAATGGTTGATTTCCTTTTTGCAAACAATGGGAACTTTTCGCATCTGTTGTTTTATTACATCTACATACTGCAAACCACACATCTAAGAGACTAAAATACTTTTAATCTTTACTTTTGTTGAGAAATTTAACAAGCACAATTTCACGTGCCGGCCATATTGTACACTAAATGGAGAATCGTCTGCAGAGATCAGGTGAGAACGCAGAAGTGCTAATCTATAGTAAGGATTTTGCCAGAGGATTCACGAGAGATCCTGACTTATTTTTGGTGTAAGTGCCCTTAGCTATTACCTTGGATATGGGACATTTTGCCCAGTTATTTTTGGCATGTTGCAACTATCAAAACACGGTTCTTCAAGCTTACCTGTGTGTTTTCGTTTCTGCCCTCGGCGCAGAGACAGTGGGTTTGTACTACCTTCATTCAGCCGATACTTTGAGAAGCCGCCCTAGCACAACAGACACAGAATATGCATAGCACTCTTTAACAAAGACCAGTTAATGGAAATCTGATCCAAAATATTTCTGAGGCAACTATGAGCTGGCTTAAAAGCAATAAATAATGCATTTCTACAAGCAACCAATCAGTGAAAAACAATTATCCAGTGCCAATCATATTCTACATTTCTGAAGAAAAAAATCGTGGCGGCGCATCTGCTGTAGTAAATGTGGAAATGTGGAATTTGATGCCTCAAAAAGTTAATTGTAACCTTTTCACTTCTGTGTAGTTAATAACTAAAACTTTTTAATGACCACAGAATAATTTAGTTTAAGGCCTAAAGATCGATTTTGTGTACTTTCACAAAAAAAGTATTCCACATAAAAACAAGAGCAACGCGGAGCATTGAAATGCGCCCACGAATGCATTGCAAATGGTGTGCTTTTAGGGTTATTTATTTTTATTATAAAAATGGCCATTAGATGATGGCGCAAAAACGTACAATCCATCCAAAAACAGGAACATGCCATATTTCATAAAAATCTGTCAAGGAACTTCAGTGTTTGTTCCATAAAAAAGCCACTAGATGGCGCAAAAATATCAAATCCATCTGAAAACGGGAAAATGTCATCGCTTCTTTAATAGAAAGCCATTTACCAAATTTCATAAAAATCAGTCAAGGAACTTCAGAGAAACAAAGGAAAACGAAAAAAATGAAATTGCCACTATGGGGCACAGCATTCATTGGATCGACCTGAAAGACGTTGTCTGTGTTAGCTTCATAAAAATACAATTACTGTATTTGCCGTAATAACCGCCCATGCCCCTATAAGCGTCCCCCACGCGTTTTCAGACTTCGCTAAAATAAGCGCTCAGTCCATGAACATATTCGTGCGAAAAATGCCTCACCTACAGTCCTAAAATTCTACAGTAACGTCATCAATTTATCAATAATATCAGACAGTGAGTACTGAAAAAATCATTGTGCGCAGAATTTGTAGACCACAAGCCTCGCCGCTATGTCGGTATTTAGGCCAAGTGACTATACACTTCAAACTTCCGCCATGCCTCAAAACGAACACAAAAGTTTTGCTGATCTTGAGAGGATCAATGGTCTGGCCATTCAGAACAGATGTAGTGTACTTGTCTACGGTATTGCTTTGAAGATATTTCCCGTTTTCAACAGGAATCCAAATTTCTTTATACACGACGTGAAAACCACGAATAGAAGGCTAATAAAAAGCTTGGCCAGTGTTAAAAGCACGTGGCCAGGAAGCGCACACTACATACATGAACCTATCATCAAAGACATTAGTCGGGAACTATCCATTCATGAAACGGGTAGCATAGCATCGGCAAGAAATGAATATTGGCACTAATTTCCGAAAGTTTCTAATACTATAAATAATGTTTGCGTTATTTTTAAGATGAATTGTTTGATTAATCATAATTGGTGTTTTTAAGCCAAATATCCGATAAAATGACCAGAGACAGTGAATGCTTACACACCCTTACACTGAAAAGTAACTGTCACGTACGCTTCCAGTCACACGGCGACTAATATGGGCCTTACCGAGACAAATGTCGAACATTTTTAGCACATGAGACCGGTAAGTGCTGAATGAAACACGCTCTGGTTTAGGCCTATTGCTTGAGTGTGCAAATTTCTTTAGATACAATGCACAATCTAGTAGCTCGTTAGATTGCGTGGCACTGGCCAGAAGACGGTCTCTGCTCTGGCAAATGAACTCTGGTGACACGCACGCGCTCGCTGACTCAACGCAGACGAACTTCAAAACAAACGTCACGTGACAACAACATGTGTGTTTGTCCAGACATTTTTCTCATGTTGCCGATCATACATGTAGATGGCACGATGTACCACAGATTTGTACTTAAACCTGCCGCTAATCCCGAGTCCACGGGAACTTAAAAATCTTAGAGGCGCTACTTGGAAAACTTCAGGATTTCAGGTAATTTGCTTGAGTCGAAACTGTATTTTTATTCAAGCATTCAAGTCGCCATATCGACGATTGCGAGGCAGTCAGTCGGCGAGTTTTGGCCAGGGATTTCAGCAAAATTTTCTGTAAAATGATGGTAATTTATCAGCAAAGTTTGATAGCAATGCACCACGGTTTTGTAGTAAGTCTTTCATAGATTACAGATACGTCACAGAACGTAAATGTGATGAATCTTAGCTTCCGATTTCACCCGTTTCGGAGACCGTGTTTCAACGGCCTTGGGTTATAATAAGCGCCCCCCCCTGAAACGAACTTTTCTAAGTGCCCTGGGTGGTTACTACGGCAAATAAGGTACTAAATTTAATGAAGATCATGCAGTATGTTAAGGAGATGCAGCTATGGGCGCAAACAAAACAAAACTACCACTAGGAGGTGCCACAGTAGTCGAATTTGTTATACTCAACCGCCCTCTTCACACAGAGAACATACACGCCAATTTTCAAAATCATCTTTAGATTGGTTTGGTTGGTCGACGGGTGGACGCCAAAAACAGATTAGCAAACAGGAAAAATGGCCATTAGGTGTCGCAAAGTACATCGACTCCATCCGAAAACGGGAGGATAGCGTCATCTCACCAATAGATGCCTATATTCCAAATTTTCTGAAAATCTGTTGAGGACCTTCAAAAATACAGAGGTAAACCTACAAAACTAAAATTGCCAATAGGAGGCACACTGATAATCAGATTCGTCCGAAAGTTGTTGTCATTTGTTGTGAACATAATATAAGTATACTTGCTAAATTTAGCAAAGATCCTGCCAACGGTTTAGGAGATACAGCCATGGGCGCAAAAAAACAAAACTGCCACTAGGAGGTGCCACAGTAAACAAAATCGTTGGAAAACCAACATCAGACGTCCTCTTTATAGTAAGAACATACATGCCAATTTTCGCAATCATCCTTTAAGAAGTTTGGCTGATAGAGGGTGGACGCAAAAACTCGAAAACAGTAAAAACGTCCACAAGTTGGCACAAACTATGTTGAATCCATCCGAAAACGAGACGATCGCGTCATCTCACTAATAGATGCCTACATACCAAATTTCATTAAAATCCATTAAGGACTTTTGAAGTTACAGACGTAAGCGTAAAAAACTAAAATTGCCACTAGGGGGCACACCGGTTGTCGGAGCCGTCCAAAAATCCGTTCATGCCGTCCCATCCATGGGAGGAACTCGAAAATTTCATGAACGTACGTCAAGGGGTTTTGGAGATAGAGCAGCGGATGCCGGACGGACGGAAATGACGGCATAATGCGTCCACACATAAAATGTGGGAGTATAATCATGTTTCTGTAACCAGTTTAATAGTGTTTTGATTGAAAATCAAACTTTCAACCTTTTGAATATCAAAACTGATGTGGTATTTTTTCAAAAAAGTGCTCCATGAATGAATTATGAGAATTAATCAAAACACTTGTATTGTACAAAACAGATTTTGGATGTTTTTTTAGCAACCTTACTACTCAGCATTTTTAAAGCAGAAGTGGTGCTAATTTTCGGAAGTCTAACAGTCAGTAAGTACCTTAAAGAGAATTTAAATGAAAAATCGGGGCATATGATTGTTCACCTAGGCATCAATTAACTTTCAAAACAATCATTGCTTAACAGCAGACTGGGGAACAAAGAGAATTTGGAAAGCTTTGGTAAAAGCCTTAAAGACAACCAAATACACAAGAAAACTTAAGAATGTCAAATTTGGGAAGACTTAACGATTTTCAGACCTGATGCTCTTTCAACGTGTAAGCAATGTTTTGAAAATAATCAGAACCAAATACTGATCTTTCAAAACAACAAAACAATTTTTAAGCTTCTGGTGGAGTGCCAACAAATTGGTTGTCTTGAGCTGAATGGCACATAACTTCATTTTGTATGAATTACAAGTAAAAAACACGAATACAGGCAGGGCTGTAATTTACAAAATGTTTCTCTTCCAGTGATGTCTCTCGACTGACAAAACTCCTGTGTTATAATCGGGTAAAAGGATGTCTTTAACACCAAGAAGATAACTCATTCAAACATTTCTGCAATATGGGGACAGGTGCAATTTCATTTCCTCATTTTTTCATAAATGATATATACACTACCAGAATGATACTTCGCCATATGTAAGATCTGTACCATAGCCACAAGCAGAAAATACTTTTGAAAATGTAGGCATTCACAATGTTAGAAGCCTTTGAGAAATGAAAAAATGCAGTTTTGACAATTAATTTTGTCTGAAATTGGTAAGATTTTTTGCACAGTCCATGAACAATACCTGTGAGTGCCTGTTCAAACCGAGCTGTGCCAGAGAGTCCAGGTGATAACCAGTTAGCCTGCAGTCTCGCAACTCACTCACGTCCACCATGTTCATCAAAGACTGTAACACACAGAGTGGAGGAAGACTGATGAAAAACTTGTACTTATTTTTGTAATTTGAACTGTAGTCACTACAGGACTACAAAAACACAAAATGCTTTATGAAGACACCAGTATTTTAATTGAATTTTGAAAGTGAAGATGAAAATAGTTATCCTTCATGCTTTCCTGGATTATCCAAGAAATCACTGTTTCCATTTCTATCTCTACTTTCTTCCCTTGTCTATGTGTACTGTTAGAAAATATTGCGATAACTAATTAAGTGACAATAACAACAATTAGCACAAATATAGCAGAATGAATGTTCTTGTCACTGACTCAAATAGAATATGAGTAATCGAAAGTTACCTGTTGGAGTCATGAAAGTTTTTTTAAATTACCTCATCTCGAGACCTTTGTCGGGTGGAATGGCAGGTAACTGGAGCCTCACCCATGTCTATTGTGTCACCATTGTCTTGTGTCGTGAGATGTGACCCCTGTTGGATCGCCGGAGGGGATAAATTCTGATATATATCGGAAGATCATAGCCAAAGACTTTATTGAGTGATGGAGCATGCAAGTGGATTTCCACCACTTCGCATATCTTCCTGCACCAGTATTTGTTCTCTCCCACCAAGACGGTGGCATTATATGACAAGATGTTGTACTGTGATAATGATACCATCTTGGTGATGGAGAACAAATAAAGAAGCAGGAAGTTATGCTAAGTGGTGGAAATACGCTTGCATGATGTTGGCTATGATCTTCCCGCCATCTATCACAATTAATTTCTTGCAACGATGCGACAGAGGTCACATCTCATGACACAAGACAACCATGGCATAACAGATATGGGTGTGGCTCCACTTACCCGCCATTCCACCCGACGAAGGTCTCGTGATGAGTTCGAAAGACAGAGGTTTCAAAAAATTTTCCTAACACTGACAAGTAACTTTCCCTTACTTACCGCCACTATCACTGAAAGGCAATGACTGAAACACTAATTACATTTATTCAGTCTTCAGTTCCAATCCTACAGGAGCCAGTGCATTTTTAGCCCAGAGCCCCAGGAAAGCAGTACAGTATAACACAAAAGTAATCAAGACAAAATATGGTTTTCCCAACATAACAACCGATTCTGTTAACAGCAAAAATTGCTACAGTAACAAACAGGGCGACAAAATTCTAATTACAGAACGGTTTAGTCACCTTAATAACTTTCCCTGTTAACTCCCCTTCATTCTTGGTCGTAATGAAAACCTACTCAGATGGCGAATTCAGCTTCCTAACAGCCACCACAATGGGTAACTATGGGTCATTTTGTCTACTTCTGACTTGTACTGTATGCCACAACATCAAAAGCCATAAGCTCCAATACCTCATGTGGCCAAAGGTGATCTATTGTTAGAGTTGTGAGGCTTAATTTAGTTTCATCTTATTTGGTCATAAACAGTGACAAATAATTTGTGTCCAATTTGTAAAATAAAACCCACAATTTCAAGAAAAAACCTTCTCAGCCTTTTAAGCAAAACAATAATAACACATGATGTCATGTGAGTCTTTGATTTTCAAAATATTTGTGAATCATTAACTGAAATTGCAACTTTAAATGGGATCCAAAGATTTCGATTTGCTGAGTGTTGATTACGTTCCACTTCATTGGTTTAGATATCTCCACATACAGGTTCAATAGGCAGCGCAAACCTGTCTAGATTTTCAGAAGGCTTTGGGGTCAAGGAGTTGCAACTGTAGAAAATCTTGTCATCCCATTTACTGCAGCAGTACCTGTCCTCCTTATATGCCAAAAAATTAATACCCCAGTAGTTAACATAGTCAAGTCAATTTTGAAGAAAATCAAAGGAAAACTTAAAGCTGGCATAAAAATTATGTATTTGTAAATTTGAGAATACGTCGATTTTCTGCTTGGGTATGATAAGATGAAATGTATAAACTTTTGGTAAACTAATAGTTCTTGAATAGCTTGCCACTTAGGTAAGTCGCTGTAACAACTGATTAGAATTTTACAGTGTCAACTACAAGCATAAGAAATTAGCTAATGACAGTAATTATTCACAGTGTGTTGCCACTGATACCTAAGAAATATAAGGGATTGTTATTTGCAAGGATGGAGACAGGGTGTTGAGAATAATCCTAAACTGTATTTTTATAATCAATTTAAAAAGGAATTCAAATTGGATTTTTTTTTAAGTTTGAGTGTACCCCATGCACAAATTATGTCCATGACACGTTTTCGTTGTTCGAGCCAGTCTCATGATTGAAGTAGGCAGGCACTTGAATTTGGATACGGTAGAGTGTGTCCCTACTGCCCCAATTGGTGGAAGACTGGTACCATTTCCTTCTAAGCTATGATAAATATTCTGAACTGAGAGAAAATTATATTGAAGTGTACAACTGGAATTTTCCGTCTTTTTTCAAGTTCAATAGATTAATGTCAACAAGTGATGATGCTAAATTAGTTAACATAATTATTAAATATGATTTTTATGCTTTTCGTCTCCGTGACAACTTGCTGCACGTTACATGCTGTTCTTTTGTACAGAGGGCCTATGGCCTTTATTACAGAAATGAATTGATTGATAACGAGTAATAACGGAATCCATATCGAATAAATAGCTGCTTTCATTCATAATGTAACGTCTGAGGTTACTAGTACCTTCCAACACGTAAAGAAGCAAACTAGGAGTTGTAATAACTGCTCAACAACAAAGGAAAAAACACAGATAGACTTCGCCGCAGAGATAACAACTCTTGGGCTGTCTCCGGTGAGTCCATTCTTTGTTGAATGATGTTTAGGTAAATAAAATTAGCATCATCATCCTTAAAAGGACATGCCTAAATTTAATAATACATGTTTCACAGATACATATCAAATGCTAAGGGTGTAATAAGACATCATTTGTGTCTAAGGTTTATTTCTCTTTTTACTGACAGCGAAGAAATGTACTAAATACAAACATTGTGAACAGTGGGGTTCAATTTAAACTTAAAAAAAAACCTAATCACACAGAGCGTCCATTGTTACTACTTTGGTTAGCTGTATCCATCTTTGAATAAATACACAAAACGCACCGAAAGTGGCACACATGAAGAAATATCCCAAGAGACATTATTCCACGTATAAACCGAGACCGTAGGCTTTGAATTCCTAAGTTTCATTCATTTTTTCGGCAGATTTTTTAAATGCTGTGACTGTTCACGTGACGGATTACATCATATATGTATGCAGTTGCGCGTTAGTTTGCAAGTTTTCTCTAGTAAAAGAAACAGTTTCAAATGTAAGGTTATATTACTTGAAAAGAGACAAGAAAGATGAAAACAATGGTAACTGTGCATTGAACTTGTAATATCTCCTGAAAATAGTTAAATAACAACATTTGATATTGTAGTTACTGAGGAATCAGCACCTGAGTTGCAGACGACATAATATTTAGCAATTGAAAACTGAGACAGAACTGTCATATAATTAACAGTCCTGTTCCAGATGTTAGGAATGGGACCTGATTGCATGTTGAGTTGTATTTACACTGATGCAATTGTATTACTTTAAACTATTTCCAGAATTTTGATGATCGAATCGGCTATCGTCGAGTTGACATTGACCTACCTTTTGAACTTTCCATGTCAGAGGTCACTGTTGAAGTAGTACGAGAGGTAAATATGGAAAACAATATTGCATGGCCGTATTGCACTCGCATGGGATAAACAAACCATATTCAATGAACTACATTTTCCAACAGTCAAAATCAATCACTCCAAACTTGAAACCCGATAACCCAACACAGGTTAGTCGTTTAATAAAAACACGCCAATACAACCAACAAAACCAATAAAGTAAGTTAAATGATTACCTGAAGGATGTAATCTTGGTGGTTGGCCTTCACTTTTGACAGAAGAATGAAAGGGGTGCGGGGGTAATACACGATAAATATCACATTGGACTGAAGAAATCGATTCTCCTTGACATACAGTCTTGTCCATATGGCACCCGAGTAACTTTCAACACACATCTCCTGTTGGCATAAACAAGGACCAAGGTTATTAGAAATCAAAGATGTCGAAATTTGGCTTACTTCAAAACATCATGTATCAAAACTGGCTTGGCAAATTTGAATGAAACTCAGTTAGGAAATTCTTGCACATGTTTCGCTTTTACACAGGGAGCTATGAAAAACTGCAGCTTAAATGATTTTGATGTAAGGACACAAAAATTGCAAACAGAAAAACAAGTTACAGCCTTTTTGAGATTTCAACTTGAGCATTAGTATCAAAAGAAATTTGGTAGTAGTATTGATACTGTTGATAAGCTAGTATGAACATACCTTACACTACTTCACAGTAGTATCTAAACAGTACTTAATGAAGGGGGGACTTGCATATATTTAGCCACTAGGATCGCTAGCAACGTGGGTCATTCCGGTTGCCATCTACCCATGCATGTGCAAATTGGGCAGGTTTTTTCCTTTGTATCTCGTATATTACTGATTGGAATGTGAATGGTATATGTTGAAAACTTGTTTGTTTACTCAACACTTTCTGAAACTCTTAGTTGTATTTTACGCAACAAATTCTTGTTCTAAAAGACTACTCACTGCGCCAAAAAAACAAGACCAACAGATTTGCATTATCATCAAATATACAAACAACCTTGTAGAAAGAGGTACTTAAGTATGATTTTAATAGTTCAATGACGCATTCTTACCATCATAGTATTTTTAAGGTATTAAAACAACAAGTAAATGCAACCTCAGGTATAAGTACTGATGATTCACACACTGCAGTGTTGGCAGCGGGACGATCTAGCACCAGTACATACCTCTTATTAACAGGTGAATATGAAAACTGGTAATGCAATCAATATCATCAGAAATGCACGAGCATTTTTGGAGATTACAAACAATAACACAAACACGAGGGTACTTCAAAGGTGCACTAGGCGCAACTGAGTATATTGTACGTGACGCTCAGACGTGCGCATTATCAAAGCCAGATTCCTCTTGAATAGCGCACTTGTCTGAATTACAAAGGAGTGATTTTTTGCATGTCATTGATCAGGACACTGTATTCGCACTACCGGTTCACAACCTGCTAAAATGTATGACTTACCAAAAACACATAAGCTCGGTATTCCATTAAGACTGGTAGTATCCTATATTAGGTGTTATACTTATAGCCTTGCCAAGTTTTTAATTGGGATCTTGATTCCTCTCTGATTCGAAGTATTGTCTTAGAAACTCATTCGAGTTCATCAATGACATCAATATGCTAAAGGAAAGGGTTCGTGTAAGGCTAGTTTCGATGTTGTTAGCTTGTTTAAGTATATTCCTGTAGACAGTACCGAAGGACTCTATCATTATTTAGGTGATTTGTGCAATATGATGCACAGCAAAGCCTGTATAAAATAAGTGTGTGTGTGTGTGTGAGTGTGTGTGTGTGCGTGAGTGTGTGTGTGTGTGTGTGTGTGTGTGTGTGTGCGCGCGTCATCTCAATTACCTGCATTTGATTCCATTGTTTCGAAATACCCAAATTATAAACAGCTAAAATATCCCTGTGGTTACCTGAATGGGCAAAATTTTTGAAAATATGATGTTACAGCATTTCTACTTCTATTTGAGCAACAAAATTGCATCATAATACTGGTAGATACCTCATCTCTAAACATATGCATTCTGTTTGGTTATCGCCCATATGAATACTCACAAAGTTGAAGAACAGGGTCATCTGTTTACGAAGTCTGTTTTCGAATTCCTCAGAGTCCACTATATCATAACTTTCACCTGCAAACAACATGATGTACCTACATCTTTCTGTTCAGTATTTCAATTGATAACTATGCTTTTAAAGCGCCACTGTTGTGTAATAAAACATTTAACGGGAATTTTCTACTTGCAGACTCTAATTACAAACTAAAAATATATGGAATTACATGCCAAATTTATCAGATAATATGACCCAAAATTCACATTCACGATGGCCGAGTAAAAACAAAGCCCAACATAATAATGGCCGAGTGAAACCAGTACCCACCCACGACGATGGTTGAGTACAAACAGAACCCACCATCATAATGGCTGAGTACAACTAGAACACAACATCATGATGGCCGAGTACAACTAGAACCCACCATCATCGTGGCTGAGCACAACTAGAACACATCATCATAATGGCTGAGTACAACTAGAACCCACCATCATCGTGGCTGAGTACAACTAGAACACAACATCATGATGGCTGAGCACAACTAGAACACAACATCATGATGGCTGAGCACAACTAGAACACACCATCATGATGGCTGAGTACAACTAGAACACATCATCATGATGGCTGAGTACAACCAGAACACACCATCATGATGGCTGAGTACAACTAGAACACATCATGATGGCTGAGTACAACTAGAACACATCATGATGGCTGAGTACAACTAGAACACATCATCATGATGGCTGAGTACAACTAGAACACAACATCATGATGGCTGAGTACAACTAGAACACATCATCATGATGGCTGAGTACAACTAGAACACAACATCATGATGGCTGAGTACAACTAGAACACATCATCATGATGGCTGAGTACAACCAGAACACAACATCATGATGGCTGAGTACAACTAGAACACATCATCATGTTGGCTGAGTACAACCAGAACACAACATCATGATGGCTGAGTACAACTAGAACACATCAGCATGTTGGCTGAGTACAAACAGAACCCACTATCATGATGGCTGAGTACAAGCAGAGCCCACCATCATGATGGCCGAGTACAAGCAGAATCCACCATCATGATGGCTGAGTACAAACAGAACCCACCATCATTTTGTCCAGTTATCTTTGGCACGTGACATAAAACTAAAGAATATTTACGAAAAAGGCTTCATCCAGTGATTAAACAATAAATTATAGACGATTTACCACTCATGACCAAATGTTAATTTAAGAGAGAAATCACTTATCTACTAAAGTATAACTACTCCTTTTAAGATTTGAGCTCCTTTGACGCTGCACAGTGAACTCACCTGGCTGCTTCTTAAACTCATACATGCTCCATTTTATGCGACACGAGTGGAATTGTGTAACTGAAAGCAATCACAACCGTAAATGAGATATTGCACAAAAATAAACAAGAGCATTGTGGAACATTGAAATGCGCCCACGAATGCATTGCAAATGGTGTGCTTTTAGGGTTATTTATTTGTATCATAAAAATAGCCACTAGATGGCGCAAACACATGCAATCCATCCAAAAACAGGATCATGCCATATTTCATAAAAATTTGTCAAGGAACTTCAGAGAAACAAAGGAAAACAGAATAAAATGAAATTGCCACTAGTGGGCATAGTGTCCATTGGATCCGCCTTTGAAGATACTGAGTTAAACGTAAAAAACTAAAATTGTCACTAGGTGGCACAGCAGTAGTCAGATCTGTTCGAAAGTCATCGTCATCTGCAGTCAACATCATATAAATACACTTCCTAAATTAAGTAAAGATCCTGCGAACGGTTTAGGAGATACAGCCATAGACGCAACAAAAACAAAACAGCCACTAGGAGGTGGCACAGTAGTCGAAATCGACGGAAAATCATCGTCAACCATCTTCTTTACAGTAAGCACATTAATGCCAATTTTCACAATCATCCTTTGAGCGGTTTGGTTGATAGAGGGTGGACGCAAAAAACCGGCTCGAAAACAGTAACAATGGCCACTAGGTGGCGCAAACTACATCGAATCCATCCGAAAACAGAAGCATAGTGTCCACTCACTAACAGGTGCCTACATATTAAATTTCATGAAAATCCGTTAAGGACTTTTGAAGATACTAAGGAAAACAAAAAAAACTGCCACTAGGAGATGCCACAGTAGTCAAAATTTTCGGAAAATCATCGACAACCGTCTTCGTTATAGTAAGCACATACATGCCAATTTTCACAATCATCCTTTAAGCGGTTTAGTTGATAGAGGGGTGGACGCAAAAAACAGACTCGAAAACAGTAAAAATGGCCACTAGGTGGCGTAAACTATATCAAATCCATCCGAAAACGAAAGGATAGCGTCATCTCACTAATAGGTTCCTACATACCAAATTTCATGAAAATCCATTCAGGACTTTTGAAGATACAAAGGTAAGCGTAAAAAAGTAAAATTGCCACTAGGGGGCACACCAGTAGTCAGATCCGTTCGAAAGTTCACTCACGCCGTACCCTTTATGAATGAAACATATGTCAAAGGGTTTTGGAGATAGAGCAGCGGACGCCAGACGGATGCCGCCCGGACGGAGGGAGATGACGGCATATAAATATGTGGGCGCATAAAAATCATGTACCAAATAAAAACAAGCATTCATTATGGAACTCCTTAGTACAGTGGAAGCAGAAAAGCAACTTCCACTTGATATAATTACGCATTTTATTGGACAACACAGGTTGACAAAGATGAAATTTCTTTTATGCTCAGATATTTTAACACAATGGTTTTTGTTGAAAACGTGTGAATGTCTCACCTCACAAAAATGGTAATTTGACATCATGATGGCCACAAAGTATTAAAAAATAATTCTGTAAATGTCTCTGCTTTAAACTTTCACCAACATCACAAGTAGACTGAGAGTGGTGATGAGCATTGCCCAACAAAACTGTAATTGGGCTCCAACAAGACATCTTAAAGGCGAAGGCAACCTTTTTTCATGTCATTTTTAGCTAAAATAAGGTTCGTTGACTATCCCAGACATATTTTTCACTTATTTACTGCTTTTCGTAATTTAATTAATTACTCGTGGTCTGCTCCGGAAGTGACGTTTTGGGAGGCAACAATTTCGCGCCAATTTCTTTTCATATAGTCTGACTGTGAGAGCAGTCGAGTCAGTCATTGTTCTATCTCGGTTGTCATAAGTTCGGTCGTCGTTTGCTTTTGCTTACGAGTCAGTCAACATGCCACGCTGTTGCTGCGTACTGGGGTGCACTCATTATCGTCTCACGTACAGAGGAAGAACTGTCCCACTTACTCGAGTGTCCCGCGACACACTCCTATTGGAGGGAGATTTGAATTTGAGATGTTTTCAGGTTTCCAAAGAACAGGCAGTTTGTTATTGTTCGAGACCAGGTTCCACGATTTGGCTTTTCACAGCATGTTTATGGTATCAGCAATGTTCTCCATGACCTGTTTCAACTCCGCACTGTGACAGGTTTGGATTTTACTGCATCGAGTTTGGGAGTATAGACCCTATTCACGCCGACAGGAGGCGTGTTCCAAAACGAGGCTTGCTACGATAGCCCTGGTGGCTTATCCGCGTAGTTGTGCTCTGCGTTGCTCGAACAGCTAGAAAAAATACGGACACTCAACTGTGTGTTTTACAATCCCTAAGGACGTTGGGATTCGGAAGCGTTGGGTCCTTGCCATACGCCGCGACGAAGGAAAATATGTCTGTGTAAAATTTATAACTTTTTTCGAATCATAAATTGTCGCATCTCGGATGCCGCCATAGCAACGAGGACCGGAGAATCTTCGGTCAGCCAGGCTGTGTTTTCATGTCTATGGGTTGAAGCGCGATGCATTTTTCTTTATAAAAAAGACATGGCCCTCAATCCCTCAATTTTGGGGCCAAATATCGGCCCTATTCCCCTCTCAAAGATATTGTAAAATCACGCGAAATTCCTGGCCCCACGAGGCCTAAAAATTCCCTTAGTGATTGAAATTTTCTCTCCAACGGTTCATATCACCTGTGTCCACAGAGGTGACAATTTGAAAAAGTACAAAATCATAAGCAGATTTAGGGGGGGGGCCAGGGGCTCGGCCCCCCCTTGACTGCCGAAAGCAAAATAAATCAGCAAAGCGTGAAGCGGGAGGAAATACTGAGTTTGAGCTAGGACCGGTAGGGGGGAAACACATTCCCCTTTTTTAGTCCAACGACAGATTTCCTGAGCAGAATGTATACATCCTTGGCGCCTGCAACTTCCGGGCCGACTGCGTGCGTACAATTGTGCTTTGCCCGCTTCTCCGAAGATGTCGGGCCCTCCCCTCATGGTATCCTAGTTCAGCCACTGAAAATGCTACTTGAGACAGAGTGATGAGAGCTTGCAACAGGGCGGGGTGCTATTGATGGTGATCGGGAGGTCAGTAGATTTTTCCCTGACCCGTCGCTCAGCGAAACCTTCCCCTCTCAGAAGGCCGCACAGGCACCTTTTCTCTCGGATATGAACGAGGCCTCTGAAGAAACATGATACTGAACTATGCTTGTTCCAGGGGAGATCCAGGACTTTGAGTTAGGGGGGGGGGGAAAGGCAGAGTATTAGCCAGTATTTTGCCCGTCAGAAGACATTCAAGCTCTTGAACTGCCAAATGGAATCTGGAAGAATTTTATGGGGGGGGGGGGCATGGCCCCCTTGGCTCCCCTCTAAATCTGCCACTGTGTTCTGTCCAGTTAACTGAAATTGAGCTCTAAAACGAGGTTATGCTTTGGACGAAGAATTAGGTGTTTTAATTTTAAAATTCAACTTGGTCGAGATTGATATTTGAAAAATATAACACATGAAATAGACGTAATCATTAAAATCAAGAAAGCAGAATTGATGGTCATATAATTTTTATTTTCAATTGCGAGCCACATATACGTGGTCAGAAACTTATTTTTTGAACTCTTGATTTGCCTGTTTACTGTTTACATGATGTGTTTTTGCTTTTTTACATGACATGTTTTTGCTTCATTATTTTCCCAGCCGACAGACCACCCACATTGCCTAATAGTAGTATCGTGGGATTGTTGAGCACCTGATTTGAGCAAATTCTGGTAGGTGGTGTTGGCTGTTCAACACAGAAAGAAATATGCTACGTATATAAAATGTGTTACATTGTTCAAACTAGGTTCAAAATATTTAGAAGACCGGCTGTTGAAAAGAAACTAGCGGCAGCATATCTACAAAATCACCTGCTTCCTGTAGCAATACATAACGACCTAGCGTAGTCTTACGTGATCTTGCTTTTCTCGTAAGAAACTCGCCCTACTGAGGGCACGTCTATCTGTAAGTATACCCTGGTTCCAAGACATGAGCAGCGACCGAGGTATGTAAAGATCCAATCACACTCGGGATCACGGCGACACTGTGTCGTGTGCATCCGCCGAAGTCTGTCACTTCAATCCGTCGACGCAACTATATTTCAACTGACATGCTTGAAGTCTGACGACAGTGTAGCTCCGTTCGGGTAAAATTGGTCCTACATGCAGTAAGTACCCACTCAAGACTTTTCAAAAATTTTGATTTTAACCGCTTATGCTCGGCTTACCGCCCACCCCGTTTTTTTAGATTCCCAATTTAAGCGCCCTGGGCGGTAACCAAGACGAGTACGGCAAATACCTCCAAGCGATTGTACTAAGGCAAGAGGAAAAAGGATGCTGAATGCTGACATTGATCTCATCTAGAAATTTGTTTGGAGTTTGGGTTTGGTGTTGTGGAGAACACTGCTTAGGAATAATGAGCTACCAGTTCTCTACAATTCGAAATCACTGCTCATCTGAATAAAAGTTTTTTATAGCAGTAATCATCTAAATCAAAAGTTCGCTTCGTGGACAAAACGTGGATTTATAGCCACTTTCAGTATTATTGTATCATGTTACTTACATATCAAATCCAGAACTCCCACATCACGAGTTGAAATTTTCCTTTTCTACAAAAACAAGAAAGATAGTTCTGAACAAAACCAATATCTAACTACTGCCACCACCACTACCCACAACTACTACTACAGTAAACCACAAGATTCACTGAAAACACTCTCCAATTGATAATATACATACAATAAACTTAGCACAAGTCATATCACACTGGATCAACTAATTCTTTTTTGAGAAGACAAAGTCAGATTAACAGTATTTGAAGACCAAGTGTAACAACCTTACTGTGGATTTTTATGTGAAGTTGATTGAAAATCTGAATAAAACTAGTCCACTGTTGAGCATTCCTGTAAAGTGCACATAAGAGTTACAGCAAAGTTATAACTCTGGGGCCCGTTCCAACAAAACTGACTTAGCTGAGACAAATCTTAAATTTTAAAATAAAAGTTGTCTCAAAACCAATTCAAGAAAGAGATCTTATGTTTGACACTTAAAAGTGTTTGACACAAATTTTGTCTTAATTTTGTGTAACTTACAGAATGTGGGAGTTTCAAAGTTTGGAATTTAAGACCAATCTTAAACTTAAGTCAAAAATGAACTTAAGTCAGTTTCTTGGAACACATCCCTGAATCCTACCAGATTTTATGGAGTAAGGTGAAATCTGACTTATTCAAGAGGTTGTATCAAATCTAGTGTTGGGTGCTTGTTTCGATTTCATTTTAATGAACTTTCCTTTATCACCTAATGATCATGCTTCACTTTGAAAGTTTTCGATCGTTGCTTACTGGTATGTTGTATTCGATCACCATCATACAGAACTGTGTAACTGCCTAACTCAGGACAGAGAAAGGCATAATAGATATGTAAACCTAATTTAGCCTACTGCCGAGGCAGAAACAGCTTTTTTAACATTTATTGCAATAAAAACAACATAGTACAAAGACAGAGATCCCCAATGATACATAACACGCAAAAGTACACATTACAGAGAAAATTCACACACTAAAAACAAATGTACTTTTCTCATCTTCATTTCTTTTTAAAAAGTAAAAAAAAACAGACCAACTTTGGAAAAATAAGCCTCCTAATGCATTTTTACATGTTTTTTGAATGTGAAATAAATTTCTAATTCTTTTTTGAAGTGTTACAGATAGAGGTTCTACTTTCAGCTTTCTACAGTATATATGCTTTTTGGCCAAAGGAATGATAAGATTGAACACTTCACTCGCTTTTCCAGTTGTACCACCCATAACAGTTTAAAAATCTATCGATATACTGTCGTTTTTTGCATTGATATAATATATTCAGCCACGACCTACCTACTGTTCCCTGTATGTCTTGTTACTCTCATTTCACTACATGGATGTGACTTGAATGGTATTCGACACTTGCTGTCTTTTTGTATATCTTATCCTGAGGATGTCTTATGAATAGACGAAACGTTGAATGGACATGAACTTTTTTATTTGAGCGGCGATCATTCCTTTTTAAACTTACTATGGCCAAAAAATGACATAATAGTAAAAATAGCCAATTTTTGTGAATAAGGTTGGAGATATCCTAAAGCACTTACCCTTGATTTGCATTTGGAAATTGTAGGCTTAACTTATGACCGCATTTTAGATTTAGTGTTTAGTGACTTTAAAGGAAAATCTGCTGATAAAGTCAGACTGTAAAGTGAATCCTGTGTTTTGACCAAAAATTTGGATTTTTAGAATGAATTTTAACTTTTGTGTTTGTGACGATGAAAATGTTATGTTGAATAAAAAATTATCATTGTTCATGCCAATTGACCTATCACCAGGATCATGAGTGACTACTTAACTGACAAATCAGAACCCATCATTCTTAACACAGCCTTGTTTCCAAGCCGCCATTTTACCCAACAAACAACACGTTGCCGGGTAAAACCATCATTTGTTTGTCGACTTTTTGCAAGGTGTAGCTTGCGATAGATCAATTGCTGTGGAGCGACAAAATATATTTTTGTCGTTAATACATCATTATTCTTCTACTTGCGTAAGGTGTTCTGTTATGTCTAGCATTAAAAATGTAACTTGTTAACAAAAAAATGCCATCAGCGATTTTTCAGAAAAAAAACACTCGTTTGTTCGGATGGTTTTGAAATCAAACCAGGTGTTCATTTGAATTAAAATGGAAAACTAAATAACAAAAGAGACAAAAAGATCAGCTGATATTGCTTGGCATATGAATAATCATATTAATTTAACACTCTGTGCGGCACGAGGTATGACGTCATATCCCCTGGTGTGCGCAGTGTGAAAATGGCCAGTTACCGATTTTGAGAATTGAACAAGGGACTGCTCCAAGAAAAAGTTTGATAACGGGAATATTTGTTTGAGTTGGAAGGAATTAAAGACGTCGACAGGCTCCAAAGGTGTCCCTCAATGCGGATAAACTAGGCTCGTGCTAACCTCTCGCCAACTTGCCATTGGCGAATTCTGAGGGGCACTGGAGATGGCAGACTGAGCTAAGAGCGTTCGCCAGATTGGCGAATGATTTCGCAACTTGACAATAAAACTTAATTTCTGGAAACCTAGCTACTAGTGTGTCGAATCACAATCAGCTCGAACCAAGCTGCGCCGCAAACGACATTTTTACTTCAATTCCAAGTCCTAAAAATTGCCCGCGAATGTTCCATTTCATATCCGCAACGAAATGTTCAGCTGTGTAGGGATGTCAGCAGTCTTGGTAGTGGCGAAGTCTCGCTTCACAGCAAAATCTCGTGTAGGTGCTGCCGCTTGTTGTCTGCAAGTTACAATGCCAAAACGTGGAATAGAAGACTATATACTTTGGCGACAAACGTGACCATCTCTCTCAATACTAGTAGGCCTAACTTTTTACACTCGCGATGTGGTGTGAGGCAGTCCGATGGTATTAAATTACCCATGGCATAAAACCAAACAGAGATGAGCAGTACCTCAAACACATTATCTGTGTTTCTGGTTATTTTATTCATTTTATTGCAGGGGTTGGGAAAAGAGAAAGTATTTGGCTAATAATTTTTAAAAATGGCCAAAAGTTTTCAGATGCTTTAGCCATTTTATCTAATGCCTTTAAAAGCCTAATGCAAGCCTAGATAAAATATTTGTAACAACATGACTGATGTTTTAGTCGCTGGCTGTGAGGCATAATTTGCCGAAAAGCTTCCGGCGTATCGAAGCGCCTGAGCTACACCGTCTCTACTGAGCCAGCTAGAGACGATGGTCACTGTCTACAAAGAGGTCTATCCAACCATGCACGCACTGCAAAAATGGCTATGCAAGCTTCTTCTTCGAGAAAAATAGTTCACTAGCTGAAAACCAAATTGGTCATAGAATTGTTAGATTACCTCGCACAATTTGATTATACTTAATATCGTAGACTGTTTTGTTTGTGCCAGATCAATTTTCCTCAGAATTTCTTGTCCAGTGTCCTCCCATTTCTTCAAGATCGGTTCAAAATCATCCTTTTTGAATCTTCGTAATATTCTTTGTAGCATCTCCGACACCATGGTACTTCTGAGTTCATTTAATGACAAGTTCTTCCTAAAACATCCCCCGGTTAGATCTCCCGATTAAGTTTGTTACGTAAGCTTGGAATAATGAGAGAACTTGAAATAAATTTCTATTCCGAGCTCACGCAAGTGAAGTGATCTTGAGATTAAGCAAGCAATTGCGAGTGTGTAACTTATGAGTAAAATTTAAAATTTCCCTCTTTCCGGAGCGGGACAAACGAGCCAATCCAGGTGGAAGTGACGTAGGTCACGCGCATGCGTTCTGTGAAGAGGGATTCCCTTTCTTTACTTCCTTTCGAAGTGTTATGGTTTTTAGCAGAGAATTTCTCGATTTTCAAGCACTGTGACAGCGGCATTGGATAAATTTCGACATGGTACGTGTGCCTGATTTGTTATATTTTATGATCTAAGAGAAACCAATGCTCTTTTTGACGGATAAACTTCGCGAAGGGCGCTTTTTTAAAAATGTGTGTGTGGTGGTGATACCTGGATCAGCTAGTTGACACTTTTGCAAAATGTCAACCAGCTTAGTCAGGTAGAACCTAGTATTTGAATGTGTGTGATGTATCTTCTTTATAGAAGAGAATCATGATTTTCGACAACAGATGTCATTGCTGCATACCTGGATTGGCTCGTTAACATTGTCCCGCTCCCGTTGCATCTCGTGGTTCCCTGGATGCCGCTAGGTGGGGCGGCAGCCGCGCCAGCACGCAGGTATCACTTACTCGCTGGTTTCTTGCCTGGTTAGCCCAGCCAGCACGTAGCCGCAGGTATCACGCAGTGGCACGCGCTTTAGCATTGGTCGATGTAACCTCGGCAGTAACTGCTTTATAACACCGTGAACAAATGGCGGACTGTGAACGATTTTTAGCTTTGTCATGCAAGTGGCGTCGCAGCAACTATTTCATTTCTGCGGTGACGTTTAATAGCCGCGTGCTTGAAGCACATACATGTACAATAAACACATATCTGACCGATTTAACCAGTGTGTTATTCATACTTTATGAATACAGGACACTATTGTAAACAAAAGTCGTCGACAGTAGAAAGATGCATTCCAAAAAGTCGCAATCACATGATAGTGTCCTGTATACAGTATCAATAACACAGCTGTTAAATCGGCCAGATATGTGTTTATTGCACATGTATGTGCACGCAGCTATCAAAGATCACTGCAGAAACGAAATACTTGCCGAGACGCCACTTGCATGACAATTAAGGCCAAAAATCGTTCACAGTCCCCCATTTTTTTCACGGTGTTGTAAAGCTAAGCAATGACCGCCGAGGTTACATCGAGCAATGCTAAAGCATGTGCCACTGCGTGGGCCTGCGTGCTGGCTCGGGCTAAGCACGCAGGGTTGCATTGGTGCATTGCTGTGTAGTGAATGAGAAGGCTGCGATTTCAGGTAGCTCTCAAACAAGCCAGAATTGCCAAGAAAAAAAACTAGTTAGTTAACAGTGCATACTTTTGGACCGCATTTTTGGGATTCGGTAGGAAATTTGCTTCCAGAATCTAATGTTGGCTTTAGTTGTGCATCGGCAAGGAAGTGGTGTTTTTGGGATGAGAAGTGCCAATTTTGCATTTCTTTACCCTTATTTTTCTTAGTCTAACTTGGTTTTCAGTGGGAGCGAAAGGGTTAAAAGTACAAGAGAGAATAAAGTTTCTACGCTCATCTGTAGGGCTTTTTATGTGAAATAACTGTAAACATGTCATTCTTTGCATCCTGTTTTTGACAGAGTAAAGAAAAGGTGACAAACCAAA
>NMRA01000934.1:45109-60768 GCA_002633005.1 Phoronis australis | reverse complement strand
TGAAAAATGGTTTTCCACCAAAAAGCTTGGTAAATTGATCGCTTAGAATTAGGAGAAACACCGCTGTTTTGTGACGTTTTATGACGTTTAATGTTGTGGTCCGAAACTTTCTTCAGCGCATCAGGAAATTTGCAAAAGTAGCCGAAAATGTTAGCCAATGAAACTCACCAAAGATAGATTTTGCGTTTTTCTATGTTCACACGACATGCTTACAAGTCATCGGGAGGGCTATCTTCGGTTAGTGTTCTTATGAACTTCATTTGGCAACCAAATAACAGTCGGATTCACGCGAGTTGTCTTATATTTGCCAGGTATCTGCCGAGAAGTGTAAAAACTCAGCTTGCATTGTTGGAAATTCCAGGTTGCTTATTGCAACTTGATACGAGCAAAAATCTCAGCTCACATTTCCAGATTTCAGTGATCCTTTTTCGATTTATAAATATCCTCCTTTTCTTATTATAATTTCATTGTTTTCAGTAACGATTAGCCGCAACCAATGGGAAATGCACCATCTCAGCAAACTACCAAGAAAAATGATGATCGTGAAACTGAGACAGGCTCTGCACTGAGCACATCAATGAGGCTTGCGCATACTGGCATCGCTAAGAAGTTTCCTAAAGTACACCACATCAACACAAGCTCTCTACAGAGCCTGATTGAAAGGGGAAAACTAGATGACACTGGTGAACAAGGAGAAACTCTGCGCAATTTGGTGATCTTGGTGTGTCAAGTTAAACTGTGCGACATTCTGATTTTAAGAGAGTTTTTAATAACAACTGTCACTTTCTACACTTTTCATGTAATTTCTAATATGTGGTTGCTGTTTTTACTGTACTACTATGGTGTAGCACTAAAATGCTATGCTTGTCATTAAACACAACATAAAAGTATAAGTTTTGAGAGTGGATTTGGTAGACATGTAAAAGGTCGAATGACGAGTGTGTTAGGGGATGTAACTAAGAAAAAAAAAATGGCACTGCATAATCAATTGGTACCAGTATATTTCAAGGAATTTTTGGGTAGGTAGTCCGATCTCCAACACATAGGAGAGATCTGTTGAAAAATTATGTGTCATGTTGAGCTAGTTAGCCTATATGGTCAATAGAACAACAATAAAAGGTACTGTTGCCTGGACATACCAGTAGTTTGTTTGCATCAGTGGCCAGTACATAACTTTAATTTGTGTAATGGGAGTGGTTCTAGACCAAGGCCACCAGCTCTTCTATTTTTCATTATGTTCCATTCACCAAGCAAATTTTTCTAAAATCATGATCTGATCTAGAACCACCTTCGATTAAATTTGTGGAATAAGCCTATTGTGTTGGTTCGCAATGCTGTGGTAGTAAGTGGGTCAGAGCTTACAGTCACGCAAAGGAATTAGCAGATGAAAGTTAATTCTGATTTCTCAGAAAGTCAACCATTTTTCTCCGTTTGAAGTTTTTTGATGATAGTATTTTTAAGAAACACGTCTTCACGACATTTGTTGAATGTCGTTTGGAAATGGTATTTTTTAAATATTTGTTAGCATCAGGCATAGTGTTTACAAATTTTGCAAGTGTATTTATAAGAAGTTGACAACGGAAGATGATGACTTTCAGACAGATCCGAAAAATGCTGCGCCCCCTAGTGGCAATTTCATTTTTCAATTTTCCTCCGTTTCTCTGAAGTTCCTTGACAGAATTTTATGACATTTGGTAAATAGCCTTTTATTAAAGAAACGATGACATGTTCCTGTTTTCAAATGGATTCAACGTATATTGTGCCATCTAGTGCTCATTTTTGCTGTTTTCTAGTCTGTTTTTGGCATCTGCCCCTCTATCAACCAAATACTGAGGATGATTTTGAAAATTATCATTCATGTTCCTACTGTGAAGAGGCCGGCTGATGAGGTCTTTCGGACAACTTGAACTACCGTGGCCTCTTCTAGTGGCAGTTTTTTGCATCAGTCTATAGCTCTATCTTCCAAGCCCTCTGCTGGATATTTATTAAATTTATGATGCAAATAAACAGCCCTGAACCGTTTATGATGCAGTCTTGGGCACATTTCAACTCCCCGCGTTGCTCTTGTTTTGACATTTGTCATTTTTATTTGCATGCGAACCCATAGGGTTTACTGTACATAACTTGTTTCTATTTATATCTTCCAGGTTCTACTTTTGTATTCCTACACCTAACTTCTTGACACCTGATTGGTTACTCATATTTTCTTTGTTCAGTATAGTGTGGTCTAGTTCTTTCAGCCACCTAGCCACCTCGTTGCCTTCATGACTTCTATGTTTTTTCTCAGTTCTCATGTCGTCCGGTTTAGCGATGTCGTCTTCCCACTATCTGGAGATTCCGTGGCCATCAACATTCATACTCTCAAGCATAGCTCTGGCCCAGTCTGCCTTACTATCCTTTACATCCAATCTCCCCATTGCCCCTTAGGCGCCCTAACTTTGTGCTTTACTACCTTTCAGTCTACTTCACTGCCCCTGCTTCAACACCTCAGCGGATCACTGATTACCCGTTCCTGTTTCAACTCCTTGTCAAACAAAGTTTAGTTTCCTTTACAGGCCTCTACACCAAGTTTTATAAGTTACATAGCTTTTGCTTCAGTGCAATCACAGCAGCCAGCCCTGGCATTCCTGAATCGGTGATCCAGTGCATGGGACGCTGGAAACCTGGTGCACTATGTACACGCTGGTGCCGTTTTTTTCCATGCCCATCTTGCAGAGTCTTCTTATAACTTCCTACTTGCGTCATAATAAGTGACAGTATTCACAATCCTCATCTTGTTTTACTATGCAACATTTCTCGTCACTTACCTCAAGGGAAAAATAGACTACAATAAATATGCTATGTGTAATTATTCTTCATACCCATTAACAGGATGTGAGACCTCCCGAGGAGTATGATATCAGCCACATAGAAGGCTCTATAAGAGTAGATATGGACACTGCCAAGAATGAAGAGAGTTTAAGACAGTTCATTGGTGAACATGGTTTAGGTAACCAGGCTTACTTTCATTAAATCACTTGTCTGGGGTTAGTTGTTTTGTCATACTCAACCACTTGTAAATGCAAAGGTGTGTATAGTTTCATGAAAATTTCAGAAATATCACTTTCAACCGCCTGATTTTCGGATAAACCCTTAATTGACAGAAAATCCCAGGCGTGTGATTTTAGCCAAAAAAGAATTATCTAGTATACAGCCTTAGCCCAAAATGGTTATGTGGTCTAGACTTTTGCTGGGAATTTTTTGGATGTTGTAAACAAATTTGAAAAACCAGAATTACATCTCTGTCCATGCGTATGACCTGTGTCCCCCCAAAATCAGTTGCTGTTGCACCATGATGTTTCCATAATCCACCACACCCTATTTGTGTGAGTGAGTGAGTAAAAACAACATGATTTTATTTCCAGACAAAGAAAACTCAACCATTGTATGTTACTGTTCAGCAGGGTACAGGTCCTGTTTCATGGCTGACAAATTACAGAATCTTTTGGATAAACCAGGTAATTTTTTACAAATTTTTCTCCTGTTGCTTGAATGATAGGAACTGAGCGTAAATGGACAGTTGTCTGAGGTGTGACACTTGGTGAAATCAAATGAAGAACTTAGAACTGAGGCGGTGATGACGGCAAGAACACTAACGAATATGACAATGACTNAACGATCATGACATGTTCCAGTTTTCAAATGGATTCAACATATGTTGTGCCATCTAGCGCTCATTTTTGCTGTTTTCTAGTCTGTTTTTGGCGTCTGCCCCTCTATCAACCAAACACTGAGGATAATTTTGAAAATTATCATTCATGTTCCTACTGTGAAGAGGCCGGCTGATGGGGTCTTTCGGACAACTTGAACTACCATGGCCTCTCCTAGTGGCAGTTTTTTTGCATCTATGGCTCTATCTTCCAAACCCTCTGCTGGATATTTATTAAATTTATGATGCAAATAAACAGCTGCTCTAAACACACACCGTTTGTGATGCAGTCTTGGGCACATTTCAACTCCCCGCATTGCTCTTGTTTTGACATTTGTCATTTTTATTTGCATGCGAACCCCTAGGGTTTACTGTACATAACTCGTTCCTATTTATATCTTCCAGGTTCTACTTTTGTATTCCTACACCTAACTACTTGACACCCGATTGGTCACTCATACTTCCTTTGTTCAGTATAGTGTGGTCTAGTTCATTCAGCCACCTAGCCACCTCGTTGCCTTCAAGACTTCTATGTTTTTTCTCAGTTCTCATATCGTCTGGTTTAGCGATGTCGTCCTCCCACTATCTGGAGACTCCGTGGCCATCAACATTCATACTTTCAAGCATAGCTCTGGCCCAGTCTCCCTTACTATCCTTTACATCCAATCTCCCCATTGCCCCATAGGCGCCGTAACTTTGTACTTTACTACCTTTCAGCCTACTTCACTGCCCCTGCTTCAACACCTCAGCGGATCACCGATTACCCGTTCCTGTTTTAACTCCTTGTCAAACAAAGTTTAGTTTCCTTTACAGGCCTCTACACCAAGTTTTATAAGTTACATAGCTTTTGCTTCGGTGCAACCACAGCAGCCAGCCCTGGCATTCCTGAATCGGTGATCCAGTGCATGGGACGCTGGAAACCTGGTGCACTATGTACACGCTGGTGCCATTTTTTTCCATGCCGGTCTTGCAGAGTCTTCTTATAACTTCCTACTTACGTCATAATAAGTGACAGTATTCACAATCCTCATCTTGTTTTACTATGCAACATTTCTTGTCACTTACCTCAAGGGAAAAATAGACTACAATAAATATGCTTTGCATAATTATTCTTCATACCCATTAACAGGATGTGAGACCTCCCGAGGAGTATGATATCAGCCACATAGAAGGCTCTGTAAGAGTAGATATGGACACTGCCAAGAATGAAGAGAGTTTAAGACAGTTCGTTGGTGAACATGGTTTAGGTAACCAGGCCTACTTTCTTTACATCACTTGTCTGGGGTTAATTGTTTTGTCATACTCATCCACTTGTAAAGGCAAAGGTGTGTATAGTTTCATGAAAATTTCAGAAATATCACTTTCAACTGCCTGATTTTCGGATAAACCCTTAATTGACAGAAAATCCCAGGCGTGTGATTTTAGCCAAAAAAGAATTATCTAGTATACACCCTTAGCCCAAAATGGTTATGTGGTCTAGACTTTTGCTGTGAATTTTTTGGATGTTGTAAACAAATTTGAAAAACCAGAATTACATCTCTGTCCAGGCGTATGACCTGTGTCCCCCCAAATTCAGTTGCTGTTGCACCATGTTTCTATAATCCACCACACCCTATTTGTGTGAGTGAGTGAGTAAAAACAACATGATTTTGTTTCCAGACAAAGAAAACTCAACCATTGTATGTTACTGTTCAGCAGGGTACAGGTCCTGTTTCATGGCTGACAAATTACAGAATCTTTTGGATAAACCAGGTAATTTTTTACAAATTTTTCTCCTGTTGCTTGAATGATAGGAACTGAGCATAAATGGACTGTGGTCTGAGGTGTGACACTTGGCGAAATCAAATGAAGAACTTAGAACTGAGGCGGTGATGACGGCAAGAACACCAACGAATATGACAATGACTCCCATGACACCAACAATGAAAATTGTTATAACAGCACTACCTTTGATCTCATTTCACCCCAAAACAAAGATGTTAATTGTTGTAAATTTCATGTCAATCTGACAAAAATGTGACCTGTAGCGTGCTTGCAATCTTTCAAAAGAACATTTTGCTTCTGATCACAACAAAGCAAAATACATCACCAAGTAAACACTGTTTGTCAGCCTTACTGAGTGCATTAGTCTTTTGCTTTTGTACTAGCCTTTGAAAGATTTGCAAGACATTTCAATAACTGAAGCTTTAGAAGTATGCTGTCAGTTTTGAAGCAGACAGAATGCTTTCAGTCTCCGTGATTATAAAATTTTGGAAAGTATAGAAATTCAAAGTGAAAGATAAGAGTGCTTGAATCCTGTGTGATTTGATTCAGAGAAGCGACAGGAAAATCAAAGAAATAGCATGCAACTAAATGTGAAGATTGAGGTAAATTCCTTGTAAAACACTTTTGTTTCTCCTTGTAGATTACTTGTCAAGAAATATATCCATCAAGAACTTGGAAGGGAGTCTGTTTCAATGGGCCAATGAGCGACGGGAAATGGTAGACATCGAGGGAAAGTCAACAATATTTGTACATCCTTTCAACACTTTGTTTGGCGCACTGCTCAACAGAGACCTGCGAAAATGGCCGGAGAGTCATCGTGGATTGGAAAGTTAGCGAGCTGTACAATTGTGAGATTAAATGTCTGCTATCTTCTATCCTGTCATAAGTTGTGAGGAGAGCTGGGTTGATTGACTGAGAAAATAACGTGCTGCAACCTGTGTCAACCCTCCATACACAGGGTCTCTCCGAAACAATGGACATGGGTGTTCATTTCAAAAGCAGTCCAATGAAGCAGGAGGTGTAGTAGACTCGTTTTTCTGTAAGTATTGAAAAAAACAATGTTAAGGAAAATTCCCTCGCAAAGAGACAATGGCTATGGGAAAGCCCATACATAACTTACAACCCCCATTCCAGGCTTGGATATTCAGAACCCATAGGAGGCCCAACCAGGACCATTAACCATTTGCTAAGCTGTGTATACTTACAAGGCCTACTGGTACTGCTATCAGCACTGACCTTGTATGACAATTTTGAAAGGTCTTTTGTGTGTGTGAATGATTTACAAGTGTCTGCCTAATTTTAAGCCACTATGCAGACTAGTTACCTGCTCCAAGCCCAAAATGCTGATCTCAATCTTCAGCAACCCTAAACATTTATGGAGGTGGACTAATTGTTGGATTTTCTATTTTTAATGGAAGTGGCTTGTTAAGTGTTGCACTTGCAAGTGCGGGCGGGTAAAGACCTTCACACGTGTGTTATGTAACAGGTTGAATACCTGGGCAAAGGAGTAGTGTTTTGAGAGAGGGTCAAGGAGATTTTCACAAAGGTATTCAACAATTGACAACGTGTTTATTGTTAATACTCTAGTTTCAAACTACATGATCTACACCGAGGGTCGTTTAATTGCCTTTTTGTCATTTCCAGAAGGCATTCGACCATGTGTGGAGAGAAGGATTGAAATATTAACTCATTTTGGTATCAAAGGTAAAATGTACAAGGTGCTGCAAAATATGGATGAAAATTTTAAAGTATGTGTCCTGATTGGTGGTACTGGTTTGGCAACTGACATTTTTTAATGCAACTCAGGAGTTCCACAGAGTTGCTAGCTGTCACCATTTCTATTTTGATGTTTCTGAAAGACCAAGAAAACAACTTAAAAATTGTTATTGGATCATGTGTCAGTGTAAGACTACTTACTGTAATTTGTATAATTTATTGTTTGCTGATAATCCGGTTCTGTTTGCTGAAAGGGCTGTGGCTTTGCAAAGACTGATTGGTAAAATAGAAGATTTGTGTAACAGGTGGAAATTACACTTGATCATGTCCAAGACAAAATTTGGGGGTTTTAGAAAGGGTGGTTATTTGAGATATTATGAACAATGGAAAATATTTGGTGAAAAACTTAATACTGGTTTCGAGTTCTCAATCACCAATCATAATTACACTAACATACTTTATGATGAACAGAGTGAAATGGCTGAATTTAATAGACCTTGGTGGGTATTAAATGTGAAGAAAATTCTATTTGAAAATGGTTTTGGAATTGTCTGGCTCAACTAAGACGTAGGCAATGCCTACTTGTATAATTTTCATTAAAGAATTTAAGGAAGAACTGATGTATTGACATCGGCCTGCATATCTAGGGAAATAAGATTTCCTCACAGTCGTTAGGTGTGTATAAACTTAGTTGCTAAAACTGATTTCTCCTCACAAGCCTATGTAAGGCATTTTCATAGTGTTTTGCTCAGATCTGCTTTGGCTACACTTAGCTTTGTGGCCATTTTCTTATGAAGTGTTAAAGGGAGACATATGGTTTTTGTTAAGGAGAGAATATGCTGTTGCTGCAGCATGAATTCTTTAGAACACCATTCTTGTTGGAATGCCCATTATATGGTGAAGCTAGAAACAGATATATTGATATCAACAAGAGACTTAGTCAGAAGAGGCGAGAACTAGACATTAAAGACGTGGCTTAGTTTATTGTACATGCAGAAACTCTGGCAACCAAAAAGTTTTTTATGTAATGTGTAAATCTTGTTTTGGTTAATTTGTAATGTGGGCTGGATGCCTGTTTACTCTAATAAACATATACCAGGAAGCTTGGAAAAAACATAAAATCCCACTTTCGTGGCGAGTTGGTGAAACAATTCTAATTCCCAAGGACACAAATCTTAAATACCCATCCCTGTTTCGTTCAATCACGTTAACTAACACAGTAGGGAAAGTCTTCTTCACTATAATCGCGCATACACTAATCCCACTAATGAAGTTCCTTTGTTCCAACGGTTTCATTAATACATCCATACAAAAAGGATTTATGGAAAAAGTAGCAGGGTGTCTAGAACATATAGAGACTCTTTCCAGCATACTAAATGATGCAAAGAAAAGAAATAAACCACTTAGTGTTGCTTGGATTGACCTGGCTAGCGCGTATGGTTCAGTACCCCACAACCCCCGCACTTAACAGGTATCATGTAGCAGAGGCGATCAAACAATTACAGTATTGGCTTATTTCAGGGATGCCCTTTGTCTGTCGTACTAGTCCTCGCAGCCTTCAACATGAGCCTAGCAATGAAATTCCTTGGTAAAATGATGTTCAAAAATCTGAAAGACACGGAAATAAGGAATAAACTTGATACAAAATTAAAAACTTTGCTGGAAATTCTAGACAAAGACAACACTAATGGTCCAACTAAAGCATGGATCTACAACAATGGTGTGGTTCCAATGATTACTTGGGAATTCACAGTGTATGACTTCCCAGTGAATTTCGCTAAAACAACTTGAACATATATGCACAAAATATCTGAAACAATGGCTTGGAATTCGTAAAATGTCAACTAACACAGTTCTCTACAGATCCAAAGAGCATCTTGGTTTAGGCATGACTAGCCTAACAACCCATCTAAAGAAGATGCAAGTGGTCAAGCTTCACATCAACAAATGCTTTAACGACCCTGAATCAAGGAAACTTTATATGGGTAAAGGTAAACAATTTTCACGTCAAAACGGTGGAATGGCATAAAAGAACTCTAAGAAAGAGAAAGGGATATAGTTCTGAAGGAAATTTGTTATTCGAGAAGTCATAATGACAGGAAAGGTTTGGATTATAACAACAATAGCCCTAATAGAAAATTCATCAAGAAAATGACAACTAAAGAACATAGAGCATCTATAACGGAACGTATAAAGGAAGTCGACGAAAATAAAGCACTCTTATATCTGTATAGCTGTGCCAAATAAGTGTTATGGCTTAGATGGGATGTAGTTATGTCACAATTGATGTATCTTGGAGCAAGAGTCTCTGTGCATGGAATACATCTCTCTTGGCATTTAGGTTAAATGCCATTTAACCTAAATGCCATACACGATGTACTTCCAACACCAGCAAATTTACATTTATGGAAACAATCGCCTTCTGAACGTTGCATCCTCTGCAGAACAGCTAAAGGCACACTTCACCACATCATCAACAATTGCACATAGCATTAAATAATGGTCGCTACACTTGGCGACATGACCAAGTCCTAACAATAATATTTGATGTTATCAATGAAGTAGTTCAAGTCCTGACATTGTGTTATGGTCAATTCAGGCAAAAAAGCAGTTTTAATAGAACTTACAATACCAGCGAGAAGACAATATGGAATCAGCACACCTCAGTGAAGAAAAGAATGAAATACACAAATCTCGTCGAAGAATGTAAAAATGCAGGGTGGCAAACAGTCCTGTTCCTTGTTGAAGTCAGCAGTAGAGGCTTCATCTACAAATCATTAAAGAAGCTAATGAATTTCCTCGAGGTCCCCAAAGAAATCAAAAGACAAACATACCAAACGGCCTCTCAGACAGCTCTCAGATGTAGCTATACGATATATTTATCAAGAAACAACAACCAATTTACGGAATGGCAACTCTGCAACCTTTCTAAGTCAGTGATTGAAACGCAAAGAAGAGGTGAAACTATTCACAATCATGACTCAACAGAGAACCCTAGTATACAATCAGCTACTTCGTCATCCCCGATATTAAAAAAGTGCACTTTCAACATAGACGTCGCATATCACATCCGACGCAAACGAGTCAAGATATTTTTGAAATTCATCCTGGTACGGGAATTGGGGATAGGCCTATAAAAGATCTTAAACCCAGCCGCAGAGCGTCTAAAGCCGCGCACCGTACCAGTGACTGCTGGCTGTAATGGCTTGTGGAGAGAGGAGTGAAGAAGAAGTCTTTACTTGAACACTATTTTATTGCGGACTGACTAACAACTGTACAACAACATGTTTTTGCAATACACAAGACCACATGCATATGAGTCACATTTCATAGAACTGTTTGGCAAGACTTTTATAATATACCATTTTAGCTAATTGTGCCATATAAGGTAACTAAGTGTAGTTCTAGTACATATCACAATACTATTACACTGGCAACTCATCGGAGATACAACTTTAACATCCTTCGCCGCAGAGATAATAACTCTGGGGCTGTCTCCGGTGGGTCCATTCATTTTTGAATGATGTTTAGGTAAACAGGTCAAGAATGACTTTTCAGTGCTTCGTAGCGCTCCAAGTGCCTGGTTGTACACAGAGGTCACTGGTGTGCCGGCACGCTGGCTCAACTACACTGCATGCGAGCTGCATGTACATTGTACAGGAAGAGAGTAGTTTTGTTCAGATGCAGACGTGACGAAAAGTTGAAATATCCCTTCAGTTCCAGGACCCACTCTAAATGTTTCTTCAACGACAATTGTGGTTTCATTCTGTTGTCAAAACAAATAAATCAAAATGTGAAAATCAAAAACAGCAATACTAAATAGGGCAGATTTTAATTACAAATTGCGTAAAAATTTGTGAATCTGATTAATATGGGATAGTCACAGTCTGGCTTAGGCTCGCGTAGATGTTGGGATAACAAAACCCTAAGTGATAGCTTAGGATTTGTCTCATGATCGTGTATTAAAAATGATGATTTTTCAAAGTGTTTGTTTTCTGGAATAGAATTCATCAAAAAAGTTAGGTACGACTTGTAGTACTTCGACAAAATAGTCTACGAAACCAAGTAAGTTTAATGGCTTTCATAAAAGAGCTGACGTCATTCTAGCTCCGCCAACATTGTACTCTTGAGCCATAGTCTTACGACATATTTTTTTCCGTTTTACCGTTCCGTATAAAACAGTAGAACATTTTGTTCAACTGCTTCAGGAAGGCTTGTGAAGGGGACGGGAGACTTGTAAAGAGATGAATGCGTTTTGGCATAATTATGGATTTCACAACTGTTATTCTTCCAAAAAGTGTCAAGTTTCTTTTTCCCCATATGTCTATAGCTTTCTCTATTTCACCAAGCTTGCTGTAAAAATTATGGTCGGGAATTTTATTTAAATCACTGGAGAATTGAATACCCAGTAAAGTGAATTCTGATGTTGCCCATTTAAGTTTTACATCACAGTACATTTTTTGATAGCTACCCTTCATAGAACCTATCAAAATACAAATTGTTTTTTCCAGATTAGGCTTTAGACCAGAATATTTTGCAAAATTGTTTAAAATGTGAAGTGTTTTCCGCAGACTGCTCCGAACCATCTAAAGATATAACCGTATCATCTGCATACTTCATCAGTTTGTATTCCACCGATCCGACCTGGATGCCCTTGAAACCTGACGCCTGGAGCTTAATTATTAACAAACTGTATCAGATAGTAATTCTCACAGGTCGTTTCACCCACACGGTATGGTATAGAATGGCAGCTGGCAACTGAGTGTCGGTATCGGCACCCATTTTTCGCGCCTCTAACAACCAACCGTCAGGAAACTACCAAAGAGAATTCCATACAAATGTGAATTATACCATATATTTTTGGGGGCTGACATTGGAAATTTCGTTGTTCGCTCACTTAATACTGGTTTTGCTGTTGGCCAGTTATCCTCAACACAGAAAGAGGGAGTGATCACCTGCATCCCTAAGGGAGCAGATAAAAGTAAACATTATTTGAAAAACTGGATACCCATATCCTTACTCAATGTGACATATAAATTGGCTTCTTCGGCAGTGGCTGAACGATTAAAATCCGTTTTGGGACCAGACAGGTTTCGTTTCTGGAAGAAATATGAACGAAAATATCCGAGTGATATATGATTTAATGTTTTATGCCCAGGCAGCCAACAAACCTGGATTGCTTTTACTGGTTGGTTTTGAGAAAGCATTTAATTCATTGTCGGGGAATTTTATTCAAAAAACTTTATCTTTCCTTAATTTTGGTTGGTCGATCAGAAGGTGGGTGAAAGTCTTTTACAGTAATATTAAGTCCTGTGTTGTCGTAAATGGTCACCCATCTTCTTGGTTCTATATTTCGCGTGGCTGCAGACAAGGTGACCCTTTGTCTCCCTACATTTTTACATTGTGCGCGGAGATTTTGGCGTATTTAATCAAGAATAATAAAAATATTGCTGGTGTAGTTGTTGGGAATAAGGAATATTTCGCAATAAGCGGACGACACATCAATTACGTTAGATGGGTCGAATTTGTCATTGACTACCCCACTGAATTTACTACATTTCTTTGCTAGTGTCTCCGGTCTCCAAGTGAATGTGGAAAAAACAAAAGCCATATGGTTTGGAAGTAAAACTGATAGCGATGACGTGATTCCTACAAAAGAAAGTCTGTCTTGGACAAAAAAATATCTTTTAGATTTTTAGGGGTGGATTTTGACACTCAATTGGATAGTATGACGCATAAGAACTTCACTGCAAGAGTAACTGAGATCAAGTCTTTACTAAAAAGTTGGAGTCGACGAAATTTAACGCCGTTTGGTAGAGTAACGGTAATTAAAACATTAGCTATTTCTAAGCTTAATTTTTTGTAGTCAAGTTTACCAAATCCACCAGTAAAAGTCTTGGGTGAATTGAATACATTTTTTAGATTTGTATGGCAGGCCAGTAATGATAAAATTAAACAAACTACGGCCTGTTTAGGACTTGATCAACGGGAATTCAAATGGTTAATATGCATGCTTTCAGCAAAGCTTTAAAACTCGCTATGACCCGTAGATATCTTGAAAGCCCTGCGTCTAAAAGTGGTGAATTACTGTACTCACTCTACCCGTTCTTAAAGAATTTTGCTTCATTTGGAGATGACTTTATCAAGTCGAAGTTAACTCTAATTGGTAATTCCTACTGGCGCGACGTATTTGGAAGTATGTTATCTTTCTACAAGAAAATAATTGTTGCGAGTAGAGGACTTTTTGAATCAACCTTGGTGGTTTAATAGTAACTTGGCGATCGGAG
This sequence comes from Phoronis australis, assembly GCA_002633005.1. NCBI lineage: Eukaryota > Metazoa > Phoronida > Phoronidae > Phoronis > Phoronis australis. The sequence goes on along the minus strand of NMRA01000934.1, from coordinate 47,313 downwards.
GCACAGGTGTTTTTATAAGCCTTGGTTTGTAAAAGGCTTAAGATTTATTAGAGATATGTATACCTCTGATGGTGATTTTGTTAGTTTAAACAATATGAAAAATAGGTTCGATGTGAAAACCAACTTTGTAGAATATAATGGTGTTGTTTCTGTTCTAAGAAGGTTTCAAAAAAGTCTATTTCAAAGTAAATTTAAAAGTGCTAATGTCTACTCTCCTTGCATGCCTTAAGCAATAACTCACTTACGAAAAGATTTGAAGGGTTGTAGACATATTTGTTCAGTCTTAAATGACGTTAAGAAACCTAAGTCACAGTGTAAATGGGAAATAGAGCTAGGAGATAGTTTAGATTGGAAGAAAATATATGCTTTACCTTACAAAATTACAAAGGATCTCCATATTAGATGGTTCCAATTTAGAATACTACACAGGATTATTGCAACAAAATATCTTTTTAGTCAAAATATGTGTTAGGGATTATGATTTATGTTCCTTTTGTAACAAAGCTCCAGAGACGCTGTCACACCTCTTTTGGGAATCTAGCTTTGTACAAGATTTCTGGAAGGAATTCGGAAAGCTACTGCAAAAGTGTCGCCTTCAGCTTCCCAACTGTCTGTCTTACGATAGTGTTATTCTTGTACTTTAGAAGACGCATGATTTTCTATTTAACATTTTGCTTCTACTAGCTAAACAGTACATTTACAAGGAGAGATGTCACAAAAATATACCTAATTTTCGCAAATTCGTTACAAAAACTTATGAGTACTATAATGCTGAAAAATTAATTGCATATAAAAACTTTGTATGTGGCAGCTTCTCTGCGAAATGGGAAAATTTTATTGTTTTTGTTAACTACATGTAGAAGATATTTACTTTAAACGAGATACGAGAATGGTCTTCCTGAGGTGTGCATGCGTGAATGAATGGTGTACTTATTTGCTTGTTTTTGTAATTGTTTGTAAATGATAATAAATACATAAAAATGTAAATTATACCACGTAAATAGTTACAGGGGACTGAAAAGGTCAGCGGAGGTATGATTTCTGAAAATGACTGTTTTAGTCAAACATAATGAAATGTAACAGCTTCACAAGTCAATTCGCTTACATTATATTAACTAGAAAACTGATCAATCCAGCCTCCCGTTCAGTAACGCTAGGACCTCGCTAAAAAGCAAGACTTCGCGAGATTACGTGAGATATTGGCGTGCACTTTAAATGAGAACAGGTGACTTTGACCAGGTTTTAGCTAGGTCCTAGCGTCTACTGAACGCACTACTGGTTAGAGTCAACACCATAATTTGATTGCATGACTATGAGTTAATCAAGAAAACTGCATAAACCTTCGAAAGGGAGATTGATGTATACATAACCTACAGTATTACCCCAAAGCTACCTTTAGGTTCATTTTTGATAAAAAAACAAGGCATGGTTTCATATAAGTTATATGCTTGATAATGATAATACCACCATACCATATCCTGCTACAAATGTTGAAAATAATGGGGACATGGCAGTGCAGGTACAAGTGTGTGTGCCCAGCAGCCAGACATTCTGATGCACGTTTCACGGCTGCATATACCTACTAAGAAATACCTAACTTTTAATGGCAGAAAACAATAGAAAATTTTCTTTTACATACTACCAATATATTCAGGGATACAATTTTATTCACTTCAACACCTTTATAAAAATTACAACAACTATAACAACTATGGTACTACAGTCATAAAGCACTTATTCAGTAAAAGTAGATTAACTAAGCTGGGCATACATAAGTGGGTTTTTGCTGTTCTACCATTGTTCTAGTTTGTGCACTCAGTCATTCAGATAAGTAAAATTTAGCCTTACTCACATAAAAACTCTGTCTCGTTGGATGCAACTGAGGTGAGTTTTAAGTATTTGAACAGTTTAGCTAACATGGAGTATTGTTTAAGCACACTGCTTAGCCAAATACATGATTAAGTCTGCAGAACCTGGAGTCCCAATTGCTACAAATTAATCTGTCAGTTGATTTTTATGGGTAGTGTTTGCAGCTAAGCAATGGCACTGCTCACCAAGTATTTATGAGGCCTGGTCTATTTGAAGGTACTTGCTGTGACTGATATAGACTTCTGATTTTATTAAAGAGTAAATAGTGATGCATCTTAATTTGACTGATAAAAATCATACATAGGCGGATTTAGGTAGGGGGGGGGGGGGGGGGG